>CM031875.1:4942498-4954145 GCA_018697195.1 Certhia americana
TCAGGGTTGCCATGGCGAGCGCGAGCGGCGGGCCGCGGCGCGGTGGCGGGGCCAGCGGGGGCCAGCGGGGCGGCGATTGGCCGGCGGCGCCACGTGACGCGCGCGGAATGCAAATGAGCGATAGGCCTCCGCGGCCGGCCGCGCGCCGCCGCCTGAGGGAGGGAGGAGGGAGCGGGCCCGGCCCGGCCCGGCCCGGCCCCGCCGGGGACACCCGCGCCCCCCGCGCCCCCCGCCCGGGACCCCCGGCGCCCACCACGGCCATGGCGCAGCCCGCCCGCCGCCTTGACCCGGCCCGGCCCGCAGGTACCGGCGCGTGCCGCGCTACCGGGCCCCGGCGGCTTCTGTCTGGGCCGGGGGGGGGGGCGGGGGGGGGGCTGAGGGGAGGGGGGGGGGGGGAGCCGCCACATGCGCATTGGCGCACCCGCCGGCCTCAGTTTCCCACCCGGGCCGTAACCTCGCTACTCCCACGGCCGCCGCTGGGGCCCACCACTTCCACTCCCACGGTCACCCACCTTACCTTTCTCCTGCGTCACCCCTCTGGTCTGGAGTTCCCTTATCCTTATGTTATTATTATCATTATTATATTATATTATTATTATATTATTATACCCACGGCCCACCACATATTCTAGGGACCCCCAATTTATCTCTGACCCTCTACTGTATTGACCCCCTTGTCTTCTATCCTACACCCTTGCAATCATATCTCACTCCCTATCTTCCCCCTTTTAGTTGCCCCCGTTATTATTTCACCCTCCACCATCAAGTTCCAGTTCTCTACTATTCTCTCTGTAACTCGTCCTTGAATAACATAATGGCCCCACTTTTCTAACCCACCATACTATTGTTTCCCACCCATCACCAGCATCTTGCATCACCCTCTATTTTGCACCCACTTATCATTCCCTGTATCATGTCTTGCTGGCTCCCTATCATTGCCCCCCCTTTAATTATTATTATTGCTCACCCCCAATGGTTACCAGTGCTGCTGTTACCTCTGACCCCATAGATTGCATCTTTCCCCCCCCCAGTATTTCTATCTGACCCCCACTCACCTCTAGCCAACCCCTTCATTAGTGTTTTCCCCTCTGTCCCATTATCTTTCCCACCCTCCTCTACTTTTGCTCCCTCTTATTATTATTATTCCAACCCCATCATCATTTTTCCAGTCCCTACTTTCTCTGACTCCCCTCTCTTCTATCCCACCTTCGACCATATCTCACCTCACCAGGATCTCTGCCTATCCCCCTTATTCTGAATCTATATTTATTCCCTGCAGATTGCCTCCATACTTCTGCTTACTCTCCCATCCTCCCCCTGCTACCCTATCTATCTAGTCGACTTACGTTCTGATTGATCCGTACATACTGCCCGGCCGACAAACTAAATACATGAGTCCTGTGATTCCCCATGAACACATTTCCATTCCTCCAAGATTTCCCTACCCCCTCATCATTCTGCCACCCCCATTTTGGGCTCAGCTCGGGGAATTCCAGCTCCCTAGCTCTTCCTGTCCTGGCTGAGGGACTCCCCCCATCTTCCCTCACTTCAGTGGGTCCCAGCAGTACTCAAAATCTTCCCTTTTTAGTATTTTGGGTATTTATTATAATGCTTTGAGGGGGCTTGGAGCAGGTTTCTTCACCTCTGTGTCAAAAGTGAGGTATCTTCATCTGACACCCCAAATTCCCTGGTGGGATTTGGTGAGAGGTGAGGACAGGGGAGTTGGACCCACAGTGTGTGAGAGCTGCTGGGGGCTTCCTGGGCTGTGCCCACCCCTGGGGCATTGACTCTAGATGTGCCTGGACTGATCCCTCTGTGTCAGTCAACTCGATGCCACCAGAGGGGAAAACACAAGTCCATGGCTGCAGGGTGGGAAAAGGTGCTGCCTAAAACCTCTCCAGCTGATGGTGCCATGGATGCAGACCCAGGGTGGGAAGTGTCACAGGCCACACGTACTGCCACCTCCACGAACACGTGGATGTCCCATCCTGTGATTTGCAGCAGTGGCACCTCAGGGCACAAAGCCCTATGGGCTGCACTGTGCCAGGACATCACTGCTGTCATGTCTCTCTTGTGCCGGGCTGGGGTGGCCTGGTGTAGCCATGCTGTGGCATGGCCACCAAGGCCACTCTCGGTGGCTGCTCTCCACAGTCTGCAGTGCCCCACACTGTTGTCCCTGGTCCTGTAATGGTGGCACTGCAGGGGCTCAGTCAGGTGACACGGGGAGGCCATGGTGGCTGTGGGTGGCTGTCAGTGGCCATGGAGCCTCATGGCCACCACAGTGGCCATGGTGACAGCGGTGCTGCCCACAAACCCCTCTCTCTGGCCCCCACAGCACTGTCCCCATCTCTCTCCTGTCCTGTCCTGTCATGCTGTCCATCCCCCTCCTGCTGTCCATTCATCCCTCTTCCTTCCATCTGCCTTTCCCCTCAGCCATTTCCTCGGTCCATTTGTCCTTGCATCCCTGTGTCCCTCTCCTATGTCCATCCAGCCTTTCTTCCATCCCTTCCTCCCTTTCATGCCTTTTCATCTGTCCATACTTCCTTCCTCCTGTCTGTTCTTCCCTCCATCCCTTGGTCCCTCACTTTCCTGCTTTTTCTCAGCATTTCCTTCTATCCTTGGATCATTTCTTCATTCTGTCCATCTTTCTATCCATCCATCATTCCTTCCTTCCGTTCTTAGAACCATCATTCCTTCCATCTGTTGTTTCTTCTGTCTGTCCTCTTGTCCATCCTTCATTCCATCCTTGATCCCTCCTTCCTTCTGTCTTTCCTGTCCTTTTTGTCTCTTCTTTCTTACTTCTGTCTGTCCTTACGTCCATCCTTCTTTCCCTCCCTCCTCCTATCCATTTTCCTTTCTGCCTATATATCCTTTCATTTGTCCCTCCCTTTCCATCCATCTGTCCATCCATCCATCCATCCTTCTGTCCATCCCTTTCCTTCTCCTGTTTGTCATTCTCTCTGTCCTTCCATCCTTCATCCCATTCCTGCTTCCACCTGTCCTTACATCTGCTCTTTCCTAGTTCCATAACTCCCTTGGTCTCTCTCTTCCCTTCCTCCCCTTCCCTCATTTCCTTCTCTCCATTCATCTGTCTCTTTCCTACTTCCCTCTTTCCCTCATTTCCTTTTGTCTGTCCATCGCCTCATCCCTCTCTTCCTCTAGTCCATCCTCACCTCCACCTCTCTGCCTTCCAGTCCTCCTCCTGTCCTTCCCTTCCCTCTGTTCTGTCCATGCTCCCTTTTACCCATTTCCCATGGGGCGCTGACCCCCATGGCGTCTCCCATCTTCCTTCTCTACCCCACCTTCCTCCTCCTCCTCTGCGATTCCCGACCCCTGTTCCTCATCCAGACATGAGGTGTCAGGGATACCCTCTCACTCTGTTCCCCCCCCAGCTCTAGTCTGATCCCCTTCCTCCATCCTGCCTCGGCCCTGCCATGGAGAATGAGCAGCTGCCAGCTCCGGCTCCCGCCAGCAGTGCTGGCAGCGTGGCCCCAGCGCCCGCCAGCACCACAGCCACGCGCCCGCCTGGGCCCCAGATCTCCGTGTACAGCGGCATCCCTGACCGCCAGACCGTGCAGGTATGGGGCTGGGGGGCACTGGAAGGCTGGGGGATACCGGGGGGGGCCATGGCACAGCCCGGGGCCGCATTTCCCCCCAAAGGTGATCCAGCAGGCGCTGCACCGGCAGCCCAACACGGCAGCGCAGTACCTGCAGCAGATGTATGCGGCACAGCAGCAGCACCTCATGCTGCAGACGGCTGCGCTCCAGCAGCAGCACCTCACCAGTGCCCAGCTCCAGAGCCTGGCCGCTGTCCAGCAGGTATGGGCACCCCGCGGGCACTGGGGATGGCTCGGGGCTGGCACACCCTCACCTTTGGCTTTCCCCCAAGGCAAGCCTGGCAGCAAACCGGCAAAGTGGCTCCTCGGGGGGCAACGGCACCCAGCCAGCCCCGGCACAGCAGCCCACGGTAAGTCCCTCAGCCACTCAGCACCTGCCTTGCCCGTGCTCACCTGTGCCAGCACCCCAACCTTTTCCTGATGCCCCGTTCCAGATCAACCTGGCGACGTCGCCGGCAGCGGCGCAGCTGCTGAACCGGGCACAGAGCGTGGGGCCTGGGGCATCGGGCATCGCTCAGCAGGCTGTGCTGCTGGGCAACACTGCCTCACCCGCCCTCACCGCCAGCCAGGCCCAGATGTACCTGCGGGCACAGATGGTAAGGGTGGGGCTGGGACATGGCACGCCTCAGCATCCTGATGGGGTGCCCAGGACCATTAGGGTTCCCATCATCCTGTTTTGGGGTGACCAGGATGCACAGAGTGCCCATGGCCATGGTGTGACCCTCTAGGGGTGCTCATTGCTCTGCGTGGCATGCCCGGGACCCATGGGGAGTCCATAGGGTGCCCAGAGCCTCTGGAGTGCCCCCCAACCTCCTGGGGGTCCAAGGACCCCACAGGGTGCCCACCACTCTGCTGTGAGGTGAGGGAGCCCAGCCCCCATACAGGGTGCACCCCATTCCACTGGGGAAGCCCACACCCCACAGGGCACCCAGAACCCCATGAGGGTGCCCAAGCAGGTGCTCTTTGCCTTTCAGGGGGTGTTGGGACCCTATAGGGTGCCCTCCACCCCACTGGGCATACCTGTTCCTACCCTGCATAGATAGATACCAATGTGCCACCCTGTAGGGACACAGAGGAGGGGCACACAGGGTGTGCCACCCCTGACATGGTGAGCCGTGCACCCACTCTCCCTGTCCTCAGCTCATCTTCACGCCCACGGGCCCCGTCAGCGCTGTCCGGCCGGAGAGCCCCGCGCCGGCCCCTCCACCGGCCCCACCACCTGCCCCACCACCCACCACCCCTCAGGTGAGTCTCCCCACCCCTGCCAGCCCCCCAGAATCTGCCCTGGCACCCCTGACCCGCTGCCGTTGCAGGTGCACAGCCTGGCCCTGCGCCCCGCCGGCCCCCACCTCCCCGCCCTGGCCATGAAGCCCCCCGGGGGTGCCCCTCCCCGGGCTGGCCCCCCCCGGGGGCCCCCACCCGAGCCCCCCGCCGAGCACCTCAAAAAGGCCGAGGGGCACGAGGGCCGCACCCATGCCCTGGCCCGCGCCACCACCCCCGCTGCCACCCACCCGCTCGTCACCCCAGGTAAGGGGCTGCTCCAGGGTGGGGGACACCCCTGGGTGCTGGGGGAGTCATGGGCTGTTCACTCTGAAACCTAGCGATGGCCCACACTGGTGTGTCCTTTACGTTGTCACCTGCCTGTATTTGGGACCCGGTGGGTCCATCCCCTCACTGGCAGGGACCCTGCCCGAGAGGGTCTCAGCACCCAGAGGATCCCAGGGTCCTGTGGGGTGCAGGGGACTGGGGCAGTGAGGGTGTGGGCCAGGGGGCTCCATGGAATGCTGAAGCCTGGGGTGCTGCACTGGCGTGGCTCCCAAAATGGGGACCCCCCCACCCCACCCCGGGACAGCCTGAGTGCAGCTTCCCGCAGCAGGAGCTGGCAAAGCTGATTATCGGAGGGCACCAGAGGGAACAGAGACAGAGTGAGCAGCAGCCTCCTGGAGGGGGATCCTGGGGGTGGCTCCCTTGGGGCTGAGGTGCTGGTGATGAGAGGGGATCTCTGTCCCCATTGCTGTCCCTGCAGCCTATGCCCCGCTGCAGCCCCCCCAGTTCCTGCAGCAGCCGCCGAAGCCGATGCAGCCGCAGCCACCACCGCAGCAGCAGCAGCAGTTTGTCATCCAGCAGCAGCAGCAGCAGCAGCTCGGCCCCCGTGGGCAGCCCCCCTCAGGCCCCCCCACCGTCCCCCAGCTCCACCCCCTGCCCCCTGCCAGCCCTGGCCCGGCCCCCCAGCCCAAAGCAGGGGTCCCCCAGGGAGCAGGGGGCGAGGGTGGCCCCCCCAACGGGCACCCTGTCTGCCACGCTGCCCCCCGCAAGTTCCAGCATGCCTCGGCTGTCATCCTGCAGCTGCAGCCCGCCGGCCCCACGGTGAGGGGCCCACAGACCTTCCCCCAAACCATCGTCACGGGGGGCCAAACATCCCCCAAAGCCTTCCCGAGCCTCCCACCAAACTCCCCCCAAACCCTCACACTGAGGGGCCCCCGAATGTTCTCCCAAATTCTTCCAAACTCTCACAGTGTGAGACCCCCAAACTTCCTGCAAACCCTCATGGTGAGTGGTCTCCAGACCTCAAACCTGATGCCAAAGCACCCACCAAACCCCTGTGGTGAGGGGCGTCCAAACCTCCCACCAACTCCCCCAAACTCTCAGGGTGAGGGGCCCCGAGCCCCTTGGTGGGGGGAGCTCAGGGTGGGAGGGAGCAGCGCGGGCACTGGAGGGAATGGGGGATGTTGGGGAGTCAGGTGTGTGCACATGCACGTGGGTGTGCAAGTGCACAATCCCTGCACACGTGTGTGTGTGCATGCGTGTTCCTGAAACGTGCATGGGGGCCCAGCTGTCACGTCAGTCTGCAGGTGTGCACACTCAGGCCACACTGCACGTGTCTACTGCTCCATGCACACCTGTGCCCCATCCATGGCACTCAGGTGTCTGTATGTACCTGGTCCTGTGACACGGGGAGCATGTGGTTGATCCCTGCGTGTGTGCAATGCTCGATCCTTGTACGTCTGGCCCACGCATGTACGGGACCCAGAGACGTGTGTGTGCACACAGCTTTGCCAGATGCCTGCACATGCATGTGTGCACACATGCATGTGTGTCTGTTCCCTGCACGTGTGTAAACTCGCTCCAGGTTCATGTGCCTTTATGTACATGTGTGCAGAGCCACATGTGTGCCTGGTGCATGCACAGGACCGCAGGCCTGCCTGCCTGATCAGTGTTTGTGTGCATGTGTGCTTGGTCCATGTGTGTCTGGCCTGTGCATGTGTGTGACACTCATTCCAGACCCATGCACGTGTGTGTGTTTGTGGCAGCGTGTGCAGGCTGCATGCACGCCCGTGCAAACGTGCATGCCAGAGCAGGTGTGTCTGGACACATGTGCCCGACTGCGATACGTGTGCATGTGCATGCCCGCTCTAGGCACACGCTCACGTGTGATCCGTGCGCACACTCGGGCCATGCAGTGCATGCCCCCGTGCCATCTGCACACACACACCTGTCCTAACCCCCGCCCCTGCGTGTGCACACCTGACCCTGCCCCACGCGTGTCCCTGCCACCACAGCCCTCCCTCGCGGTCCCCGAGGGCGCCCGCCGGGACCCGCTGCCCGCGCCGAGGAGCGCCGAGAGCCCGCCTGCCGCCCCGCCGCAGCCCCCCGCCCTGTCGCCGCCCGCCGCCCCCCCGGGCCCCGACACCCCCGAGGGCGAGCGGCCCCTCACGCACGGTAAGCGCCCGCCCGCTCTCACAGGCACCACTCATGGGGCGATGCATCCGCGCCAAGGGGCCGGTGAGGCCGGAGCCCCGCTGCGCTGCAGGGCGGTCCCGCCGTGTCCCCACCGCCCCGTCCCCCCCGCCGCCGTTGGCACGGGGGGCGGCACCGCCGCCACTAGGGGGCGCGGGGGGGTCGGCGGGGGCGGGGGGCGTGGCCATGCGGGGCGATGCTCCGCCCTGATGGCGCGGGCGCGGAGGCGGGGCCTTGGGGGGGGCGTGTCCGCTCTCCGGGGTTCCGGGCGCGCGCGGCGGCGGCGCCCGCCAATGGGCTGGCGGGGGCGTGTCCCGGCAGGCCCCGCCACCGCCACCGCCTTTGTCCCCGCTCGGCCCCGGCCCCGCTCCCGGCGCCGCTCCCGCTGCAGCCGCGGCGCGGACACCCCCCCCGCTATGGCCCCCCCGAGCCCCTGAGCGCCCGGTGAGTGAACGCGGGCCGCGGCGGCACGGCACGGCCCGGGGCGGCGGTGGCGGCGGCTCTGACCTCACTTCCGCATCCGCCCCCGGCCCCAGTCCGGCCCCGCGGCCCGGGCGAGGGAGGGGTGGGGGCAGCGGCGGCCGCCGGACAAAGGTGATGGGGCTGCCGGGGCCTGCGCGGCCGGAGGGTCCCGCGGGGCCTCGGGGGGAGCGGTGCTGGGGCGGGCTGGGCTGCGGCTCTCGGGCCTCGCCGGGCTGTGCTGTGGCTGTAGCGGAGCGTGCTGGGGTTTGCCGGGACCTGACGGGCCTACATCGGGCCCTGCTGTGCCTTTATTGGCATGGACTGGGGCCTACCGGGGCAGCTGGGGCAGATCGGGGGCCGGACCGGGCTGTGCTGGGGCAGATCGGGGCTCTCCGGGCCGGACCCAGCCCTGCTGGAGCTGTGCTGGGGCAGATCGGGGCTCTCCGGGCCGGACCCAGCCCTGCTGGAGCTGTGCTGGGGCAGATCGGGGCTCTCCGGTTCCTCGCAGCGCCGCGCTGAGGTTTCACCGCCCCTCGCCGGGGTGTCCGGACCGCTGCGGTGCCCGGGGGGCCCTCCCACCCCTCTCGCAGCCCCTCCAGCGCCGCTCGGGGCGGCAGAGGCAGCGGCAGCAGCTGCTGCCCTCTCCAGCTGTATGGAAATCAGCGCCCGCCCCTCACCCCGCGTGTGCCCCGCTGTCCCCAGAGCCCCCCGAGCGCCTCCATGTGCAGCCCCGCATTCCCGGGATGACCTCGGGCTCCGGCAGCGCTGCCGCCACCGTCGCCGGCGCCGCCCCCCACAATGGTGAGAACAAACCGCCCCAGGCCATCGTGAAACCCCAGATCCTCACGCACGTCATCGAGGGCTTCGTCATCCAGGAGGGCGCCGAGCCCTTCCCGGTAATGTATCCCGCTCTCCCGGGTCTGGGGGCGGTGGGAATGCGGTGCACGGTGGGGCTTGAGCCCCCAAATCCTGCCCTGCTTCGTCCCCTGGGCAAGGGCTGAGCTGTTCCCGGTAATGTGTCCCGCAGTCTGGAGTTTTATCCCGTGATTTGGGGCTCTGCATCGTTACACGTTCCTGGGCGTTTCGTCGTTCAGGAAGGGGTTAACCCCTTCCCAGTAATGTATCCCAATGTCAAAACCCTTGCTCCTGGATTTGGGAGGTTGGGAACGGGGCACACACCATCGTGAACCCTCAAATCTTCACCCATATCATCGAGGACGTCATCCAGGAAGGGGCAGAACCATTCCTCTTTTCTCTCTCTCTCTCTCTTTCTTTTCATATAGGGAATCCAAACAATCATGACACACACCCCCACCCACCCCCCCCCCCCACCGCGGGGAATAGGGCAAAAATATTCCTGGTATGGTGTGTCCCCCCCCCTTTTCTGGGACAGAGGCATGTTGGGAATGGGGCATCCAGGCCCTTGTGAACCCCCAAATCTTCCCCCACATTATTGAGTTTTTCATCATTCAGGAGGGGACTGAGCTGTTCCTGGTAACGTATCCACCAATCCATCTCCTTATCCCTGAATTTGTGTATTGGAGGAAGGCTCCTGTATTTGGGGGGTTGGGAACAGGGCACCCCGACAACTGTGAACCCCCAAATTGTCACCCACATTACTGAGCAATTCATTGTCCAGGAAGGGACAGAACCATTCCCGGTATCCCCCTCCCCACCTGTCTGGATTTGGGGGCTTGGGAATGGGGCATCCATGCCATTGTGAATCCCCAAATCCTCACATTTTTGAGTTCCTTATTGTGCAGGAAGGGGCTGAGCCATTCCCAGTAATGCATCCCTCTCTACCTGCCCTTGTTCCTGGATGTGGGAAATTGGGAAGAGGGCTCCTGCATTTGGGGGGTTGGCAATGGGGTGCCCAGACAACCATGAGCCCCCAAATCCTCACCCCCATTATCAAGCATTTCCATCATATGGGAAGAGACAGAACCATTCCCGGTAATGTACCTGTTGTCTTCCCTGTAGCTGAGGGATTGGGAGGGGGGCATTGTGGTTTTGGGGGTTGGGAGGGGGTCACTTTGACAATTACAACCCCCCAAACCCTTGCCCTTGCTGTTGAGTACTTCAGCATCCAGGAAGGGGTAGAATCATTCCTGGTAACTTATCCTATTCTCCTTATCCTTGCTCCTGGATTTGAGGGGTCGGGAATGGGTCACTCAGAGAACACTTAGACCCCAAATTCACACCCATGTGGCCATCACCCAGGAGGGTGCAGAGCTGTATCTGGTAACACGTGCCCCTCTCCTCACCCTCGTCCCTGGGTGTGGGGGCTGGGATGGTCCCTGGCAGCCCCGTGGCCACAGGAAGGAGTCCATGTGGCACTGGGGCACAGCTGCAGCCAGGTGTGTTGCACAGGTGGGCCGCTCCTCGCTGCTGGTGGGGGCCCTGCACAAGCAGTATGCACAGGAGCTGCTGCCGGACAAGCTTCCGCCACAGGACAACACCACCACCACGGACTCGGACATGGAGGAGCCATACCTGCAAGGTAGCGCCCGGGCCCTGGCCCACCCAGCCCCCTGGGAGCCCCCGGGATTCCCCCTGGCTCCCCTCGGCTGAGTTGGCTGGTTTCTCTCTCTGGGTGTCCCTCCACGCCCCCCAGAATCCAAAGAGGAGGGGAACCCCCCCAAGCTGAAGTGTGAGCTTTGTGGCCGCGTTGACTTCGCCTACAAGTTCAAGCGCTCCAAGCGCTTCTGCTCCATGGCCTGTGCCAAGAGGTAACCCCAAAACCCTCCTTGGTGGGGTAGAGGTAACCCCAAAACCCACCCATCCCCTCCTTGGTGGGGTAGAGGTAACCCCAAAACCCTCCTTGGTGGGGTAGAGGTAACCCCAGAACCCACACAGGCCCCTCAGCAGGACAGAGGTAGCCACAAAATCCACCCAAGAAGGGTAGAGGCAACCCCAAAACTCACCTGATAGAACAGACATAACACCAAGACCCATCTGGTCCCTCTTCAGTGGAGGGTACCCCCAAAATCTACTTGACAGAGTAGAGGTGACCCCAAAAATCCAGATGGGGTGGTGGGAGTAACCCCAAAATCCACTTGACAAGAGTAGAGGTAACCCCAGAAATCCACTTGTCAGGGTAAAAGTAACTTGAAAATGCAGTCAGTGGGCTGGGGGGGGGGTGTTAACCCCAAAGAATCCACCCAGTGATGGAGGGGTAACCCCAAAATCTACCTGCGAGGGTGTGGGTAAGCCCAAAATGCACCCTCCTCTTTGGTGGGGTAGAGGTATCCCCAAAATTCCCCCAGTGGAGTGGGGCCACCTTCATGACCCGTGGCTCCGTGGCAGGTACAATGTGGGCTGCACGAAGAGGGTGGGGTTGTTCCACCCAGATCGCAGCAAGCTCCAGAAACCAGGAGGGCCCCCCCACGGGCGGCGCCGCAGCTGCAAAGGGACCCTGCCACCCCTGAACAAGGACAGCAAGAAACAGGTGAAGGAGCACCGATCTTGTCCCCGGTTGGGTGGGCATCAGGGCTGGAATTTGTTCCCAATATTGGGAACGTGGGGTGCGTGCCAAGCCTTGGGATCGTGTCACTGAATTTTGGGGACACGGGGTGGGAACTGAGTGCAGGATTTAGGTTTTGGCCCCAGCTGGGGGGACACGGGGTAGGTGCCGAGCCTGAGGTTTATCCCTGATTTTTGGGAACACGGGGTGGGCACTGAGGCTGGGTTTTGTCCCTGAAATTTGGGAACATGGGGTGGGCACTGAGGCTGGGGTTTGTACCTGAATTTTGGGGACACGGGGTGGGCACTGAGGCTGGGTTCTGTCCCTGAATTTTGGGGACATGGGGTGGGCACTGAGGCTGGGGTTT
>CM031875.1:4954155-4973851 GCA_018697195.1 Certhia americana
TTTGGGGACATAGGGCGAGTGCTGAGGCCAGCGCTGCCCCCGCAGTCCCCGGGGTCTGTCCCAGCGGGGTCGGTGACGGCGTCGTTGCAGCTCAACCACAGCCAGGAGGATTCCAGCCGCTGCTCTGACAACTCCAGCTACGAGGAGCCGCTGTCGCCCATCTCCGCCAGCTCCTCCACGTCCCGGCGCCGCCAGGGAGAGCGGGATCTGGAGCTGCGGGACATGGAGCTGCCGGACGTGCACGGCCGCGACCTGCCTGGCCTCGGCCACCGCTTCCTGCCCAGCGAGCCCAGCAAGTGGAATGTGGAGGACGTTTACGAGTTCATCCGCTCGCTGCCAGGTGAGGAAGGGATCTACCCATGGATACCCACAAGTGTGGTTTTGGGAAGACTTAATGTCCATCAGGATGTGTTCAAGGAGGGATTTACAGCAGAATTGTGGTTTTGGGGGGAGGTTTATTCATAAAGAACCCCCTAAATATATTTTTGAGTAGGATTCACATGCAGATAATCCCATAAATATATTTTTGGGGGATGATTTACTGACAGATAACCCCATAAATATTTCGGGGGCGGGGCAAATTCTACTCACAAAACCATGAATATTTTGGGGAGGTGGGGGGGGGATTTACAGATAAACCTGAAGGATAGTTGGAGGACGGGATGTACATTCGACAATTCCCTAAACACGTTTTTGGGGGGAATTTAAGCACAGAGAAGCCCCTAACTGTATTTTGGGGGGCTCTGAGAGGGTTTGCTGATGCTGCCCCTCCCCGCAGGCTGCCAGGAGATCGCAGAGGAGTTCCGGGCACAGGAGATCGATGGGCAGGCGCTGCTGCTGCTCAAGGAGGATCATCTCATGAGCACCATGAACATCAAGCTGGGCCCCGCGCTCAAGATCTACGCCCGCATCAACATGCTCAAGGACTCCTGAGGGGGAGGGGGCACAGGACCCCACTGCCCCTAGGGGACCCCCAACCCTCCCGGGACCCTCACAGGACCCTCACGTGGCCCCGGGGAGGGGGCAAGGGTGGGGAGACACTTGTGAGCACACCCTGCCCCCCCGGGGGGTGTAAATAGCCCATAGCTCTAGAGTCCCCCCCTCAGTTTTCAGGGGGTCGCACCGCCCCCCCCCTTCTCCAGCAGGGAGGGGGGTCGCCATGTGTCCCCCCATGTCCCCCCCAAGTCAGCAGAGCCAAGCAGGATGGTTGCCTTAACGTGTGCTCCCTCCCCCAGCTGGGATTGGGGCCCCCAGGGAGGCTTGGACTTCCCCGCAGAGGTGGTCAGGGAGAGGTGGGGGGCGCGGAGGAGGCGTCACCCCCCTGTTCACGCAAACCCCCCCACTGGGCTGTTTTGGGGGCACCTTAGCAGAGGACAGTGGTGGGGGCCCCCCCCCACAGGCAGGTAAGAACTCCCCACTCCCCCCTCAGCCACCACAGTCTTTTTAAGAAAAGAAAAAAAAAAAAAAGAAAAAAAACCACATGGCCCCACCCCACCTTTTCCTGTTTTTTGTTTTTGTTTTTAATAAACACTGAAAAGAAAAAAAACCCTGGGACCCTCCCAGTTTTCTTCACTTTCCACTCCCAAATTTCTCACGTAACGAGGCAGCAGCTCGAGGATGTCTCCAAGTGTGCCATGGGTGGTGGGACTCCCTGTGTGCCATGGGGATGGGGTGGGTGCTGTGGGACCCTGGGGACCCCAGCTGCCCCCCAGGCTGGCTGATGTTCCCCTCCCAGGAGCCTGTGGGGACAGTGGGACCCTCCACACCTCCAGGTGACCCCCAGGTCCCGGTGCTTAGGGGGACACAAAGTAGGTGAGGTGGAGAGGGGGACAGGAGGGGATGTGGTGGCATGTCCTGGTGAAGGGGGTGACACTGAGAGGTCCCTGGATGTAGCATCTGTATTGAGGTGTCCCCAGAGCTGGTGGCTGTGGCAGTGACCTGGCTGTGGTGCAGTGTCCCCAAGCACTGCTGTCAGTGAGGGTGTGTCCCCAAAGCTGGTAAGCACAATGGCGAGGTGTCCCCAAAGCTGGTGGTGACAACTGTGGAGCCGGTGGCCGTGGATATGGAACCCACTGTGACATATCCCTGAGGCTGGTGGCTACAGCGTGGTGACCCCAGAGCTGTGGCCACAATAAGGTGTCCCTGGAGGTGGTGACAGGTGGGTCCCAGGAGGGTCCCCAGGTGGCCACACTGAGGTCTCACCAGAGTTCGTGGCCATGGTGAGGTGTCCCAGGCCACAGTAAGATGTCCACAGCAGTGGTGGCCACAGTGGACTGTCCCCAGAGCTGATGTCCCCAGCAAAGGGTCACTCACACCCCCCAGCAGGACCAGGTGTCACCCTCCTCCCTGGGGAAGCTCTGGGGACCTGCTGAGGACGATCCACAGCTTCACCCTCCCCTCCTGCAGCCCCGCAGGGACCAGGCCCCCACCTGTGTCCCCAGACGTCCCCACAGGGGAGTCCCCACCCCCTTAAAGACAACCCCCCAGTTTCATCAATTCCTGTTCTGGTCTTTTTTTTTGTTCTCTTTTATTCTCTTTTTTTGGAAAGGGGCTGGGCTGGGGGGGTTTCATTCCTTTTCCACACTGTGAGGCCGTGGCCTCCCCAGCTCCTCCAGGAACCACAATGCAGGACAGGGGGGTGGTGATAACAGGGAGAGGGGCAACTTTTTTGTCCATTTTCTCCTCTTTTTCCTTTTTTTTTTTCTTTTTTTCCCCTTTTTTAATAAGGTACCAACTAGCTCTAGGGAGGCCTGGCCTGGCTGGGCAGCGAGGAAAATAAAAAAGCCCCAAAATTTGGGGGAAGGGGAGAAAAAAGGTGGGGCTAAGTGTATAAGAGGCATATTTACACAGTATTAACATGCTGACAAAAAAGGTTACAATATTGATATCATACAACATCAAGGGGAGAAATAATGGGGGGGTAAAAAATAAGGGGGTGGAGGGTAAAAATAATGGGGGGGGGGTAAAAAATAACGGGGAGGGGTTAAAAATTAATAAAAGGTAAATAAAACACCCTGAAAAAAAAACAAAAAAAAAAAACCCAAAGAAACGCTGAGTTAAGGCTTAAAAAGTGTATAAAAAAATAACACAGTTAATATCCAAAATGAACCAAAAAGTACAGAATATAGATGAGTTTGGGAGGAATGCCCCCCGGCTCTATACAGGGGTATGTACAGGCAGGCACAAGGCAAAGCAGGGGGACCCCCAAACGCCCCAAAACTGGGGCTGCGGAATAGGGGGGCCATCCCCGGGGGATGCAGCTCTGCCCGCGGCTTCGCCCTCAAAAGGGACCCCAAAGGAACACAAAAAAACCCCCAAAAAGGTTAAAAATCAACCCCAAATGGAGGCGCTTGGGCCCAGAGTCTGTGCGGGGGTGTGGGGGAATTCCCCCCTCCCCCAGCTGCTTTTTGCTCCATCCACAGTTCGTTTTTGGGGTGAATTTCTGGTCTTTAGCAGCACCAAGTTCTTGGCCAATAAATATATATATATATATATTTGTATCCAAAAATGGGGGGTGGGGCCTGGTGGGGGGAACACCCCCACCCCTACTGCCCCCCCCAAAGAAACCAAACCGCAGAGATTCAAAGTGCTCTGAAACCGTCTTTGGATGTCACCAAACCTGCGGGAGCCGGGCAGGAGCACGGCCCGGGCACAGCCCGCGGCGCTGGGGGTCACGTCCTCTTCTTCCTCCTCCTCCTCTTCCTCCTCCTCTTCCTCCTCCTCCTCCTCTTCCTCCTCCTCATGCTGGGGGGGGGCCCTGTCCCCTCCCTGCTTAGATGAGGGAGATCCGTACGGGAATGCCGGGCGACTCCGTCCGCTGCGGCGAGTGCTGGCTGACCAGGTGCTCCACCACCGTGTGCTTGGACATGTGCTTCATCAGATAGGTCTCCTGTGGGGGGCACAGGGGTGAGCGGGGGCTGGGGGGGCTGGGGGCAGGCTTTGGGGCATCCCTCATGCTCACCGAGGTGTAGGCACGGCCGCACATGCTGCAGCAATAGGCCTTGGCATGCTTGATGGCGTGTGCAGACAGGTGGATCTGCAGCGAGGCCGAGTCCGTGTAGGCCCGGTAGCAGTTGGGGCACTTGTAGGGCTTATCCTTGTTGTGCTGGCGCTGGTGGGACTGAGGGAACAGAGAGAGTCAGTGGGGACTCTGGGGACCCTGTGCCCCCTGCCCCAGGTCCCTCACACTGACCTGGAGGTTGGAGAGCTGGGTGAAGGCCTTCTCGCAGCCGGGGTGAGGGCACTTGTAGGGTCTGTCACCGGTGTGGATTCTGGGGACACACACGTTCGGTCATTGCCACCTCTCCTTCCACCAGCAAGGACAGCACTGGCCCCACCCCGGGGTGACATCGGAGTGGGGGATTACAGTGGGCACAGCGACATCAACACCCCGGGAGATGACAGAGGAGAAGGGCTGAGAGATGTGGGTTGGGAGAGGATGGAAGTTTGGAAACTGGTTGGGATGATGGGTGTGGAGGACGTGGACTAGCACGTGTGGACAGATGACCACGGTGGGGTCACTGAAGATGGTGGAAGAAGCACAGCGGGGATGGCTGAGCACAATGGGGGCAATAAAGGTAAAGCAGATGATGAGCATGGCAGAGATGGTGAACGCGGTCAGAAAGAAGGTAGTGGAGACAATGGAGGTACCAGGGACTATGAAGATGGTGGAGATGTTGAGCACAGTGGGGATAATGAAGGCTGTGGAGTCAGATTGGCATGGTGGGAATGATGAAGGTAATGGAGATGATGAGAATGGTGGAGCCCATGGAAGTGCTGAAAATGATGTGATGGGGATGAGAAAGACAAAGGGACTGACAGTGACAGTGTGGGGGGAGTCGACGAGCGCAGTGGGAGTGGTGAGGGCAGTGGAGACTATGAAGGTGCTGGAGCTGATGGAGGATGATTATGAAGGAGACGAGGGCAGCAGGACCAGCAAGCAGAGCAGGGCCATAAAGGAGAGATTGGGTGTGGTGTGCCCAACTGCCCCCCTCCCTGGCCAGCGTAAACAAGTGTCCCCAGCCCCTCACCGGGTGTGCTGCTGGAGGTGGGAGAGCTGGCGGAAGGACTTCTCACAGTAGGAGCAGTGGTAGGGTTTGACGCCCAGATGGATGCGCAGGTGCTGGGCCAGGTAGGAGGCGTTGGCGAAGGACTTGGAGCAGTGGGGGCACTTGTGGGGCTTGGCCTCTGTGTGCGACTTGGAGTGGATCTGCATCTCCGACTTGGTGAAGAACGTCAAGGGGCAGACCTTACACCTGGAGGGTGTGGGGGAGAACCCCGCAGGGACCGGGCTGGGGTGGGGGGGCTCCCCGCCATTGCCCCCAGCCCCCACAGTGGGCAGGGGGGTGCCTACCTGTACGTCTTCCCCTCTTTGGCCGTCTCCCCTGAGGCCAGGATGGGGTAGGGCACCACCAGCACCGGCGGCCCCGAAGGGTTTTCCGCCTTGATCTTTTTCCGGCCCCGCTCAGCCTTGGGCGCTCCCAGCAAGCCGTGGCCCTGGATTGTCTTGATGGAGTCGAGGAGGGGGGGGCTGGTGATTCCTGAGATTAGGGTGGGCGAGGAGGCAATGAGGCGGCTCTGACTGGTGGAGGTAGGGGTCGAGGGGGTGGTGGTCCCGGTTCCTGGGCTGGACTCCGAGGTGCTGACGGCTGGTGCACGGGATGCCAGCCCCAACCCTAGAGGGCAACATGATGGGAGTATTAGTTTGAGGGGACCCACACTCACCTCTGCCCCCAGACTGGCAGGACCAGCAGTGCTACCTGTGACGGTGCTGGTGGCCGGCCGGGCGTGCAGAGCCACGTCAGGCTGGGGCACGGCCTGGGGGTGCAGCCCCGGCACCTGCTGCAGCTTTGGCAGGGACATGATGGACTGGCCGCTCTCAGCAGGCGAGGGGGGCACCAGAAGGGGCTGCTGCGAGGCCACCGAGGTGGGAGGCAGGTGTGGGGGGCGGATCTTCTCCGCCATCAACTGCTCCTTGATTTTGTTGATCAGGACCAGGTTGTCCAGCTGAGAGAGGAGAAGGCAGAGAGGTGGGCGAGAGCAGAGGAACTGGGACCCTTGGGATCCCCAGGCTCCCCCTCAGTGTTCCCCACATCCACACATCCTCCCTCCTCCCAAAATCCCAGTGCAGGGGTCCTACCTGGCTGGGCATGGTGGGGGGGGGGGCCAGAAGTATGGGTTGTTGAAGCGAGGCTCCGCCATCCTGGGGAGAAAGGGGGGTGGTTGTGGGGCATCACTGGCTGCCACATGCCCCCCCCCGACCCTTTCCTCCTTGAACCCCCCAACACAAACCATCACCCCCCCAAGAAGCAAGACCCAGACTCTGAGCAAAGGCAGGGAGCAGGTGGGGGGAGCAGGGCTGGGGAACTCCCTGAGCATCTTCCCAGATGAAAACTTCTGTAGGATTAGGGGGACACCAAACACCTGCCGGCCTCCAAGACCACAAAACACTGGTGAGTGCACTAGGATGCTATTTGGAAAAGGAGGAAGCTGAAATTTGGGGAAAACCCCCAAATCTCCCAAGCTCTGGAAGTATTTCTCCCCTCCAGGAAGGGATTAGAGGTGGATGGGATGCTGCCATGGGAAAGGGTGAACACAGCAGCACGCTGAACCCAACCGCAAGCCCAGCTGAATCTCCCCAAAATACGCCTCCAAAGCCAGGTGAAGTGCCTGTGACACCCAGGAGCAGCTCAACAGGAACACCAAGAACCAGAAACCTGGGAAATCTATGGACATGCTTGAAGATGTTGGGAAAATTAACTCTAAATCCATCTTTGTGTAATGCGAAACAGCTGGAAAGGATGATCCCAGCAGAGCAGCCCAGCATGACCAGGCATCAGCATCCCAACAAATCCCATTACAGGGGCACAAGGGTAAGCATCCATAGGACCCCAATGGGATGGACAGGGGCTCCCAGGAGCTCTGACTCCAAAATAAACCAGGCCAGGGCCAGGATTCCAGAAGAAACTGGAGCCATGCCTCCACCAAAGTGCATCTCCAGAAGCTTTGGGGGTGGCAGAATTTGGGGACGATGAGCCTTACTCCTCCTCCTGCTCCTTCTCCTCACGCTCGCTGCCACAGGTTTGAAACACACTCTGAGCTCCCCATAGGCAGGTGGGCAGCACCCAGAGAAAAGGAATCCTGGTCCCACAGGAGCATAACATCCCAACAGCTACCCCAGCCTGAAGAAGCTGTGGGATGGAGCATCCCCGGAAACCAAGGCAGGGAGGGAGGAACCACCTGCCCCTTGAGCTACAGAGCAACCCGGCACAGCATGAGGTGTGTTCCAGGGTATCAAGGAACGGGAGCAATCACTCATGGCACACCTCAATGTCACAGCCTCTCCAGGACACCACCCAGACACAGGCTTTGGGAATTCCCCTTCCCAGCCTTGAACCACTCCAGGTCACCTCCTGGCTGCTCAAGCACCAAATTTTAGGGTTTTGAAGTGACAGCAGGTCCGAATGCCAGTGGCACAGGCAGAGGCAAAGTCCTGGGGATAGGACTCATGGCACAGAACAGGAATTTGCTGGGGATGTTTCAATGCACCTTCCCATGCAGACGCAGCCGCTGCCAGCTATTTTGTGTAATTATGTATGTACCCACAGGCCGCCCACAGCATGCGTTTACCCACTGGCTCTGTGTGTGTGTGTGTGTGTGTGTGTGTGTATACACACATATATAAGATCCCTTGGGATGATGGGCACGGGATGAGGGACGCTGGTGCCATCGTGAGGGGCTGGACACTGGGAACCAGGGACAAAAGCGGAGCTGCCAGCAGGGAATCCCTTGCACAGAGGCATGAAGGGAGCAGGAGCTCAGGCAGGAGGGCTCTGAGCCCCCTTGGCATGACCAAGCACCCCGGCACCGATCCCCCACCCCAGAGCAGCCGTGGGAAAACAGGAAACTGGAACTATCATTAGAAAAGGGTTTTTTGGAGCTGATCCCCCATCTCAGCAGGTGCCCTGTGACCTCTGTCCTTCCCATCCGTCCATCTGTCCATCCTCCTCCCTGCCCCGACAGCATGCCGGGCTCCAGCGGAGCCAGCAGCAGCACCCAGACAGATCAAAGCCACTGGTGTGGCCTCTGAGCCATCAGCAGGACACAGTACCAACCCCTACACCAGTCCCAGGATCCTCCCTGCAAAGCTGGAGGCGGTTGGAAGGGCATAAAGGGTATTTTGGAGAGAAAAGCATAAATATCACGTTTCCCCACCCCCACCTGAGGAGGGCTTACTAAAGAAATGAGAAATTATTTGTAAAACCACCATACTCGGAGCTGCATGAACACGAGGAAAGAAATGGTCGGCGTTGCCAAAATAATTATAAAAATCCCTGTTCCTGTCCCGATTTAATGTTACAAATTGTGCAGTGTTCCGTTGGGAGCAGCGTCCCCTTCTCTGGGACTGGGAAACGGAGTGGGAAGGGGAAGAAAGCAGATGGAAAAAAAAAATATATATAAAAACTCCCTTTTTCTCTATTCTCAGCTAACTATGAAAGATGGAAGCTGACATGCAGCAAAGGTGGAAAAAAAAAGAAAATCTATTAAAATGGAAATTATGAAGGGTAGGGAATGCTGCGGCACGTCTCCCCCCGGCACTGCAGGGCACGAGGGGGGGGTAGGGCTCTCTGTGCCCCCCTGGTTTTTTTTGGCTGGGCAGGAGGAACCTCCCTTGGGTAACATCTCCAGTGGCATGGGGTCCTGTGGTCCAAACCACGGTGGGAAGAGCCCCTGACATCCTCCACAGGCACCAGATTTGGCAGCTGAGGGGTTGTCGAAGGTTATCCCCAGGGACAAGGTAGGTGCCCAAAGCATGGTGGAGACCCAAGCAGCCCAGCCAGAGGAAAGCAATGTGGGAAGAGCAAGCAGAAAGATGCACAGAGAAACAAAACCATGGGCTGAACCCCAAATTCCCCAGAACAGCACAGCACCCAGCATCACCGCTCAGCCGGGCCAAGGGGGGAAGCAGCAGCACCCTAAAATGAGACCAAAAGCCTCCTCGCCTCCGCACCCATGGGGAGGGAAGAGCAGGAGAAGCCGGCAAGCCAGGGCTGGGGATGGCGGGGGGAGAGCAGGGGCGGCGGTGCCGGGGCCGTCGGGGGCGGCGGCGGTTGGTACTCACAGGGTGGCCTCTGGAGCCAGGTGGGCGCAGCTGCCTGGGGAGACGTGTCGCTGAGGCTCCAGATTGATGGGAGGTAGATGATGGCACGGGTGGGCACCAGCTCACTAGAGCCTTCCAACTTCCTACCCAACTGCCGCTAAGTCAAGCTACAGTTCTCTAGGGAACGCCTCTACCTTGGCAGCCCTCTCTGTCTCGCCTTCGCTGAAATAAAAAGAAACAAGAGATTTCTTTTCATGCCACCGCCGAGAGAAAAGGGGCAGCTCCCAGGGACTGGCGAGCGACCACCGACCTGGTACAGCCTGAAAGTGGGGGGTCTGGGAGGCGAGGGGAGGGGTTCGGGGTGACCAGAGAAGCACTCGGTAGCTAAACATGTCCTCAACCAAGCAAGACACAGAGTTTGGTGTCCCCAAGTATCCCGAGATACTTGGGATGCAAGAGCATCAGGGCAGAGCTCCCGCCCCCCCCCATACCAAGCGGCGAGCGTAGGAAAGCCGGCGGCAGCCAGAGACGGCGCACTGGGAAGAACCAAGCCGGGGGATGGATGCGTTCCCCCACCCAAATCCCAGCACATCCTTCCCAACACAGGCCAGACCAGGGATGGTGATGCTGGCCTGGGCACGTCCCTGAGCCAGGGAACCCAGCTCTGCCTTGCACCACGCCTCAATTTCGCCCCCAGAACTCCAGGCCATGGCCCCTGTTCTCTTAAGAACAGGTTTCCCTGAGGTTCACCTGGAGCAGGAGGAGTTTTGGAGGAAAAGCAAGTGCCTGTCCACAAAACCTGCGTCCCAAAGCCACCAGGGTAGGAACTGGCATCCAGCACCATCCTCGGGGAACACACATCCCTCCCTGCCCAGACTATCTTCACGCAGGAGGGATTCACCCCGAGGCGAAGGGGGCAGAAGGCAGGCATGGCTGCAAAGCAGGAACGCCGGGGGCAAGCCCCCTGTGGCTCGGGGAGGGGGTGGCCCGCACGCCACAAGAATTCACCCAAGATGGAACCAATTAAACCCCCGGCTTCCGCCCCCCGAAGGGCCCTGGGCTGGGGCTTCTCCTTCTGCATTTCCAGCAAAACCAACCCACAATGAGCCCCCAGCCTGGACCGAGGGTCCCTGTGCAGGAAAAGGGGTGCACGGGACAGGGTGAGGAGCCAAGCACCAGTGGCAAGTGGGACGGGAGGCAAAGCCAGGCTGGAGACCCCCATAGGGTCCCCAGCTCGGGGGTGGAGGAGGAGGGAGCAGGGTGGCAACACTCCTGAAAGATGGGGGCCAAGGCGGTGTGACCCCAAATCCACAGTTTGGGTCCAGTGATCCAGCAGAGGGGACATGGGGACAGCCCGCAGGGAGATCCAGAGCCCAGGGGGTGACACACCAGACACAGGGCACACATGCCCTGCAAAACATACCACTTCCCAGCCTGGGGGGTCCTGCTCTACCAGACCCCAAACGCACCCACCCCCCAAAAGAGACCAGCCAGGCACCCTGCAAGGCAAATGCAGCACCACAAACCAGCCCGGGGGCAACTGCCCACCCCTAGCAGCACAGGGGGATGGGGGGGTCACCCATGGGTGACAGCACGCAGGGAAACCAAGGCACAGGCAGGGGATCGCCCTGAGGTGGGAGTGAGAGCACTGGATCCAACATGCACTTGTCGTGACATCGCGCCCAGTGACCAAAAAGCCACATTTTTAAGGGAAAACGCGGAAGGTGGGGGGTTGAGGGTGAACGTTATTATTTTAGGCATATAAAGGCACATTTCATAAAAGGGAAATATCAAGGGGTCACACATACACTGGGAGCGGGGTCCCCTCCCTGCAGAGGGGGCAGGCGAGGAGTCCCTCACACCCCCAAAACACCCCGAAAAAACACCATGCCCCCGCTTACACAGAAATACAGATCTCCACGTATAATACCTGGATTCTGGTGTGCATATACATATTATTTTTATGAGCCCACATATAATTACATGCATGCACATCGTTACGTTAGATGCTATTTTAAGATGTAAATGCATAAAAGCAGGGATTTTTTTTCCCCTCGATCCAGCCATCATGCCCACCTCTGCGAGTACTGGCGTTGCTTCCCCTTATCCGCGTCCATCTCCAGCTCTAGCTGAGACCGGGTGCTGCACGTGGGGCGTTTTTCTACGGGGGGACAAGGAGGAGGACAACTTCACACACCCCGAACCCCCCGCCAGCCCCCGGCGCGCGAGATCCCACAGCGGAGGAACAAAAGCGAAGCGGCTCCGACCTACCCGACCCGTGGGAACGTGGGGTTTTGCCTGAAAATAGAGAGAAAACAACAAAAAAACAAAACAAAAAAAAACAAAACAAACAAAAAAACCACACAAAAAATAATAATAATAAAAAAAAAAGTAAAAAAAAAACAATTGTGGGGTTTTTTTATAGCCCCGCTCACCCCCAAGCTGTTGGGAAAGCTGAGGGATGGGGAGCTGGCTGGAAAACTGGGGGTGAAATCCATCCCCTCACCCTGGACCCTCCGCCTCTCGGCAAATCGCACGCCATGAGGGACTTAAAAAACTTTTTTACCTCGCTGCTAAAATATCACTTTATAATCTCAAAGGCCTTGGGCTCGAAGCCGCTTTCACCTGCTCCATCATCCCCAGGTTAAAAAACCCAGCTGCTATCCAAAGGACCGCAGGCTTGGGGGGGAAAACAACCCAACAAGGAGCATCCTCCAACCTTGAAGGGAGAAAAAGAAATCAAAATCATCAAATTCATCATTCCTGGGTTCAAATCCATCACTGTGGCCACGCCGGCTCTAAGCTCCCCCCCCAGGCTCCCCGACGTGGCCGGGAGATTATGGATGTATAAATAGTATATGGCTAAATATATGTTGGAGAGGGACAGACAGACCTCTGGGACACGGCCACAGAAATTTGGGTCCCTCGCTAAAGCTGCCGCATTCCTGCCAAAAACGCCATGAAAAAAAATATCTCCCCCCTCCATTAGACCTTCCAGCCAGCGAGACCACTTTTCTAGACAAAACCAGTTAATGCAGAAAACAGTGAAGCAGGAAAAGAGGAAGGAGGAAAGGAATTAAAATGGTGAAAATTATAATAATGGTGATTACGATGATGGTAATGATAATATTCAGCCCCTGCGCTGCTCCTGCCACCCCCTGTAAG
This sequence comes from Certhia americana, assembly GCA_018697195.1. Lineage (NCBI taxonomy): Eukaryota > Metazoa > Chordata > Aves > Passeriformes > Certhiidae > Certhia > Certhia americana. The sequence goes on from CM031875.1 coordinate 4,966,421, forward strand.
CAAAATAAGTCAGAAAAAAGCCAAGAACGCACGAAAAAAGGCAACACCCCCCCCCCAAAACATGCAACATCCACAAAAATAGGTATGTTCGGCTGCAATTAACTTTTCCATTAGACCATCCAGAGGGAAAGAAAAAGGGAAAATCCTGGTAAACGGGTATTTTCCTCGATGTCCCCCCCTCCCCTTTTTCCCCCCTTTTTTCTCTCTTTTCCTTCTTCTTCCTGCTTGGTGAGGGGGTGGTGGAATAATGATGATAATAATGAAAAAAAAAGAGGTGGAAAAAGGCGAAGTTTGGTTAAGTGAAGTTGAAATCCTCAACCTGGGAGGGTATTTGCGGGGGGGGGGGGGGGGGTGGGGGGGAAAAAAGGGGGGGGGGGGGGGGGGGCTGGCTGGGGGGGTTTGGGAAGGGGGGGTGGCCCTGGCGCGGTGCTCCCCCACCCCCCCTCCATCCGCCGCCCTCTACCACATTCTCGGACGTTTTTATAAATTCGCAGTACAAAGGCAAACAAAAATGGCAGCCCGTCTTATTTTTTCAAACGCTAGGGACGGGGGACGCCATGTTCTGCAGGGCTGAGGGGAGGGGGAGCAGGGGGGGTGGGTGAGGGGGGAAAAAAAGGAGGGAATTTTTTTTTTAAAAATATTGTTGAGATGAAAACATGAATAATAAAAAGCAGCGCGGGGGTGGGGTGGGGGGGAGTGGTGAAGGTACCCGTTTTCCCGCTCGCCCCGGGGTTGAGGGGGGTTTCGGTGGGTTTTGAGGTGTTGGTGTCTGGAGAGGGGGAACGGGGGGGTGGAAAGGGAGGGGACGAGGATTTAAAAAAAAAAATAAAAGCGAGGGGGGAAGGTGTAAAAAAAAAAAAAGCAAATTTCCTATACCGACAGCCATGGTTGCACCGCCGTCCCGCGGCTCCGCAGCACGTGAGAGGATGGAGCCCGCGCCCCCCGCCGCCGCCCCAACGACGCCCGGCACGCACGGCCCGCCGGCCGCCACCGCCCCCAGGGACGGGCGGGCTGGGCTGGGGCAACCACAGCCCAGAAGGGGTTCCTCGGGGTCCGCAACCCCCGAAACAGCCGCAGCACCAGGAGAGCTCCGCAAAGCTCCGCAGCCCCGGTCCCTCAGCCCCCAGGAGGGGTCCCTGGTGTCCGCAGCCCCGGAAGACACTCGTGGCTCCCCGAAACGCGGCAGTCCCCAAAAACCCTCAGGCCCCTCAGTCCCCGTTTCCAGCAGCGCCCTCAGGGCTCCCCAAGCAGGCAGCTCGGGAGGACGACTGAGTGGACACAGCCCCCCCCCAAACCTCCTCAGCCCCTCAGGGGACCGGCTTCCTCTGTCCAAACCTCTCAGCCCGCCAGTCCCTCGGCCCCGGCAGGGCTCCCCAAACCCCCTCAGCACCCCCAAACATCCGTCAGCCCCTGTCAGGGATCCTCACACCGGCCCAAATTCCTCAGCCTCTCCTGGTTCCTCAGCTGCCACATGTCTCCCACCCCTCGGGTCCCCTCGGTTCTCAGCAGTGCCCCTCCACAGTTTCACCAGCACGCCCAATGTTCGGCAAACCGCAATCTCCTCAGGCCCATCGGAATCTCAGCCCATGGTCACCTCAGTAACACCCCAACAAAAACCCTCCACAGACCACACATTTCACTCAGCCCCCCGGTTCTACTCAGCCCACCCAAAGTTCACCAATGTCCTGGATCCACTCGGTTCTCTGATCTCCAACCTCAAGCCACACAGTTCCCCTAACTACTCTAGGACTTCTGTGTCCTACCTCCCCAAATCTCCCCCCGAAATCCCTCAAAATTTCTCAGCCCCCCAGTTCCTTCTTAGCCCAGATCATCCAATGCCCAGATCCTACCAGATTTCACTCAGACACCCAAAATCTATTCCGTCCCACAAATCCCAGACACCCCCCAGATCTTCTCAGAACCCAGTTGCACTTCAGACCCCCCAAAATCTCCTCAGATCCCTCCCGATCTCTTTCAGTTCCTTATATTCTCCTCAGCCTCCTCCAGCCCCCAAAATTCCTCACACCAAACAGTACCCTCAGCACCTCCAGCCCTTCTCAAGTCCCCCACCTCCCCAAATTCCTTCAGGACAACCCCAAAATCTCCTCAGGCCCCCCAAAATAGCCACAAGCGACCCCAGTTCCCTCAGCCCCCTCCAGGTCTTCTCCTCCCTAAAACATCTTCCACCCTAAAAATCTTCCCTCAGCCACTGCCAGAGTTCTCATGAAGCAAAACCATTTTCCCTCAACCCCTGCAAAGCTGCTCAGAACTCTGATCTCTTCAGCCCCCTTGGTTTTCCCTCAGCCCTCCTGTTCTCCGCAAACCCCCCTGCACTCCTTTAGCCCCCAAATCTCCTCAGGCCCCACCGCTACCGGCCCTAGAAAACTTCCCAGTTTCCCTAACCACCCTGCCTCCCAGTTCCTGCTAGGCCCCCAGTTCCCCCTGCATGCCTCTCCAGCCCCTCTCTCGCCTCTGGACACCATCAGCCCTTTGGGAGGCGTACAGCCCCCGCAGAGATACCCCCAGTCCTTGCTGTACTCTCATCCCCCTGAGGATCCCTTATATCAGGGGATCTCCAGCCCCTCTCAGGGTGTTCCCCAATCCGGGGTCCCCCACAGTCCTCTGTCAGTCTTTGCTGCCCCACCAAAACCAAGACACCACACCGCAAGGGGAAGGAAAAGCAGGGCAACAATCCCCTCCATTCCCCTCTGCTAGGTCTAGGGGATAACCCCTGGATTCCAAGTTCCATTCAAAAATGACTTCTAAACTTCACCCCCTCCCCCAAATTAAGGTTCTCCCATGTTTTCCCAAAATGTTCTGTCACAGAGGATGGAGGAGGAGAGGGTGTCTAAAAGGAAATGGTGCTTCAAAGAGGGTGTGGGAAATTGGGGGGGATGGAGCTGGGCTGGGATGGGATGGGATGGATGGGATGGGATGGGATGGGATGGATGGGAGGGGAGGGGGAAAAAGGATGGGTATGAGCACCATGAGGTCTCCACCACAGAGGTGGACAGTGGCTTGCAGCTGCCTGGGGTGACAGAAGCCCCTGAAACAGGCTGGCCACGCAATGAGGTGTGACAGAGCCCCATCCCCTGTGGAAACCTCTGGATTGTCCCTGTCCTCCCGACATTCCCCATGTCTCTGTCAAGACCTCCAGCTGGGAGCCCCCATCACCCACCACTTCCCATCCTGGAAAGGTCCCCAGATCCACTAATTATCCATGATCCAAACCGAGAATCTGAGCCAGCAGCTCCAAACTCTTTTTTTGTTTTTTTTCTGATTTCGGGATTTTGACACCCAGAAGTTGCACCCAGCATTGGGGTCATCCCAAAATGGAAACACGTGAGAGACTGGTCCCCCAGAGCTTCCCCAAAAATGTCTGAGTTCGCCCTCGCTGGGTTCATTTCCATCCGGCTTTCGCTTCTGCTGTGGGATTTTTTTTCCCTGTGATTAAGAAACTGGTCGGTTTTTTAAGCCCTGCACCAATTTAGACATTTCCGAAAATTTTTTTTTGCGGGGGGTTGGTGGGATTATACAATCCTACCTCGGCATTGGGAGGACAGCTGTGGGTCATGCTGAGCTTATGGGATCCACCAAGGATTGGTGAATATCTCTGGGATGTTCCTTCTGGGACTGGGTGGATAAATGGACACTTGGGCTTTTTTCAAACCCTACTTTGGGGATTAATCTTCGGGTGTGGGGAAGGGGCCCCTTTCCCTGGGAAGGGGTTGGTATGCGGAAAAAAAAAAAAAAAAAACAACACAAACACAAAAACCATGCCCAGCTCAATCCTAGGCTGGAAAATGAAAGAAATTACTGCTTGCTGCTGCAAAAAATATGATTCTGAGGCCTGGTTTTGCTCCCCAGGATAGATCCAACCGTGATTAAAAGGGAACCGAAGGCGGGGAGGGAGAGAGATCCTGCTGGAATCACCACGCAGGATTTCAGCCAAAAAAGCCACAGGGTCGTTGACCTGCACAGAGCAGTGGATCCTTCCATTCCACAGAACCAGGAAAGCCAGCATCATCCAGACCCTCCAGTTGACTTAAAAGGGAAAAGAGATTTTCATGGATGGCAAACTGGTATTTTCCAGTGAGAAATGTGGTGTCCCTGAAGTGGCGACACGGGATCCCATCAGAACTTTCACAGTGTTCCCAAGCCTTGTCCAGATCATGGCACAAGGAAAGGGTAAGGAATTCTTTGGGAAAACACCATTCATCCCACCCACCTACTTGTTTCCTCCCCAAAATCCCTTGTTCTTACAAAAAAAATGGTTGAAGCACCTACCAGAGTGGCTCCTGGACTGGTTGGACCACACCAGGCATTGGGGTTGCAAGTATGTCCCTGGGCCCAGCTGTCAGAGAAGGGAAAATGCCCATGTCCAGGCTTCTTGGCATTAGCAACCCCAAAAAGTAGTTTTTCCCTGCGCTCGGCAGTGATGGGGTACAAAAGGAACTGTTGATGTGGTGTGAAGCAAACATGGAAGGTTTTGGGGGTTTAGTGAATGCTAGAAAACATCGTGAGTGCCAAATCTGCCCATCTCCGCAACGGGGAGAGCCCTTGGGCTCGAATTAGGTAACGAGTTAATTAGGATTAATAGTTACTGTTTGCAAAGCACTGCCGGAGATGGAGACATGTTGCGTGTGGGGCAGCTTTCGCTTCCTATATGGAGGAGGACGTGTGGAATCCGCTCAGGAAGGGGTGTGCATGACGCAAAATTGGGATGAGATTAAATCACAAGGGAGGCGCACACTGGAGCAGTGCGGGATGATCCGGCGTTTCGAAGGACTGTGTTTCCGTGCCAGGATGGAAACATGCATGCCAAGACTGAGCAGAAGTCCCAGAGCGCCATACCGCCAGTGGGCCAGGGGGAAGGAACATTCCAGGCACTGTGGGCTCCTCGGGGACTCCGCCTCCAACAGCCTTCCTGCAAACGCGGCCACACGTGGGGAGCAGAGGGTTTTCCCTGACCCCGGCTTTTGACGGATCACCCAGCCTCTTGCGACATCGTGGAATCCTCGAGGCCTGATGGAACCGCAGCAGGATAAGGGCTTGTGCTCCCATAAAAACATGGGAATCAAGGACGGTGGGAGCCCCCCCCGGCTCATAACAGTGGTTTATCAGGATTGGTAACAAAGACAATTTACTAATTAACTGGGATTAATTTCCCTGTTTGCCAAAACCCCACCCTGTGGTTTCCCTTCAGTTGGCCCGTGATCTGCCAGGTTGAGTGTTGGCAGTGTGGCTGAGTGCCACGTGCTCCGTGGGGGGGGATGCTCTTCATGCAAAAATTCTGGACATTTCAGCCAATATGCTTAGGAAACAATAAATAAACCCATTAAATACATGGGATGGATCCCCTAGCCCCGGATTGGACTCGGGGTGAAAAAAGAATTTTCCTTTCTCCGTTGGGTATTGATAATCATTCCAGCTGTTCTCAGTAACCAGAGGGTCACCAGAGCGGAGACATGATTGAATTCCTTAAAGCAGGGGAAAACAAGCAGGAAAAAAAACAAGTCCGTGTTGGTTTGTATTTTCTTTTAGCTGTTTCCAAGCTTTTGGGGCTAGGCAGGAGAGGAAACAGAGAGGTTGGTCTCCCTGGAAGGGGATGGGGATAACACAGGAGGTGGGGTGTACCTGAGTTGGGGGGGCAGACAGGGGGTTGCCAAGCATGGGAGTGGGGAAGATCCAGCGTTGTGAATGCCAAAGGAGATGTTCCTGTTGGCTCCTGGCCGACATTCACGCTCTTCCCAAATATGCAGCTCAACAGTTCCCTCAGGAGCTGTGTCCTTTCTCGACTGACTACATCCTCCAGACCTCTTTCCCCAAACCTGGGGCTCCCTCCTTTGTCTCTATAGTCCCTCAAGGGGGAGAGAGGATCCTGGGGATCCAGGTGGTGGGAAACCTCATTGTGGGCAGACAAGTGCTACAATGCTCCTGACTGGTCACACATGGGCCAAGATGCATCACCATCCAAAGTCGACATATGGCACCCAACAACTACTCTCTGTAGATTTTGTCTAAATCGGTACATTTAGGGGAAGCGGGGTTTCTCAGCAAAACAGGTCCTTTAAGTGTCAGCTGGGGGTCCTGGCTCTGGTCACTGGTGGGTGCAGAAAGAAAAATGGGAAGTACGAGAGGGATATAGAGGGGGTTACAGGGGGAGGAAGGGATAGAACAGGTGGCTATAAAAACGAACGGAGAGACGAGAACAGAGGGATTAAAGGCTGGCCAGAGAAATGGGGGGCTGCGGAGGAGAAAAGGGTCATATGGGATGGTATGGAGGGAAGGGGATGGATGGATGGATGGATGGATGGATGGATGGAGGATGGATGGCATGGATGTTGGATGGATGGATGGATTGAGGCTGGGGGATGGATGGCGGGAGATGGATGATGGATGATGATGGCATGGACTGGATGGATGGTGGATGGAGCGGATGGATGGATGGGGATGGCATGATGCTGGGAGGATGGATGGATGTGATGGATGGTATGGATGGATGGAGGATGATGGCTGATGAGGTATTTGGGAGGGAGGGACGGATGAAAAGCTGAGTCCCGGGGATGGACAAATGGACGATGAAAGTATACGAACTGGGTATGGGGAGATTGGTGGGAAGGGTTACCAGGGACAAGGAGGATGTGGAGGAATGGATGGAGGGACAGAGGGAGGGAGGAGGGATAAAGGGATTGCACAATGGGAGGCAGGAATGGAATGGACATAGGGAGGGCAGAGAGATGGGGGCATGGAACAAACACAAAATGGATGAAAAGAGCACGATTAAGGTCTGGAAGGGAAGGAAGGTGGGAAAAAGATCCCCTGAGACGGTAGGTGGGATAGGACGGAGGAACGGAAGGACAGACAGATGGAGAGATCGGGGATGAGAGGGACAGAAAGAAGAGGACAAAAAGGGAGGATCAATGGGTGAAGAAGAAGATAGAGGGTGCGAGGGAAAAGGGAGGGCGGAAGGCCAGAGGGATAGAAAAAGGGCCTAAGGTCCGGATGGGAAAGGGTCAGTGCACGGCTTCCGGACAGACAGGGGACGGGACCGGCTGGCGAGGCCGTGGCCCTTAAGCGCCCCCCCCGCGGGAAGCGATGGCTTATAGCCGGTGAGGCCGCGCCGCGCGGGGGACAAATGGGGTGGGGGGCGGGGCCCACTATGGGCACGGGGGGGGGCGGGAGGAAGTGCCGCGCGGCGCGCCCCCTCCTGATCGCCCACCCCCCGCCCGTCGCGGCGGGGTCCGCTCTTGAGGGCGGCGGCGGGACGCGGATCCACGGCACGGCCCAACGCAGACCCCACGCGGCACTGGGAACGGGCACGGCACCAGAACAGCAGCGGGCCACGGTGGGTGCGGGACCGCGCCGGCGGCTGAGGAGACGCGGGTGGCATATGGTGGCGCTTTGCTTCGCACGTCGGTCTACCTTCCC
>CM031875.1:4987226-5074118 GCA_018697195.1 Certhia americana
TGCCATGGCAGGGGTCTGTCACCATTCTGGGGGTGTCACACTGTGCAGGTGCCGTGGTCTGTGGCACTGCCATGGTGGGCTGTGCCATAGCAGGGGTCTGTCACCGTGCTGGGGGTGCTGTGGGTGTCACACTGTCAAGGGTCATCGTGCCATGGGACATGTACTGTGCTGTGTGTGCTGTGCTGGGCTCCACGTGTCCCTGCAGGGTACACTGCATGTATGGGAATATCCAGGGGGATGTATAGGAGCTGCTGGGCTGTGTGGGGTGGGCTGTACAGAGAGGCTGCTGTATGGGGAGGGGGCTGTACACAGGAGGTAGTACAGAGGGGGTGTGATGTGTTGGGGTGGGCTATTTAGGGGAATGGTGTATGGGGGTTATATGTAAGGGGCGGGCTATATAGGGAATGGTGGATGGGAGGAGAGCTGTGTGGGGCAGTGATCCATAAGGCTGGGCTATGCAGTAGGGTGGTGTAAGGGGGTGATGTTTGAGAGCTGGGCTGTGCCAGGACTGTGGGGTAATAGGGGGGACAGGCTGTGCAGGGGTGAGCTGTATGTGGGTATATGGTGGTATATAGGGTGGGCTCTTTAGGGGAGCGTTAGGTAGGGGTGATGTGTGGGGGTGGCACAGACCAGCACTGGGTTCTAGGGGACACTGGGGACTAAGGGACACTGGGAGCACTGGGTTCTAAGGGACACTGGGGACACGGGTTTAGGGGACACTGGGGACACGGGTTTAGGGGACACTGGGTTCTAAGGGACACTGGGAGCATGGGGGACTCTGGGTTCGAAGGGACACTGGGGACACGGGTTTAGGGGACACGGGTTTAGGGGACACTGGGTTTGAAGGGACACGGTTTTAGGGGACACTGGGGACACGGTTTTAGAGGACACTGGGGACATGGTTTTAGGGGACACTGGGGACACGGTTTTAGAGGACACTGGGTTCGAAGGGACACTGGGGACACGGTTTTAGGGGACACTGGGGACACGGTTTTAGGGGACACTGGGTTCGAAGGGACACTGGGGACACGGTTTTAGGGGACACTGGGTTCGAAGGGACACTGGGGACACGGTTTTAGGGGACACTGGGTTTGAAGGGACACTGGGGACACGGTTTTAGGGGACACTGGGGACACAGTTTTAGGGGACATTGGGGACATGCTTTTAGGGGACACTGGGTTCGAGGGGACACTGGGGACACGGTTTTAGGGGACGCTGGGGACATGGTTTTAGGGGACACTGGGTTCGAAGGGACGCTGGGGACACGGGTTTAGGGGACATTGGGGACACGGGTTTAGGGGACATTGGGGACACGGTTTTAGGGGACACTGGGAGTAGCCGCCGCACCCGCCCGCCAGGCGGCGCTGTGGCGCCCGGCCCGCGTGCTCCGCGCGTGCGCTCAGGCCGGGCAATCGAGCGCCGAAAGGCGGAAGGGGCTCGCTGCCATCTTGCCCCGGGCACAACCCCTCCGGTACCGAGGAATGCAGGGGGCACCGGGGGCTGAGGGAGTCAGGGAGCACCGGGGCCCTGCAGGGGGCTGGGGGAGTCAGGGGGCAGCGGGGCCCTGCAGGGGGCTGGGGGATTCATGGGGCTGAAGCGTCACTGTGGGCCTGGGCCCTGTGTGGCGCTGGGGGTTGGGCTGGGATGCCTGGGGGAGGCTGTGGGGCACTGTGGTTTATGAGGGGTTGGGGAGATGGGGGGCTTGCGTCAGTGGCCCTTGGGCAATGGGGTGCAGGGGGGCTGTGAGGGTGGAGAGGTGCTCGGGGGTGTCTGTGGGGTTGGAGTGCTGGGACACCGATGGCGGGCGGGGGGCGAGAGGGTGGGCCGCTGAGGGGCTGGGAATGGGGGGAGCCTTGGGGAGCCCCTTGGGGTTCCGAGTGTCCGTGGGGTTGGGACGGCTCAGGCGCAGTGGGATGCGGGGGGATGTCCCCTCGGAGGCTCAGGAGGGGGGGGAGTGTGTGTGGGGGTGTCCCGTCGGAGACTCAGGGTGGGGTTGGGGGTCTCCTGTGAGGTTTAGGGTGCATTTGGGAGTCACTGTAAGGCTCAAAATGGGTTTGGGGGACCCGGCATGGATCTGGTGGGAGTCCCCTGTGAGGGTGCCAGGGGCACGGGGGCCGTGGTCCCCGGTGACCGCCCGGTCCGCAGCCATGGATCCGGGAGCGGGGGCGCGGAAGGAGCGGCCGAAGCCACGGGAGCCGGCGGCTCGCCTGGAGAAGGCCAAGCAGAGATCGGCACAGCAGGAACTGAAGCAGCGGCAGCGGGCGGAGGTGGGAGCAGGGCAATGGGGAGGGACACGGCCCCACCCGCGGCCGAGCCCCCTTTGCCATCTACGCTTTCCCAATCCCAGATCTACGCCCTGAACCGGGTGATGACGGAGCTGGAGCAGCAGCAGTTCGACTCCTTCTGCAAGCAGATGCAGGGGTCCGGGGAGTGACAGCCCAGCCCTGCCCCCCCATTTTCTAACCTCCCGGTATTTATTATCAAATCGCTCTCTTTTTTTATCAATAAAAGGAACTGTGTCTGTGCTGTCTGTCTGCCGGCTCCTGCTTGCTCCGGGTGGGAATGGCGTGTGGGAGGCCAGAGCAGCTGCGGTGCCGGCTCCAGCCGTGGCCCCATCCCGACATTCCCTGCCGTGGGGAAGGCTCCTGCCCTCCCGGAGCCGTGATTTACCCCGGGGGGACGCAGCAGGAGCCACGTCTTGCAGCTGGTTCCACCACAAAAGCCTCCCCGGGAATCCTGAGTGTTTCTCCAGCACCAGGTTTGACCTTCACTTCCTTCCTCCACCCACACCCTCTGTGCTGCAGCCGCCGCTGTCCAGCAGCCTCCGGCTTCCCAGAGACTTGGGATCAAGTCCTGCTTCCCCCCTTTCCCTGCCCCAGCGGTGTCGCACTGAGGGGGTGAAAATAAACCACATTTGGGATGGTATTTCCCTGCAGCCATGGATTAAGTGGTAAATTCCAAACTGGTCCCAATGAATCCCATGTTGGAAACCCTCTGGAAGTTTGATCAGCATCGCCCTCTTCCCACTCGGGGGGGGAGAGGGGGGCTTCCTCATTTTCAGAGTGTGACTCTCCCTTTGTAATGAATTCCCACTGGACAGTGAGAGCGATCCCTAAACTTGTTTCCTGTGCAGAGAAGGGCTTGGGGATCTCTTGTCAGGACAAACTCTAAATTTCCTGTTTCCCAAGGATTTGGAGGAGGCCTCTGCTGTTGGTGTGGGGGGATGGGGGTTCCCTCCCCACCAAAGGATAGGGATTTTAGGGCTTCCCTGAAGTTGAGGGAGAAAAGTTCCCTTTCTCTTCTCTTGCTTTAGCAGGCTCCTTCTGCCAGCAGGATTGAGTGGGAAGAGCGAAGGGAGGAAGCAGCACTCGGAGCAAGGACGAGGAGGATGAGGATGAGGATGAGGAAGGCTTTACTAGGCTCTAGGGAGGGCTCAGGCCTTGCAGCTCCAGAGGGCGAAGGGGAAGACGATGTAGGACGTGGCCCAGGCCAGGCAATAAACCGCAGCCACTGCCGTCGGTGCCAGCAGGACAGCCACCACCCCTACGGAGCAGGAGAATCCTTGGGGGTCTGCTCTTCCTCCCCCTCCACCACCGTCCCGAGAGGTGCACCCCCACCCTTACCTCCAGCATAAACCAGTTTCTTCCACAGCTGTGACTCCAGCACCTTGTCGTGGGGATAGAAGCCGCAGTCGGCCATGAACAGGGTCATGGCAGCCGCGGCCACGCGCAGCAGGGCCACGTGTCCCCCGGTGAGCAGGAAGGTGCTGGCCAGCAGCGCTGAGGCGTAGGGGCAGGGCAGGCCCCGGTAGGTGAAGGGGATCCCTGTGGGGTGTAAGGAGTTCAGCATGGGGGGCAAAACCACAAAGCCCCACCCCCAGGGGCTCATCTTACCGCTGGAGAAGAAGCAGAGGCGGGCAAAGACGGCCAGCACATAGGCCAGGGTCAGCAGCCCCCCCAGCACACCCTGGGGCTGCAGCAACAGCGCCGTGCCCAGCCCGAATGTGGTGAAATCGGCAAAGTCATCCAGCTTGGCACCTGTGGGGGCAGTGAGGGGCAGGTGCCAGGTGTGCCCCGGGCACAGGGGACACCTCACATGTCACCCCTGGGCCGGGGGGATGCACTCACCCAGTGCTGAGCAGGCATCAAGCTGCCGGGCCACGGCCCCGTCGGCCAGATCCAGCAGGAAGCCCAGGAGCAGCAGCCAGCAGGAGTACTGGTATTGCCTGGGGGGAACTCAACTTCTCAGCCCCCAGTCTCCTCTTTTTCACCCCATTTATCCCTTGTTCACCCCATCTATTGAGGGTGGAAGTAAGCCCAGCCACTAGGTTTGCCACAGAGGGAGCACAACTGGCATGAACTCCACTTTTCATCCTGTCTTTGCCCTATTCCCCCCTTTTTCCAGCAAAAGTGGGGTGACCCCCACTTTGCAACCTGATTTTTTGTCCTTTTTTTTTTCCCCATTTCCCCTTCCCCCCTCCCCTTACTTTGGATGGAGGAGAGCCTGACTTCAGAGGTTGGCTATGGAGGGAACTGATCCAGGGTGACCCCACTTCCCAACTCTTCTTCACCACATTTATGTCTTTTTCACCCTATTTCCTCCTTTTTCATCACATTTCCCCCATTCTCCAGAAAAACCGGGTGACCCCCACTTCTCAGCTCTCTCTTTCACCCCTTTTCAGCCCATTTCCTCCATTTCCCCTCCCTCATCTTTTGATGCTGCAGAGACCAAAGTTGAGGAGCCTTTGACCATGGAGAGAGCCAAACCACAGTGTCCTCCACTTTTCTTCCCCTTTTTCCCCCCATTCCCCCATTTTTCCAGCAAAACCAGGCTGGCTCCCACTTTTCTACCCAATTTTCACCCTATTTCCATCTTTCCTACCCCCATTTCCCCCTTTTTCCAGCAAACCAGGGCAAATCCACACTTTTCTACCATCTTTGCCCTCCCATTTCCCCCTTTTCCCAGAAAAACCAGGACAACCCCTACTTCCGTGCATCTTTTTCACCACATTTCCTTTCTTTTTATCCCATTTCCCCCTTTTTTCCCCCACCTACTGATGCTGCAGAGGCTGGAGGGGAGCCTGGCCACCAGCTTGGCTGCAGAGTGAGCACAACTAAGGTGAGGCCCACTCCCCAGCCCCATTTTTCACCCCATTTTTCCCAGTTTCCCCCACCTGTTGACACTGCAGAGGATGGAGGAAAGCCCAGCCAGGAGGTTTGCCACGGAGAGCCCATTGGCCGCGTTTTTCCGGAGGAATTCCAGCACCTGTCCCCATCCCGCTTGCTCGCTCAGCACCAGCTTCTTGGTGGACTGGAAAATACCTACAACCCCCTGCCATGTTCCAACCAGGGAGGGGCTGCAGCCCCCCCAAAACATAGCAGGTTGGTGCAGGGGCTCCCCCTCCTCAAACCAAAATCCCCCAAAATCTGTTTAGGAAGCAGCAGGGGATTGATTCGTGCAAGCTTTGCTGCTGAGCTCCCCACCGGCGGCCAAAAATGGAATAAAAGAGGCCAAAAAGGCAAAGAAATTAATAGAAGAACCATAAAACATAATAAAACAAAGACAAATTAAGCCAAACCCAAGCTTAGACTAAACGCCAACCCCGGTTTAAGCTCTATGGATCTTATATACCTATCGGGCTAAGCTTTAGGGAAAGAATTTAAGGGTCCTGTCCTTTGCCCCCCGCCTTTGCCGTGTCCCAAAGCCAGGCAGATCCTTCATCTGAAAGAAAACAGGACGTCAGAGCAAGACAAACCTCCCCGAGCCCCCTCAGAGCCCCCCCGAGCTGTTCCGTGTGGGCTGGTGGCCGGAATGACCCCGGCACAGCTCCCCAGGTGGGATGAGCAGGAGGAGCCGCAGCCGAGCGGCGGGGCCGGGGGTCGGCAGCTCCGAGCGCCGCCGGCGACAGCGACCTTTGGACACCGCGCCCGGAGCCGCTGGCTCGGGCTGAGCCGGGAAAATCCCCCCTGAGCCCCGGGCGTTGCGCCTGCTGTTCCCGCAACCGCGGATTTCTGGGGGGTCTGAGGCCACGCTGGGTGCTGCGCCCCCTTTGTCCCTTAATTTGGGGTGAGTTCGGGATCTTCGGAAGCTACATTTTGGGATTTGGAGACTTGCAGTCCCTTCCCAGCGCCGGGCAGGATCGGGGCCCTGGTACTGTTCCGGAGCTGTCGCAGCACCGGATCCAAGGCACCTGCGAGCGTCACAGCACTCGGCCACTGCCGGGACTCCCACATTCGCCCGGCCCTGGCGTTTCTCGCCCCGAAATCAAAGTGCCGGGATGGGAGGGAATTCCTCAGCCCTGCGCCGCTCCCGCGGCTTTTATCACTACTTTGCGGGGAAAGCAAGGTGATTTTGGTTCCTCCCAGGTGCGATATGAGGGTGTTGTTCCCCCAGGTTTATCTCCCCCCCCCCCCCCGCCCCCCCCAAGGCACAGGGAAAAAGGGTTCAGCTACACGAAGTGCAAAGCTAACCTATTTTTGGGGACCAATTCGTGTATTTTACAGTTTTCTGCCCCGATAGCCCTAACTTTTCAACTAACCCCCGCCAAATGATGATTTTTAGGGATGGGGGACACCTCGCAAAGGGGCAGAGCGGCATCCAGGTGACACTTACCGACCGGCGGTGACACCATCCACATGGCAGCTGCGGCTGTGGCAGCAGTAGCAGCGACGCCCCGGCGAAGGGAAACTGAGGCAGGGGCCGCTCCGTGGGGCTCCGCGCGGTGCCGCGTTATATAAGGAAAAGCCTCTCGGGCTGAGTCACCCGGCGGGGGTGGGTCCGGCCAGAGGCCACGGACACGGACACGGGGGGTTCACAGCCGCTTGGCACCACCGGCGAGGGAGGAGCTGCCCCGGGGGGGCCGGGGGGCCATGCCAGGCTTGCGGTGCCCCTGCCAGGCTTGCGGTGCCCCTGCCAGCCTCCCAGCGCCCCTGCCAGCCTCCCAGTGCCCACGCCAGGCTCACAGCACCGGTGCCAGACTTGCAGTGCTCGTGCCAACCCTGCAGTGCCGGTGCCAGGCTCGCAGTGCCTGTGCCAGGCTCGCAGCATCCACACCGTGCCCACGATACCAGGACCAGGCTGGCAGCACCCACACCGTGCCCACAATTGCAGGAGCAGGCTGGCAGCACCCATGCTGCACTGACACCACCAGTATCACACTCAAAGCATGGGTGTCACGCTGGTAACACCTGTACAGGCTCACAGCACCCTTGACACTCCCGTGACACTTGGATCCGTCTCACAGCACCAATTCCAGGCTCATTCCTCACCCTCTCCAGATGTGGACCACCCATGCCATGCTCACAGCACCTTTGCCAGCCTTGCAGCCCCTTCAGCAGGCTCACACCACCCACACCCAGCTTGCAGCACCCATCCCACACTCCAGCACCCATCCCACACTCATGGAACACATGCCAGGCTCTCAGAGCCCATCCCAGGATTGCACCATCCATGCCAGGCTCACAGCACCCATATCCTGCACACAGCACCCCTGGCAGGCTCACAGTACTCACACTGTGCTTTGCATTGCCCAGGGCGGTCTCACAGCACCCTTGCCATGCCCACAACACCCCTCCCACACTCACAGCACCCATATCCTGCTCACAGCACCCCTCCCACACTCACAGCACTCATCCCACACTCACAGCACCCATCCCTCTCTCACAGCACCCATATCCAGCTCACAGCATCCCTCCCACACTCCCAATACCCATATCCTGCTCACAGCATCCATATCCAGCTCACAGCACCCATCCCACACTCACAGCACCCATATCCAGCTCACAACACCCATGCCAGGCTCACAGGACTCGCTGGGGGTGTACCACCTGTACCACAGCACTCATGCTAGGCTTGTAGCACCTATGGCAGCCTCACAGCATGAGAATGTCATCAGTCCCATGACACCTACACCACTCCCATGACACCCACATGAGTCCCACAGTACCCACACAAGTCCTACATCCCCACACCAGCCCCCTGGCACTGCCATGCTCCTAGCCCTGCACCCCACTGCCACCCCAGTGTGATTGAACCCAGAATGTGTCACCACTCAGTGCCATCCCACCAACAGTTCATGACAGTGGCACCAGGGTCACAGATTGTGCCCTCCACCCTCACCCCCTGTTGCTGGGCTGGGTCACCTCTTCCACCACCCTGGGCCTCTGCCAGGTGGCCCCAACTTGTGCAAGGGTGTCACGAGTTGGGGGAGCTCAGCCTCCCCCTCCCCTGGAGCAAAGGGCCGGCGATAGCGAGGGGCTGCTGGGGCAGGCAACACCAGGGCCACCGCCGGCAGAGCAAAGGTCCCTGAGGACACGGTGACAAGGGGCCCATAAAACTTATACAGCCTTGGTACTGGAATTTTCCACCCAGATCCCAGCGGGAATGGGGGGTGCTGCAGAACCTGTGGTTGTGGGGTCCCCGGGGTGGGGGGGGAGGCCCTGGGGTGCCCCGTTGAGGGGTCCCAGGGTGCTGGTCACGGCGGGGCACCCATGAAAGGGCTCTTTGTTCGCCGGTCACGCGCTGGTGCCGGCGGTTGCGAAGCGACAGCTAGGCCAGGAGGGCCACGGGCATGGGCGTCCAGCCCTGGGGCACCCCACGGGGGCCATCCTGCAGCCCGGGGGGGAAAGGACCTCACTGGGTGCCCTTCATTGTGGCACTGGGGCCATGCCTGTGTCCTCAGGGCACCCAGAGCCTCTGCGCCAATGTGTCTTGGGGTGTCTTTGGCAGCGGGGTACCCACACACGTGGCACAGGGCACTTTTGAGTGCCTGGCGCTGTCACCTCAGTGTCTGAGGCTACCCTTCCCTGTGGCATCTGGCCCGATCCTGTGGGATCTGTGTGTCTGAGGGTGCCATCTCCATGGCATCTGGGCACCTGTGGGTGCCTGTCCCTGGGGTGTCTGTGCACCTCTCAGTGTCCATCCCCTCTGAGGGTCTCTGGATGTCCCTCCCCATGACACTGGGGTGTCTCTGAATGACCATGCCCCCTGTGACACTGGGATGTATCTGAGCTTCCATCCCTGTGACACTGGGCACACCTGGGTATCCCTCCCCATGACACTGGGGTGTCTCTGGGGATCCCTCCCTGTGACACTGGAGTGTATCTGAGTGTCCATCCCTGTGACACTGGGCACACCTGGGTGTCCCTCCCCATGACACTGGGCACACCTGGGTGTCCCTCCCCGTGACACTGGGATGTCTCTGGGTGTCCCTCCCTGTGACACTGGGCACACCTGGGTGCTCCCAGTGCTATCTGCTAGTAATGGTGCAGCCCCTGCTGCCCCCAGATCCCTCCCCAGCACAGGGACACATTGGTGACAGCTGTTGGTGGTTTATTTGCCCTGTTCCAGGCCAGGGGCTCCATGATAAGGACACTGCCACGCTCAGTTGTCTCTCATGGTCTGTAAGGGAGAAGTTTCTAAGACAGGAGGACAGTACCCCAACACTCTGACACCCCAACTCTCATACCCCAACACCCCAGCACCCCACCACCTCAGCACTATGGCACCCCAACATCTCAAGAGCCTGGCACACCAGTGCCCAGAACCTCATCACCCTGCACCGTGGCACCCCAGAACCCAGAGCCTTGGCACCCCACTGTCCTGGCACCCAGCAGCCTGGCACAAACCCTTTTACTGTGGCACTGTGGCACTGTGACACCTGGTACCCTAGCATCCATGGCACCCTGACAGCCCCAGGTACCCCAGCATCTGGTACCCCAGCATCAGAGCACCCCAACACTCTGCACCCTAACAACCTGGCACACCAATACCCTTGCACCATGGCACCCCAGCAGCCTGGGCCCTTTTCCTCCTGGTGCCCTGGTACCCCATTGCCCTGGCACTCAGCACCCTGATATGGCATCCCAATTCCCCAGCACCATGGTACCTAAGTTCCCTGGCATCCTGACACCATGATATCCCAATTCTCTGGCACCCTGGCACCCTGACAACCCGGGATCCCATTCCCTGGCACCCTGGCAGCCTGTGTCCACCTCTTCAATCCAGTCCTCGAAGGCAGATACGCGGGTGAACACGGTGGGTTTCTTGGCGGCGTTGCAGCCCAGGGCCGACACAAAGCTGGCAATGCCATGGACCTCCCAGTTCCCGTTCTCAGCCTGGCAGTTCAGGGGGCCCCCAGAGTCACCCTGAGGTGTGAGATGAAGCAGGGTCAGCACCATGGTGGGCCCGGCATGTGCCCCCTTCCACCCCGGCATGGGACCCACGTTGCATCCGGACTTCTCGGCGCCACCAGCACAGATCATGGTTCTCCGGATGGCCAGGGCTCCCCACCAGTCGGGCTGGGTGCAGTGCTCATAGTCCACCACAGGCAGCTCTGCCTGCTGCCGCCGTCCGGCACGACCCCCCATCTGTGGATCAGAGCACTCTGGGTCTGCACAGCCCTCCATCCCTGCCCCATACACCATCTCCTGCCATCCATCATCCATCCATCATCCATCCTCCATCCATCCAT
The DNA here is from genome assembly GCA_018697195.1 of Certhia americana. Taxonomy (NCBI): domain Eukaryota; kingdom Metazoa; phylum Chordata; class Aves; order Passeriformes; family Certhiidae; genus Certhia; species Certhia americana. The sequence goes on from CM031875.1 coordinate 4,997,698, forward strand.
CCATCCATCCTCACCATCCATCCATCCATCCATCCATCCATCCATCCATCCATCCCTATCTATCATCCATCATCCATCATCCATTCGTCCATCCATCCATCCATCCATCCATCCATCCATCCATCTATCCATCCATACATCCATACATCCCTCCCTCCATCTCCCCATCCATCCCCCATCTATCAATCCCTCTATCCATCCCCTATGTCCGACCAATCTAAACCATCCCTCATCCACTCCCTCCACCTCCCCAACCATTCCCCATCCATCTCCCCATCTCCCCATCCCCCACCCCTCCCTTCATCTTCCCATCCATTTCCCCATCTATCCCTCCAACCCTTCAACATCCCTCCATCCATCTCTACACCCACCTCCCCTTCCACCTCCCCAACCATCTCCCCAGCCATCCCTCCACCTCCCCAGCCATCCCTCCATCCCCCCAATCATCTCCTCAGCCCTCCCTCCATCCCCCTAACCATCTCCCCATTTCTCCATCCCTCATCCCTCCCTCCATCTTGCCATCCATTTCCCCGTGTCTATCCCTCCATTCCCCCGCCCACCTCCCCACCCATCCCTCGGTGCCCGCCCGTCCGTGCCCTGCCTCCCTCCGCCCGCTCTCACTGGTGAGCAGTCCCCAGCCGCTGAGCACGCAGGGGTGCCCGTTGGGCAAGACGGTGCCGGCGGGCGGCAGCCGAGCCACCTGCACCTCCGCCGAGAGTGCGGCCGGGCGCTGCAGCTTCATCAGGGCGATGTCATTGCTGCGCGGGGACACGGGTCAGAGGGGCAGCCGGGGGTGGGGACACGCCGTCCACAGCCCCCCGGGGGGCCCCGCTTACCCGCAGGCCGCGCAGAAACTGAGCCACTTGGGGTGCACGAAGATGTCCTCGGAGTTCACGGGGATACGCTGCTCGGGACCCTCCCTGGTGCTCATGTCGTACTCGCCCAGCACCACTTGGTACGTGCGGGATTTGCTGCCAGGAGAGGAGTGGGGTCAGCGGGTGCGGCCCTCCCTCGGCATCCCTCCTGCTCCCGGGACCCTTTCACTCACCCAAACGCTCTGCCCTGCACGCTAAATCCCCTCCCGGCACCCCTCCGTGCACCAAATCTGCACCCAACCCGCCGCCCTGCACCCTGAACCCCCTTCCTGCACCTCCCAATGCACCCAGCCTGCACCCAAATTCATCTCCCGGCCCTCTGAGTCCACTCCCTGCACCCATCCTGCTCCGCACATCATCCCTGCACACACTTTGCACTTTTTGCCCCATCCATGCATGTGGCAACCCCTCCCCGCACCCTGAATGCCCTCCCTGCTCCCAGAACCCCGTCTTGCACTCAGGAATCCCTCCCTGCACCCCTCTGGCATCCCTCCTGTACCCAGGACCCTCCTGTACCCCCATGAACCCTCTCCATGCACCCATCGCTGCACTCCTGCATTGCCCTGCACCCCTCCTGCACCTCAGCACCCACCTGCACTCTCTCCATGCACTGTCCCTGCACCCCTAGCACCCTTCTGCATCCATCCCTGCATTGGAGCACCCATCCCTGCACCCCACGTCCCCTGCTGCACCCATCCCTGCCCCCTGCACTCCTCCTGCAGCCCTTCTTCACTCCCTTGCACCTCCAACTCCCACTACACCCACCTTTCCAACTTGCACCCTTCCCTGCACCTCTCTGCGCCTTTTCTGCGCTGACCACTGCACCCTGCACCCTCCTGCACCATCCCTGCACCCGACACCCATCTCTGCACCCATGCAGCTCTCTGCACTCCTCCCTGCACCCCAGCCCGCTCCCTGCAGCCCTCCCGCACCGCGAGCCCGGGGCCCTCACGAGATGCAGTGCGCGGCCGTCATCACCCAGTTGGCAGCGATCAAGGTGCCCCCGCAGGTGTGGCGGAAAGAGCCGTCCCGCTCATACTGCAGCGAGATCTGGGGGGGAGACATCATTGGGTGCCACCGTCCCCGCCCACGGGTGCCACTGCCCCGTCCCTCTGTCCCCCTGTTCCCTCACCTGCCAGGGCCAGCTGTAGGGCTCTGCATCTTGCCCGTTCACCACCCGGGAGTCTGGCAGCACCGCGGCACGGGCACCTGCGGGACACGGCACCATCACCCACTGTCACCCACCTGAGCCCGGGGACACGGAGGGGTCAGGGGACACCTCACCGCCGACCACCAGCAGCAGGGTGAGGCTCAGCATGGCAGCCATGGCTCAAGTGTGGCTGTCCTGGGCACCCGCCGGCCTTAAATCCCCACTGGTACCAGGAGCACCCAAGGGCACCCTTGGGAATGGGCACCCGGTGCCCAGCTGGGTCTTGGTGGTGGGGTTAAACATTAACCTTGGCCTTGGGGGGACGTGGCACTGGCACCCGGCCAGTGGGGACCCTACAGATCCCAAACCCCCCGTCCCTGCTGCCCCCACTGCCTTGGTACCACCCCCTGTGCCCCCCGTAGTCCCTCTCACACCTCTCCATGTGCCCCACAGCCCTTACAACTCCCCCAGGACGACCCAAGGCTCCCACAGTCACCTCGGTGCCTCCAGAGGCCCTACGACCCCCCTGTACCCTCACAGTCACCATAACCACCCTGTGCCCCCCACAGTCCCATATTTCCTGTGCCCCTGGTGGCCCCCTCAGGCTCCTCTGGCCCCCATATGTCACTCACCACCCCCTGGACCCCGGAGCCGCCAAGCCCCTGTAACCACCGCTGTACCCCCATATTTCCTGTGCCTTTGGTGTGCCCATATGGCTTCTATGGCCTTCATGGGCTCAGTGCCCCATATATCCTCCCCTCCTGGACCCCCAGAGCCCCTACAACCACTCCAGGTGCCCTCCATCACCCCCAGGCCCCTGGAGTCCCCATATAGCCCTTATGGCCCCTATAGCCCCCATGGACTGTATGACCCCATATATCCCTCCTCCCAGACCCCATAGCACCTACAACTACCCCCACAACCCCCCCTGTGTGCCCACAGCCACCCAATCACCTCTGCTCCTCCCATGTTCCCATACAGCCCCTATGGCCACTCACAGGGCCTGTAGCCCCTCTGCCCCTTGTAGCCCACTGGGACCCCCCTGGCCCTCATGTACACCCCCTCACAGAACCCATAGCCCTATAACCACCCCCTAGACCCTATAAACCCCTGTGCCCCCACAGCCCCCCTCTACCTGCCATGCTCCTTGTGTTCCCCATATACCCCCAATAACTCCCACAGCCCCCCTGTGCCCCCATAGCCCCCCCACATCACTTTATGTCCCTGGTGCCCCCCACAGATCCTATAAACCTCAGTGCCCCTATAGCCCCTCACCCCTGGTACCCCCAGAACCCCTACAGCCCTGCTGTGCCCCCACAGTCCCCTCTCTGCTCTACAGCCCTGGTTCCCCCATAGCTGCCTTCATAGTTCTTGTGATTCCCTTGTGCCCCCATAGTCCCCCCACACTCCGGTACTCCAGAGTCCCTATAACCCACCCCCCCCCCCCCCCCCCCCATTGCTCCCAAACTGCCTCCTGTGCCTGGGGGGCTGGGGGGTCCCCCCACACCCTCGTGGATGTTCCCACCAGAGTGCCTCCATCCCCGTGCCCCTGCAGTGTCCCCACACACTCCCATGACCCAGTCAAAGCTCCCAGAGGTGACCCCCATGTCACCCCGTGTCTCCATAACAGTTCCTACCAGCACTCCATCCACGTGCCCCCATGCCATCCTATGACTGCCCAGAGGTGGCCCCCGTGTCCCCACACACCCCCATGTCCCCGTAAAGGTTCCTACAGGTGCTCCATGATGTTCTGCACCCCACACCCCTGTAAAAGTTCTCAGGGTGTCCCCACGCACCCCTTGTCCCCCACAGAAGTTCCCAGAGGTGCACCCCCGTTCTCCCCTGATGCTTGTGTCCCACGAGCGTCCCACGGTGTCCCCATGCACCTGGTGTCCCAGTTTGAGTTCTGAGAGTTGCCCCCTTTGTCCCCCCCGTGTCCCTGCAAGAGTTCCCAGGGCTGTCCCACATGTCCCCGTGTCCCCCAGTGCGAGTTCCCAGGGGCAGTTCCCCGTGTCCCCTTGTCCCAGTGCGAGCTCCCAGGGGTGTCCCCTTGTCCCAGTGTGAGTTCCCAGGGGTGTCCCCTTGTCCCCGTGCGAGTTCCCAGGGGTGTCCCCATGTCCCAGTGCAAGTTCCCAGGGGTGTCCCCGGTGTCCCCGGTGTCCCCGTGTCCCAGTGCGAGTTCCCAGGAGTGTCCCCATGTCCCAGTGCGAGTTCCCAGGGGTTTCCCCCGTGTCCCCATGTCCCAGTGCGAGTTCCCAGGGCTGTCCCGCGGTGTCCCCGGTGACGTCCCCCCCGTGCCCCCCGTGGGCGCGCGCTCCGTGGCCCCGCCCCGTAGGGCCCCCGGGGGGGGCGGCCCCGGGGCCCCGCCCCGGGGGGGGGGGGGGCGGGGCAGCCCCGGGGCGGCGGCGGGGCCGGGGCTGGAGCGGGGCCGGAGCGGGGCCGGGGCTGGAGCGGGGCCGGAGCGGGGCCGAGCGAGCGGAGCGATCTCGGCGGGGCCGGAGCGGGGCCGAGCGGCGATGGGGTGGCGGGGTCCGGCGGCGTTGGCGACCCTCCTGCTGCTGGGGACCTTTCTGGGGGTGAGTGGGGCCGGGGGGCGCGGGCACGCGGGGCTGGGGTCCCCTCGCCGGGCTGGGAGGTCCCGTAAAGGAGTAGGGGGCCCCGGAGTTGGGGTCCCGCGAAGGAGCTGCGGGCCTCTAAAGGATTTGGGGTGCCTGAAGGGAGCTGGGGTCTCCACCCGCGGACTTGGAGGCTCTTAAAGGAGTTGAGGTCGCTTGCAAGAGTTGGAGTCCCGCACGGAGCTGGAGTCCCCGAAAGGAGTCAGGGTCCCGGGAGCTGGAATTCCTTGCAGGAGTTGGGGTCCCCGAAGCGGGAATTCCATAGAGCAATCGTGAGCCCCCTGTGGTTTGGGGATCTATTAAAGTACTCGGGGCCCTTAAAGGAGTCGGGGTGCCCATACGATTTTGGGATTCCCTAAAGGATTTGGGTCCCACGGAGCTGGGGTCCCCTGTAGGAGTTGGGGACCCCCAAGGAGTTTGTTTCTCTTGAAGGATTTGGGGATCCTTGTGGGAAAAATCCCCTAAAGGAGTTGGAGGAGTTGTGCTGAGCCCGAAGGGAATCAGGGTCCCCCCACAGCGCAGGAGTCCCCAGCAGGGTGCTCTGGCTGCTCAGGGAATTAGGGGTGCAGGGATCCCAGGGTTATCGCGGAATTGGGGTCCCCCAGGATACCAAGGAGATGTGGGGGCCCCTATTCCTTAAGGGATCGGGGTGTCCCCCCTGTACCAGAAGACCCCTGGCGCCCTTCCCCTCCTCCCTAAGGGACTGGGGGTCCCCCCCTGTACCGGTGTCACATGGAGACCCCAGGACCACCCCTGTCCCATCCGGGAATTGCAGTGTCCCCCCAAAGGAGAGGTGGCATCCTTCTCCCCATGCCCTGTCCCATCTGGGAATGGGGCATGTGGGGTGCCCCTGCCTGTCCTCTATGAGACTTGAGGTCCCTCAGGGACTGGGGGTACAGGGGGTCACCCACCCCTTTGTCCCCATCACCCCCATGTGGGGGGCCCAGTCAGAGGATCCCCGTCACCCCACCCTGTTCCTTCAGGGAGTTGGGGTCCCCCGTGACCCCAGAGTGGCGATAGTTCTCATCACCCCACAAAGTCACCCATGGTGGTCCAGCCCTCCCGTCATCCCCACCCCCCGCCGTGGGTGGGGGTCACTTATAGGGGCCCTTATTTCCTGCTTTTGGGGTTCCCCCCCACCCCGTCCGCACCCCCACCCATCCCCCGCCCCAGCTAAATTTAAAGGGTGATGGTGGCGCCCGTCACCCTAAAAATAACCGTCCTAAAATACCCCTCCGGGGGGGGGCGCTGCGTCTGGGGGTGCCCTGGGGGGGGGTCCCCGCCCTGCTGGGGGCAGCGGGGCAGGGGGTGACACCTCTGGGTACCTGCGGTGGGTGCAGGAGGGGTTTGCGCCGTGGGGCCGAGCACTCCGATTTTAGGGGAGGGGGTCCCTCAGTGGGGTGCGTGGGTGATGACGAGCTGGGGGGGCAGGGGGGTGGTTTGGGGTTGGGCGGGTGCCCGGGGTGGAGAACAGAGGGGGCCTTGTGCTCGGGGCCGTGCTGGCAGCCCGGCCCCCCCCGCCTCCCGTGGGGCTCCCACCCACGTCCGGGGGGGCTGGCGGGGACAAAGGGGGGGATCCCCACTTTAAAATCCCCCACCCCCCATTCTGCTGAGGCACATGGGGAGATTTGTGGACCGGGCACCTCAATAACCCCCCTGGCCGGGATGCTGGGCCGTGCATCCCCCTACAAACACTGCGCGGGGTGTTCCCACGGGGGAGGGGGGGGGTGTTGGCGTGGGGTGGGGTAGGGGGGGCTGTGAAGGGTTAATTCGGTGGGGGGGAAGGGGAGGGCGAAGCAGGAATGTGCGATAAGATCACTGTGCCCGGGGGGAAGGGCTGGGGAAGGGGGGGACACCCCACGCACGCCCTCCCCGCATGCAAGCGCGCTCTTGCACTCTCGTGTGCCCGGGGCACGCATGGAGGAGGGGCACGGCCACGGCCGCTTTGGGGGGAAGGCTCGTGTCACACCTGGGGGCATTTGGGGACACCTGGGGGCATTTGGGGCTACCTGCGGGCTCTTGGGGCCGCCTGGGGCTACTCGGGGGCAGCTGGGGACCCGGCGCACATGGCTTCTCGCCTTCGGCTTCTTCCCATCGCCAAAGATGGCCCGGCTGGGATGAGGAGGAGGCGGGGGAGGAAGGTCAGCTCAGACGCTGGGTCCTTGCCAGGACTCCTGGGTTTCCCCCTCGCCATCAAAACCCGACTCTCTCCCAAAAAGTCTCGTTATCCCACAAAAAACCCCCAACTATTCCCCAAAAAATCCCACCCAAAAATTCTATCCCCCCCAAAAAACATCTCCACCCCCATATCCTTCTCCCCCCACCAAACCCTTCCCCCCAAAAGAAACCCCCGTATCCCTTCCCCCATAAATCCATTNNCCAAATCATCAACCCCCACAACTATTCCACATCGCCAAAACCACATCTCCCTGCCCAAAAAAACGTCACCCCCCCACCAATCTCACCACAGAAATCCCCCGCCCCCCAAAAAAAAAAAATGTATCCCATCCAAAACCCATTTACCCCAAACCCGCCCAGCTCGGCCCCCCCAGCCCAAGTCCTTTCGGGATAAATTAGGCAATGCCAGCAGGGAGGAATGCAGGGGAGAGGGGGGCGGGGAGACACAGATTTGGGGCCCTCTTGCCTGCTCGGCTGTGGCTTTGACCCCGCAGCTGTTTCACCCCCAAATCCCGGGGGCGGCAGGGAGGAGGGGGGGAGTGGGGGAGCGCAGCTGCCTCTGCCCCCCCCCGGGACTGGCATCCCACAGCTGTGCTGGCAGCCCCCCCAAATCCTGGGGTGACCCCCATCCCCCCAAACTGGGGGTGGCTCCGTCCTTGGGGACCCCCGGGAGGGAGGAGGACGGTTTTTTCAGGGGGGAAACACCTTTTAACACGACCTTGGGGGAACAATAAGCTGGGGGGGGGGGCTGCTATTAATAACACAACCCCCCCTCGGTTATCATTCTTGTGCTGCGTCACCTCCTTTTCCTCGCCCGGATGAATTAACGGGGGGGCACGTCCAGATTTGGGGGCCCTTTCAAGATTTGAGGAGCCACATCCAGATTTTAGTGGGGAAATATCCAAACTGGCGGGGAGGGGGGGCCTGGGGAGGGGGACATTCAAATTGGCAGGGGACACCCACATATGGGGGGCTTTAAGGTGTTCCCCGATTTGGGGGTGCAGTTTGGAGGCGGGAGGTGCGCAGGGTGGTGCTTCTTCAAACTCCTCTTCCTCGACCCCCTCCCCCCCACTTTTCCCCAGGGTGCGGGGAAGGATTTGGGCCGGGGAGTGGAAAATGTGAGCGGCGGCGGGGCCGTGGCGTCCGGCCGGGCGCGGTGCCCCGGCGGCAGCGGGGGGGACCCGGGTGTCCGGGGGCTCACAGGCGTCCGGGGGTGCGGGGCCGCGGCGCGGAGAGGTTTCCGGTAACCGGAGAGGGGGATTGTCCCCGACCCTGCTCGGACACCGCCGGACACCCGACACGCAGATGCCTTTCCGCCGGCCGGGCTGGGGCCGTGGGGCCGGGGCTGAGCACCCGCGGGCTCGGTGCACGAGTGGGGGGCTCGGTGGCAGAGCCCCCTACGCTCTGGGTGCGTGTGTGCGGCTGCACAGCCACAAGTGAGGGGACAATGGCAGCGCATCCGCAGGCTGGGTGTGAGGATATGGGGGCTGAGCACCCGCACGCTCACACGCTCAGTGCCATGTGTGGGGAGCAGCAGAGGCCGGCCCTCCCCAAGCGTGCCTCAGTTTCCCCGTGCACGGCGGCTGGGCTGACACCCACGAGGGGCGTCCCCAGGTGGACCCCGTGCGGCGCCGGGTCCTGCCATCCCTGCGGCCGCGTGCCCCGCGTGCCCCCCTGTGTCCCCCCTTTGCCCCCCCCTTGTCCCCCCGTGTTCCCCCGGGCCCCGTCCCCCCCCAGCGCCCGCCTAATCCCCCGGCGCTTGTTTGCACAGCAAAGTGCTGCTGCGACGGATTCCTGCCGGGGCCGGGGCGGGGGCACCCGCGGCGCTGCACACGCGTGTGCACGGACCCGTGGGCACCGGGGCATGGCCATCCGATGCACATGAGCGTGTCAGGGCGCGGATGTGGCGGTGGACTGTGCTGGTGACTGCCGTGGTGTGTGCGCTCACACACGTCCCCACGTCGGTGCACGCGTGTGGTGGTGCAAACGCGTATGCACAGCCAGGTGTCACTTGTCCCCGTGTGTACTGCGCGTGCACACGGCGATGCACACCCACGCGCACACGCGGCCCCGCGCCGGTCCCTGCATGTGGCAGTGCACACTTGTCCCCTGTCACTGAACACACCCGTCCCCGTGTCAGTGCACACGCGGAGCAGTGTAAATGTGTGTGCACATGCTTCCCGCGTCGCTGCACACCGGGGTCCCTGGCACATGCCCCTGTGCCCGTACACGCACGTCCCGGTGCCGGCGGTCCCGGTGCCGGCGGTCTCGGTGCCGGCGGTCCCGGTGCCGGCGGTCCCGGTGCCGGCGGTCCACAGGAATGTGGAGGGTGTGTGATGAGCTCATCCCGCTCCATCTTCCCGGTGACGCCATCGCACAGCCACGCGCCCCCACCCCTGTGCCCCCCCCGGGGTGACGTGGCTGGGCACCCGAAAGGCCTTGTCCCGCGGGTGGCCCCATCCCACGGTGCCCCCATCCCACGGTGCCCCCATCCCACAGTGGTCCCATCCCACAGTGTCCCCATCCCAAGGTGGTCCCATCCCACGGTGCCCCCATCCCACGGTGGCCCCAGCTCACAGTGGTCCCATCCCCCAGGTCACTGGTGGTGCCCGCGGTGGTGCCGACGCCTTCCCTGAGGACACAGTGGCCGATCACGTCGGGGACACGCAGGGATGGCGCTACTACCGGCACCTGTCAGATGATGAGGACCTGGTGGCCTCTGGAGGTGAGGGGACCCCAGGGGGCACCAGGGTGGGTGGTTCTGATGCCACCCTGGGTGCCACTTGCACAGTCCTCGCTGCAGATGACATTGGGACCTGGTGGTGAGGTGGCACTGGGTGGGTCAGTGCCACCAGGGGTGGGAGTCACTGTGGCTAGATGTCACCGTGGGTGAGTGTGACATGAATGGGTGACACTGTGGGGGGTGTTACCATCAGCTGGTGCCACTGTGGGTGCCACTCACTCAACTGTCCCCACTGCAGACGGGAAATGGATCCGATGGCACCCAGTACTAAGGTGGCACTGGGTATGGGGTGCCACCCTGGATGCTGCTCGCACTGTCCTTGTGGCTGCCACTTGGACCTGGTGGCATATGGTGATAAGGTGGCACTGGATGGATGGATATCACTGTAAGTGAGTGCCACTTGTGCTGCCCCCATCACAGAGGCCACCAGGATTTGGCAGCAGCAGGTGGCAGGGTAGCATTGAGAGGGTGAGCATCACCATGGGTGAATATCACCATGAGCAACTATCTATGGGTAGATACCACGCTGGATGGTATGGTTCCCGTATTGTCCCCAGGCCAGGTGGCACCAAGACCTGGTGGCATCTGGCAGTGAAATGTCACCAGGTGGCTGCTACCACAGGTGTGTGTCACTGTAGGATTGTGTCACACGTACGGATGCCCCCCTGGTGCCCCCACATTGTCCCCATCATGGATGGCACTGGGATCTGGTGATCTGTGACTGGGTGGGTGTCACCGTGGGTGGGTGTCACACTCGTGGGGGTCCCCGCGGGCAGGTGCTACCTTCACGCTGTGCCCACAGCAGATGGCAGCGGGGAGGATGGCAGTGGTGTTCCCTGGCCACCGACAGTCATGATTCCGGCTCCCGGTGGCGGGCTGGCACCCACTGGTAAGGGGACGCTGTGGATGGCACCTGGCCCTGGGCTGGTCCCCGCTGGCACTGCTCTCAACTTCTGTCTCCTCTTCATCATCCTCCTCCTCCTCCTCTTCCTCTTCCTCTTCCTCTTCCTTCTCCTCCTCCTCCTCCCCGGGGGCAGCGCCTGGGCCCCGCTCTGCGCCCGCGGGCATGGTGGTGGCCGAGCCCGAGGACGACCCCTCGATCAGTAAGTGACACTTTTGGAGACCCCCTCTTTGCTGCACCCCCACTTTTCTTCCTCCTGTGCTTTACTGGGTGGGAACCCAATCCCTGGTGGGGGGACACAGCTGGGGAGCTGGAGGAATACCTGCATGGGGGGGGGGGGCACAGTTGGGTGAGGGTCACAGGAGGGAATTTTTGGGTGTGTAGGTGCCACCCCTCCAGTTCTGACACCCCACCCCCCAATTTCGGCACCCCCCACCCCCAGTTTATTTCCGGGCGCTGGTGAACTTCACCCGCAGCATCGACTACAGCTCCCGGCTTGAGGACCCTGACTCTGAGGAGTTTCGGGAGATTTCTGAGGCTGTGGTAGACACGGTGAGGACTGCAGGGACTCAGGGGGGTGCTGGCGGTGGGGGGCATCCAAGGGACCATCCTGACCCTGCATTTTCTGCCCCCCAACAGCTGGAGTCAGAGTATTACAAAGTGCCTGGGGAGCAGGTGGTCAGCGTGGTCTTCATCAAGTGAGTGGGGGGGCTTGGGGAGCTTTGGGAACTTGCGAGAATCTAGAGGGGCTTAGACATTTTGGGGGGGCCCAGAGGGTTTTGGAAGGTCAGGAAAACATGTGGGTCAGGAGGGCGTCATCTGGGGAGATTCTGGGGGGCAATGAGGAAATTTTGGGGTACAGCGAGGAGCTTTTGGGAGTGCAGGGAGGTTTTGGGGATGATGAAGATGTTTGGAAGTGATGGGGCAGACTGGAGGTGAAGGGGATGTTTTGGGATGCAATGAGGGGCTTTTGGGATGCGATGAGGAGATTTTGGGGTGCAGCGAGGAGGTTTTGGGGTGGAATGAGGGGCTTTTGGGAAGACAGAGGTTTTGTGGGTGTTGAGGTGGATTGGAGGTGATGGGGATTTCTTGGGGTGCAGTGTGGATACTTTGGAGTCTCAGGGCTGATTTGGGGGTGCAGTGTGGCTATTTTGGGGTGCTGACCATTCGTTCCCCAGGCAGCTGGACGGGGATGTGTTCGTGGAGCTGGATGTGGGCTCAGAGGGGAACGGGGATGAGGCGCAGCTCGGGGGTGTCCTGCGGGACCTGCTGGCTGGCGGCTCCATTGCCTCCTACCTCACCTCCCCCCAGGGCTTCCAATTCCGTCGCCTGGGAGCCGGTGAGCCCGGGAGGGGCTTTGAGGGGAGCCTGAGGGGCTTTTGGGGTTCTCTGGAACCGTTTGGGGTGGGGGGGCTCAGAGCACCTCATCCCAACCCGTGTGACTCCGCTGGCTCTCACGTGCTGGAGTGTATTGACCCTGTCCAGATTTGGGTGAGGGATATTTTGGGGTGACCCCCTGACCGTGTGCTTCCTCCCTGGCTGCAGTGACCCCTCAGCCACGCGCCTGCACTGCAGGGGAGTTCTCCTGTGGGAGCGGGGAGTGTGTGGCCCTGGAGTATCGCTGTGACCGCCGGCCTGACTGCCACGACGCCTCCGATGAGGAGGGATGTGGTGAGGACTCCTCTGTCCCCATGGACCCCCTGCCCCTGTTCCCCATTCCATGGCCCCATCACTCCCCCTCTCCTGCCTATAACCCTCTTATCATCTCCTCCTGCACCTCCACTCCCTCCTTTAACCCCCCCTGCACCCTATTTTACCCCTGCACCCCCATAAACATTCCCTACAACCCCTTTTTCCCTTATACTCCACTGCACCCTCATTTCCCCCCAGCCCCCCTGCACCCCATAAATGCTTCCCACACTCCCTTTTGCCCAGTATACCCCTCTGCATCCCTGTTTCTCACTTGAATCCCCTTGTACCCCAATTTTATTCCTATGCCCCCATAAACGCTCCTCACATCCCGTAACCCCTCTGCACCCCATTTTTCCCCTACACCCCCCATAAACCCCCTTTGCACCCCTCCCCCCCAGCCCCACCCTTCAAGCCCCTCCCTCTTCACCCCCATTGTCCCCTAATTCCCCCCATGACCTCCCTTTTATCTGCCCCCAGAGCCCTCCCCAGTGCCCCCCAGCACCGCCCGGCCAGCCACCACGCGCCCGCTGAGCACCATCCCCGCGGGCACCACCGCAGCACCCCCCCTGCGCCCCTTCACCCCGCGCCCAAAACCTGCAGCCGGGGGGTGCAGGGGGGGCGAGGCCGCCTGCCGGGATGGGCGCTGCGTGCCCCGGGATTACCTGTGCGACGGAGAGCGTGACTGCACCGACGGCTCCGACGAGGACGCCTGCGGTGGGTCCTGGGGGTGCAAGGGTTTGGGGGGCTCTGCCTGGGCTTCAGCAAAGCTTTGGGCGCTGTCTCCCATGGCAAAGTCCTGGGAAAGCTGGCAGTCCGTGGCTTGGACCTGTTCCCTCTGAGCTGGGCTAAGAACTGGCTGATGGTCGGGCCCGGAGGGTGCTGGGTGTGGTGGGGTCGGTGTCTGGTCACCAGATGTGTCCCCCAGTGATTAGTGTTGGGCCCAGTCCTGTTCAATGTCTTTACTGGTGATCTGGGTGGGGGAATTGAGTTCCACACCAAGCTGGGTGTGAGTGTGGGTCTGCTGGAGGGCGGGAGGGCTCTGCAAGAGGGATCCATGGTCGAAATCCAACAAGGTGAGGTTTAACAAGAGCAAGTGCCGGGTCCTGCACCTTGGTCACAGCAACCCCTGCAGCACTACAAGCTGGGGACAGAGTGGCTGGACAGCTGGACAGGGACCTGGGGGCACTGATGGACAGCAGCTGGACATGAGAGAGCTGTGCCTGGGTGGTCAAGAAGGCCAATGGCTCCTGGCCAGGATCAGGAACAGTGTGGCCAGCAGGACCAGGGCAGGGATTCTTCCCCTGTGCTTGGCACTGGCTGGGCAGCATCTTGAGTGCTTTGCCCAGTTCTGGACCCCTCAGTTTAGGAAGGACATGGAAGGGCTGGAGCATGTCCAGAGAAGGGCAACAAGGGTGGTGAGGGGTCTGGAGCACAATCCTATGAGGAACAGCTGAAGGAGCTGGGAAAGGGGCTCAGCCTGGAGCTAAGGAGGCTTAGGGGGGCCCTTCTGGCTCTGCACAACTCCCTGACAGGAGGGGACAGTGTGTGTGTGTGTGTGTGTGTGTGTGTCTCTGTGTGTGTGTGTGTGTGTTGAGCTCTACTCCCAGAGAACAGGGACAAGATGAGAGGACACAGCCCTAAAGTGTGCAGGAGAGGTTTAGGCTGGACATTAGGAAGAAGCTCTACACAGAAAGGGTGCCTGGGGCTGCCCAGGGTGGTGGTGGAGTCACTGTCCCTGGAAGTGTTTAAGGAGAGCCTGGTCGTGGCATTTTGAATCTGAGATTCTGGGTGCTGACTTGCCCCATGTCCCCAGGCACTCCGTCCCCCTGCGAGCCCAACGAGTTCAAGTGTGACAACGGGCACTGCGCCCTCAAGCTCTGGCGCTGCGACGGCGAGAACGACTGCGGCGACGGCTCCGACGAGAAGGACTGCCGTAAGTACAGGGCTGGGGAACGTGTGTGGGGACATGGGGGGGACACAGCTGATAGATACTATGCTGGGACCCCCTGCAGCCACCAAGGCGCCCGGTGCGGTGTGTGGACCCGCAGAATTCCGGTGCGTGTCCAGCGGGAGCTGCATCCGAGCCAGCTACCAGTGCGACAGGGAGCCTGACTGTCCCGACCGCAGTGACGAGGTTGGATGTGGTGAGTGTTACTGGAGGGGACAGCTTGGCAGGGAGGGGACATGGGGACCAAGGCCGGGCTGAGGATGCTGTGCCAAGGGTGCTGTGGTGCTGTGGCACCAGAATGGGGACACTGTGCCCAAGCTGTCCTCGGGACACCAGGCTGGGCATGCTGTGTCTGAGCTGTGCCAGGCACCCTTTGCTGTGACACCAGGCTGGGGACACTGCCCAGGGACCTTGCGCTGTAGCACAGGGATGGAGACATTGTGTCATGTTACCAGGCTGGTGACACTGTGCCTGAGGACATTGTGCCATGGCACTGGGCTAGGCACTCTGTGCCCAAGCCGTGCCCAGTGCCACAGAACCATACTGGGGACACTGTCCAGGTCCCTGTGCTGTGGCACAGTGCTGGCTGCCACACTGGGGACCCTGTCCCCAGGCAGTGCCACAATGGGAAGCCTGTGCCATGGCACCACGCTGGGGACCCTGTGCTGGGACATTGCCCCCAGGTGGTGCCATGCTGGGGACATGTCACAGAGCCAGGATGGGTATCACTCTGGGGACTGGAGACATGGTGACAAAGAACTTGTCCCCACATGGGTCTGGGGTGGCGGTGACAGTGTCCCCATCTTCCAGTGGTGCCACACAGAGCAGACAGCACCAGTGGCAGTGACAATGACAGAGTGGCAGTGGCAGTGTCCAGTTCCCTGGGGTGCCAGCAGGGCAGGAGGGGCCAATGGTAGTGACAGTCCAGAATGACAGGGTGACAGTGGCAGCATCCTTGACACCTGGGTTGGGTGGTGACTGCACCAGTGGTAGTGCCAGTGACAATGGTTGGGTGGTGGTGGCAGTGTCCCTGTCCCCCGGGGGTGCTGTGTGGTGTGGGTGGTGGTGACAATGCCTGGGTGGCGGCAGCAGTGTTCCTGTCCCCCGGGGGTGCCGTGTGGTGCCGTGGTGGTGACAATGGCTGGGTGGCGGTGGCAGTGCCCCCACAGGTGGTGACGCTGCCGCGGGAGTCGGTGACAGCGGTGCCAGGCCAGACGGTCACCTTCACCTGTGTGGCCACCGGTGTCCCCACACCCATCGTCACCTGGCGCCTGAACTGGGGACACACCCCCAGCAGCCACAGGTGGGCGGGGCCTGGGCGGGGCCTAAACGGTGCTGAGTGCGGATTGGGGACGGGGCGTGGCTTGACTTGAGCGGGACTCGTGATTTGGTGTGGTCTGCAATGGGAGGAGCTCCCATTTGGGGTGGGGCCTGCGTGGGCGGGGTGTTTTAGGGCGGGGCTTGTATGCAGGGTGTGGTCTGTGTGGGCGGGGTTAACAGATGGGCGGGGCTAAAAGTTAGGCCTAATTAATGTGGGCGGGGCCTGGGTGTAAGCTGGTCCAGTAGAGGGAATGGGCTCCTGTGCTGAGGCTGGGCACTGGGTGTGCAGGGCACTGGGTGTGCTGGGTGTGCAGGGCAATGAGTGTGCAGGGCACTGGGTGTGCTGGGTGTGCAGGGTAGAGGGTGTGCAGGGCACTGGGTGTGCTGGGTGTGCAGGGCTCTGGGTGTGCAGGGTGTGCAGGGCACTGAGTATGCAGGGCAATGGGTGTGCAGGGCACTGGGTGTGCTGGGTTTGCAGGGCACTGGGTGTGCAGGGCACTGGGTGTGCTGGGTGTGCAGGGCAGTGGGTGTGTGGGGCAGTGGGTGTGCTGAGTGTGCAGGGCACTGGGTGTGCAGGGCAGTGGGTGTGTGGGGCAGTGGGTGTGTGGGGCAGTGGGTGTGCTGGGTGTGCAGGGCACTGGGTGTGCAGGGTGTGCAGGCTACCAGGTGTGCAGGGCAGTGGGTGTGCAGGGCAGTGGGTGTGTGGGGCACTGTGTGTGCAGGGAATGGGGTGTGTGAGGCTCCCAGGTGTGCTGGGCTCCACTTGTGCCAGGCTCTGGGTAGCAAATCTGCCCCCCAGGGTCTCAATCGTGAGCGAGGCCGGGCAGGGCACCCTGACTATCCGGGATGTGAAAGAAGCTGACCAAGGCGCCTACACCTGCGAGGCCATCAACACCCTGGGCATGGTGTTCGGCATCCCTGACAGCATCCTCACCGTCACCCACCCCGGTGAGTGGCCCCTCCCCACTCCAATGGGCCACCAATCCCACCGTGGTACTGTCACCATCACCCACTGCTGCCTCGTCTCCCACAGGGCCATGTCCCGAGGGCCACTTCCAGGTGACAGGGACATCCCGCTGCCTGCCCTGTTTCTGCTTTGGCATCACCACCTCCTGCCGTGCCACCACCCGGTACCGCCACCGCCTCCACCTGCGCTTCAACCGCCCCGACGACTTCAAGGGTGAGTTGTGGGGACAAGGGACAGAGGCAGGGGACACACCAGGTGCTGAGTGTTTCCTTGCAGGTGTCAATGTGACAGTGCCGGCAGCACCATCCGCGCCGGTGCTCTCGGCCACCCAACTCCACGTGGATGTGGGCACTGAGGAATTCCAGCTCCTGGACCTGTCCCGCCGCTTCCTGGGGCTAGATGCCTTCTGGGCACTGCCCGAGCCTTTCCTTGGGGACAAGGTGATGCCGGGGTGGGGTCAGGGCTGGGCACACCAGTGGCACAGCCACTGACAGCCCATTGTGCTGCCAGGTGGATGCCTACGGGGGAGCGCTGAGCTATGGGGTGCGGTACCGGCTGGGCCGGGGGCCCCCCGAGCCCACCACCCACCCTGACCTGCTGCTGCGGGGCCATGGGCGACAGCTGCGGGCGCGTGCTGGGGACACCCAGCCGGACATTTTGAACCGGCGGCATGTGCCCCTCACCGAGGTGGGTGTGACAAGGGACAGTGATGGTGATGGGTGGGTGATGGTGATGGTGCCAGCGATGGTGGGGAGGTGATGCTGTGGTGATGGATGAGTGATGCTGGTGGTGGGTGGGTGATGGTGATGGTGATGGTGGGTGATGCAGGTCGTGGGTGGGGGACGCTGGTCCTAGTGGTGGGTGGGTGATGCTGTAGCAACGATGCTGATGATGGGCACTGATGCCAGTTGTGGCAGGTGGGTGATGCCAGCATTACCATCGCCCTGCTGTGACACTGCTGTCACCATCCCGGCAGGACCACTGGGAGGACGAGCAGGGTGCCCCAGTGAGCCGGGAGCTGCTGCTGCTGGTGCTGCAGGGGCTGGAGGGCATCTTCATCCGGGCAGTGTACGACGGGCGCATGGCCAGCGTGGGGCTCAGCGATGTGGCCATGGATGTCACCAGCGCCACAGACACGGGCCTGGGGCCAGCTGGCAACATCGAGGAGTGCAGGTGACCACTGGCAGCAAGGACACGGGCTCAGTGCCATTGCCACTGTGATGCCACTATTACACTGCTCTGTCCCCAGGTGCCCCGTGGGCTACACGGGGCTGTTGTGCCAGCGCTGTGCCCCCCGTTTTGAGCGGGTGACGAGGGGACCATACCTAGGGACCTGCTCTGGCTGTGGCTGCCATGGCCACTCCAGCACCTGTGACCCCGTTTTTGGGCATTGCTTGGTAAGGAGTGAGGGGGTTGACAAGGGGACAGGGGCACAGAAGAGGATCACCACTCCCCTGTGACGTGTGTCCCCCTCCCAGAACTGCCAGCACAATACGGAGGGTCCCCAGTGTGAGAAGTGCAAACCTGGCTTCTTCGGCGATGCCACCAAGGGCACAGCCACCGCCTGTCACCCTTGTCCCTGTCCCTACACTGAGCCATCTCGCAGGTGGGTGCTGACCCCAGGGACCAGCCCCTATGTCACCGCCCTGGCATCACTGTCATTGTCACCCACAGGTTCTCGGAGTCATGCTTTTTGGACACAGATGGCCAGGCCACCTGCGATGCCTGTGCCCCTGGATACGCCGGCCGCCGCTGCGAGAGGTGGGTGGGTGGTCCCTTCCTATAACTCTCCGACCTGAGACCACCCACCCATCACCCACCTATCACCCACCCATCCCCCACCCATCCATAGGTGCGCCCCAGGCTACGAGGGAGACCCCATCCAGCCAGGTGGCAAGTGCACCCGGATTGGTGAGTGGGAGGTGCTGGCTAGGGGGGGTCCCCACACCCTTGGGTGCCCCCCCGCCCTCACCCTTGCTGCCTGCAGGCCAGGAGCTCATCAAGTGTGATGCCCGGGGGGGCCAGGACGAGGCGGGTGGCACTTGTCGCTGCAAGGTGAGACAGTGGGGCAGTACTGGTGGGGACAATGGGGAGGGGCAATGGAGGGCTGGGTGTTTCCATCCCCCTCTGCACCAGCCTGGTTCCAGGTACCCAATCCCTGCCCTAGCACCCATCCTACCTCTGCCCCATAGCACCCAGTCCACTCCCCAATCAGATCGTCTGAGGCAACCAGTCCCACCCCCCATAGCACCCAGTCCAATCTCTGGGGTACCCAGTTCAATCCACCCAGCACCAATTCTACCCCCTGCCCCATGGCACCCAGCCCAATCCCACAGTAGAACCCACTGCAATCCCCTATAACACCCAGCCTGACCCCTGGGGCACCCAGTCTGACACACACACACCCCCCCCCCCCATGGCACCCAACCTGACCCCCCCCATGGCACCCAGTCTGACTCCTGGGACACCCAGTCTGGTCCCCCATCCATGGCACCCAGTCTGGTCCCCCCCATGGCACACAGTCTGACCCCCTATGGCACCCACCCCACCTCCCCCCCCCCCCCCCCCCCCCCCTCCCTGCACTCAGTCCCACCCATTTCCCTGCTCACCCCTGCCCACCCTATGCCCCCAGCCCAACGTCCGAGGCCGGCTCTGCGACTCCTGCGCCGCTGGCACCTTCCACCTGAGTGCTGCCAACCCAGTGGGCTGCCTGCCCTGCTTCTGCATGGGGCTGTCCCGCTCCTGTGCCAGCTCCACCTGGCACCGCCACCAGGTACCCCACGGGACAGGCTGTGCCATCCCTGACCACATCATGCCTGTCATTGTCGTGTCACTCCATGGCTGGCCACGCCAGCAGTGCCATGTTGTGCCATGCTGTGCTGGACCATGCCATGTCATGTCAAGATGAGCCGTGCTGTGAGATGCCATTAAGAATGGGGCCATACTGTGCCATGCCATGCTGTGCTGTGCCGTGTTGTGCCATGTCTTGCCACCTCTCGCTGTGTCATGCAGTGGTGTGCCATTCTACGTCGTGTCATGCTGTATGGTGCCATGCCATGGCACGTACTGTCATAATACATGTTACCATGTCACTGCATGATGGGTCACGCCGTGCTGTGTAGTGCCATAAAGCACCATGCTGTGCCGTATCATCATGCTGTGTTGTGTCACCCATGCCATGGTGTGCCATGCAGTGCTATGTCATGCAACACATGTTGTGCCCTGCCATGTCAGACAGTGCCATGCTGTGCCATGTGATGCCACGCAGTGCTACGTAATGTCACGTAGTGTCATGCCTTGCCATCTAGTGCCAGGCCAGGCCATGCCCACCACAGTCCTTCCCTTAGGTGCTACTCAGCTCTGAGGACGCGGCGCCGCTGCCCCTGGCCAACCTGTCGGGCACACGGCTGGTGGGAGCCATGCCACACTTCGTGTCCCCACGGGAGCTGCGCTTCGACGCCTTCCAAGAGCTGCCACGAGGTGTTCACTACTGGGTGCTGCCTGCACCCTTCACCGGGGACAAGGTGACACAGCCGCTCCAGGGGACACCTCTGCACCTCTCTGTGTCCCTGCCACCCAGTTTGGGGAGCAGGTGACCCCGAGCCATGCTGAGTGTCCCCACAGGTGACAGCGTACGGTGGGGAGCTGCGGTACACGGTGACGCACCGGGCTCTGGCTGGCAGTCCCCTGCCCCCCCAGCACCCTGACGTCCTGCTCCAGGGCAATGGGATCCTCCTTGAGCACTTCTCCAGTGCCACCCCCCCAACTGGTGTCCCCACCACTATCACCGTGCCCATCCGTGAGGTGAGGGGGTCCCTGTGTGACACCCAGGACAGGGGCCATGGAGGGAGGGGGTCAGACTGGGTGCCGTGGGGAGGTCACCCTGGATGCCCCTGGGGCTGGGCTGGGTGCAGTGGGGGATGGCACCCCCATGTCACCCTGGTGTGGCACAGGGCGCCTGGCGCCGCGGAGACGGGCACGATGCCACCCGCGAGCACCTCCTGATGGCCCTGGCCGACGTCGACCTGTTCATGATCCGGGCGTCCTACTCGGAGCAGCCGGAGGAGAGCAGGTGAGTTCTCTGTGGAGTCTGGAGGGGACACAACGGGGTGGCAGGGCAGTGCTGACTTCCCCTCTGTCCCTGCAGACTGGGCGATGTCACCCTGGACGTGGCAGTGCCATACGCCACCGGCCACCCGCCCGCACTGGAGGTGGAGGATTGTGCCTGTCCTCCTGGGTACCGTGGGGCCTCGTGCCAGGTGAGACCCCCAGGTCCCCTTGCTGCCACCGTGGGAATGCTGAGCCGTGTCCCACCCCATTGCCACTGTGTCCCCTCTAGGACTGTGACACCGGCTACACCCGCAGCACCGTCGGGCTCTACCTGGGCACCTGCGAGCCGTGCCAGTGCCACGGCCATGCCAGCGAGTGCCACCCTGACACCGGCGTCTGCCAGGTCAGCTGGGGACAACCAGGGGACACCCCGGGGGCCCCCATGGCAGGGACACCAAGGCATCACCCCCTTTCTTTGCAGGGCTGCCGGGATCACACGGAGGGTCCCCAGTGTGACAAGTGCCAACCTGGCTACTATGGCGATGCCACCCAGGGCACCCCGGGTGACTGCCAGCCCTGTCCCTGCCACGGACCCCATGGAGAGACTCAGTAGGTGCCATTCCGTGGTCTGTCACATCCCTGAGGACACTGACTGGGTGTCACCGGTCCCTTTGTCCCTCCACAGGGTGACAAAGATCTGCTTTGAGGACACTGATGGGCAGCCTACGTGCAGTGCCTGTGCCCCAGGGCACAGTGGGCGCCTCTGCGAGAGGTGAGAGGAATTCTGGGGGGGGGGGGGGGTGTTTTCTGAGGGAACTCTCCTCTCACTGCCTCATTTGGGTTTGTCCCACCGTAGGTGCTTGCCTGAGTACGTGGGGGACCCTCTGCGGGGAGAGCCATGCCGAGGTGAGTGTCACAGGGAAGGGACAAAGTAGTGTCCCCCTGTTGTGGCACTAAGGGGGGTTGTGTCTGACTGTGTGTCACCCCTCAGTGCCTGGTGTCCCCAGTGCGCAATGCCAGTGTGACCCACGTGGCAGCACCGGTGAGGGCTGCGATGCCAACGGGCAGTGTCTCTGCAAGGTGAGCCTTGTGTGTGTGTCCCCAACCCTAGGAGGGGTGGCAGGGCAATGTCACCACCCTGTCTTCCTCCCCAGGCCAACGTGGAGGGTTCCCACTGTGCCACGTGCCGTCCCCACCACTTCCACCTGAGCAGGGATGAGCCAGCTGGGTGCCTGCCCTGCTTCTGCATGGGCATCGTTCAGCACTGCACCAGCACTGCCTACGCCCGTGGCACCGTGAGTGTTCCCTGTTGTCCCCACATGTCCCCAGGGTGTCCCCGCCTATCCCAGGCCTCTCTCACCCCTGGATCCCACAGATCCAGACGTCCTTTGCCCCGGGGGATGCCAAGGGTTTTGCCCTGGTGAACCGCCAGCGCAGCACCCGTGTGAGCAGCGGCTTTGAGGTGCAGCTGGGGCACCCCCAGCCCCGCCTGACCTACGAGCGCTTCGGGGAGCTGCCCCCTGACTCCTACTACTGGCAGCTGCCACCCCCCTACCAGGGGGACAAGGTAACGGGGTGACCCCTGGGAGGACATGGGTGCCCATGGGAGCCCTGGGAATGCCCCACCAGGGGCTGCACCCTTCCCCATGGGCAGCCTGGGCACTGCTGGAGGGGGCTGGGCACAGCCTCCTTGTCTCTGCCCTTCTCCTTTTTCTTCTTTCTTTTCCCCTTGGCCTTTTCCCTTCCCTTTGTCCTCTTTTCACCTTGTCTTCTTCCCCTTTGCCCCTTCTCCTTTCCCTTTTTCCCTTTTCTCATAATTGCTGCCTTTTTCATCCCTGTCCTGTGCCATCCCCTGTCCCCATCATTGTCCCCATTCCTTTTCCTTTCCCCTTTCCCCCTTCCACCTTCCCCTCTCCCTTTTCCCTCTGCTCTTCCTCATCCCTATTTCATCTCATCCCCATCCCCATGCCTGTCCCCATCATGCCCATCCTCTTCCTCTTCCCTTTACCCATCCCATCCGCCCCCTTCCCTTTCCTCCTGCCCTCCCGATCCCCCTCTCCCGGTGTAGGTGGGCTCCTATGGTGGTCGGCTCCGCTACACCCTGATCCACACCCCGGGGGGACAGGGAGCTGCCCTGCCTGACGCCGACATCCAGATCACGGTGAGTGGGTGCTGGCTGGGGTGGGACAGGGACACACCTGGTGAAGCAGGACCCCTGACCCCCTTGGCCCCCTTGTCCACAGGGCAATGACATCACGCTGGTGGCCTATCAGCCCGACCTGCCCCCGCGGACCCCCCAGGCCTTCGAGATCATTTTTCGGGAGGTAGGAGGTGGTGGGCAGTTTTTGTCCCTGATGTCCCCCTTTCCCAGAGTGCCCCCTCCAAGCCCCCTGTTCCCGCAGCAATACTGGCAGCGGCCGGACGGGCAGCCGGCAACACGGGAGCACCTGCTGATGGCCCTGGCCGACCTGGATGAGATCCTCATCCGAGCCACCTACTCCACGAGCACAGCTGTGGCCGCCATCACCGACGTGGCCATGGACACGGCTGTGCCCCCCCAGCCTGGCTTGCCCCCAGCCCCCGAGGTGGAGGAATGTCGCTGTCCCCCTGGCTACCACGGGCTGTCCTGTCAGGTGAGCGCAGCCCCTCCCAGTGTCACCCTATCACCCCCATCACCCCCCTACCCTCCTCCCCAGTACCTCTTCATCATCCCCCCATGTCACCCAGCGTCCCACCATCAGCCCAGGGTGACCCTCCATCACCACCATCACTCCTTTCATCATTGTCCCCATCACCAACCCCAGCACCCCCCAATCATGCCCAGTATCACCCTCCCCAGCATTCCATCATCCCTCCAGCATCCCCCATCATCATCACCCCCGCATGACCCCACATGATCCTCCCCAGCATCACCCCTATGTACTCCCACCCAGCATCACCCCCCAGCACACCCATCATCAGGGATCTGTCCCCCAGTCCCCTCCCTCCTGTCTTCATCACCCTTCAGCATTACCCCCATCACCCTCATCACCCCTTCTGCATCCCCCCAATATCACCCCATCACCCATCTCCAGCACCCCCCAGCACCCATCTGTGCCCCAAATCCCCTCCTCACCCCTCCCCATGCCCCTTCCCTGGGCTGTGGGGGATGCCAAGGCTGTCCCTCCTGCAGGACTGTGCCCCCGGCTACACACGCACCGGCGGGGGGCTGTACCTGGGGCACTGTGAGCTGTGTGAGTGCAACGGCCACTCTGAGAACTGCCATCCTGAGAGCGGCGCCTGCTTCGTAAGAACCCACATTCCCAACGTTTCTGGGGGGCTGTGGTGTTACCCCAGCCGTGACACCCCCAATGTGTGCCCCCACTGTCCCCCAGGGATGTTTGCACAACACGGCAGGCGACTTCTGTGACCAGTGTGCCCCCGGCTTCTACGGGGATGCCACCGCCGGGACCCCTGAGGACTGCCAGCCCTGCGCCTGTCCCCTCCCATACCCTGAAAACCAGTGGGTGCCTGCGCTAGGCTGAGGGTATCGGGCTGGGGCTGCCAGGGAAGGGACGTGCCCTCACCTTGCTCTGTCCCTGCAGGTTTTCCAGGACCTGTGAGAGTCTGGGAGGTGGCGGGTACCGCTGCACCGCCTGTGAGCCGGGCTACACCGGGCAGTACTGTGAGCGGTGAGGCAGCTGGCACCCCAAAACCTGCCCCAAAACCCCATCCCACAGGCTCACCCCAAATGCCCACCCCCAAACCCCATCCCAATAACCCCCACCCCTCCAGAACCAACCCCCATATATCCTCCCCCAAACCCCATCCCATGGGCTCACCTCAAATACCCACCTCCAAACCCCATCCCAATATACCCCCTGCCGGAACCATGCCAATATACCCCCCAAACCCCATCCCATGTGCTCAACGCCATATACCCACCCAAAAACCTCATCCCAATATACCCACCACCAAAGCCACGCCCAAAACACCCCTCCAAAAACCCACCCCATGGGCTTACCCCCATATAGCCACCCACATATACCCATCCCAATGTACTCCTACTATACCCACCCAATATGCTCACCCCTATGAGCTCACCCCAATAATATGAATTCTAAAGAGCACCTATATATACTCACCCTGACAAAGGCATCCCAATATGCTCACCCCAAATTATGCACCCCAGTATACCCACCCCAATATACTCACCCGGTGGCCTTCCCTTTACAGACCCACCCCAAAGTGCTCCCCAATACTCCTACTCCAATAGACCCACCCCAATGTAGCCACCCCGATGGGGTGCTACACCTGCTCCACCCACCCTGATATATTCCTCCTTATGAGCTCACCCCAGATTTTGTATCCTAAAGGGCTCAGCCTGACATATGCACCCCAGTACACTCTGCACCTACCCTGATGGCCTCATCCCAATAGAGACACCCCAAAGTGCCCACCCTTTTACCTGCCTTCATACAGTCACCACCTCACTATACTGATCTTGATGTACTCACCGTGATGTACTCACCCCAATATACCCACCCTGTGCACCCCAATACTAACACCCCGTGCAGCCCAATATTAACACATATACACCCCAATATACCCACCCCGTGTACTCAACATACCCACCCCGTGCGCCCAACATACCCACCCCGTGCGCCCCACAATGCTCATCCCCATACACATCCCCCCCCCCCCCCCCCCCAACGCCTCCCCCCCTCTGCCCCCCCCCTCCCCCCCGTGTGCCCCCCGCCGCGCTCCCACAAGCCGGTGCCCCCGTTGCTCCCCGCAGCTGCGCCCCGGGTTACTCAGGGGACCCCTCGGTGCGGGGACAGGGCTGTGTCCCCGCGGGCCCCCCGCCCGCGCTGGCCGTACGTGTGCATCCCCCGCGCACCGCGGTGCCGCAGGGCAGCGCCGTCACCCTGCGCTGCCTCGCCACCGGGGACCCTCCGCTCTACTACCACTGGGTGCGAGAGGATGGGCGGCCCCTCCCGGAGGGCGCCCAGAGCCGTCGGCAAGGTACTGGTCGGCTCCGGGGGGGGACACCGGGCTGTCCCCAAGGTGTGGGGAGTCACCTCCTTGTCCCCCCAGGGGAGGAGCTGCACTTCCCCAGCATCCAGCCCTCTGAAGCCGGCGTCTATGTCTGCTCCTGCCGCAACCTCCGGCACAGCAACGCCAGCCGCGCCGAGGTCATCGTCACCGGTAGGTCGTTGTCACCGGGCGGGGGGGGAGAAGGGGGACACATGCTCGGAGAGGATGCAGGAGTGGGGCTCACCTCTCTGTGTGGGCGCAGAGACCCCCGAGAAGCCCATCACTGTCACCGTGGAGGAGAAGCGAGTGCAGCGGGTGCAGCCCGGCGCTGATGTCACCTTCGTCTGCACCGCCAAGAGCAAGGTGAGGGGCAGGGAGCACAGCGCGGCAGGGGTGCTGCAGGGCACCCCTGGGTGTCTGCAGGGACTTCAGGGTGTGGAGATGGCCCTGGGTGCCCACCTGGTCCTACAAAACAAAGGGACACCCGAGGCTGTACTCACATGCACATCCAGAGCACAGGAACAGCTGCGCCCATAGGGACCCCCCACGCCACCTGGGGTCCTTACATAGCTCCCTGGGTACACAAACGGGCATGTGCCTCCGCCATGTGCCCATCCCACTGGCCTCAGGCCCTCCCCACCTCTGTCCCCCCCAGTCTCCCGCCTACACCCTGGTGTGGACACGGCAGAACCACGGGACACTGCCAGCAGGAGCCATGGACTTCAATGGGATCCTGACACTGCGCGGTGTGCGGCCCCAAGACGCCGGGGTCTATGTCTGCACTGGCTCCAACATGCTGGACATGGACCAGGGCACAGCCACGCTCTATGTCCAGGGTGAGCCCTGACACTGCAGCTCACACCATGGTGAGGGGGTGATGGGCATGTTGACTACCCAGACACCGGGGTGATGAGCACACACCGTGCCAAGGCACCAGGGTGGTGGTCACACTTGGCACCCAGTTGCTGGGTTTGATGGGCACGCTGGCTGTTTGGATGCCCAAATGCCAGGGTGAGGGACACGTTCAATGCTTGGATACCAGGGTGATGGGTTTGCTTGGTGCCTAGTCCTTCAGGCGATGGGCACGCTCACCACCCTGGCTCTGCTGTGATGGTGCCCAGATGCTGGGGGTGGTGGGCATGTTGAATGCTCAGACACTGGAGTGGTGGGCACACTTACTTGGTGCCCAGATACCGAGCCTGTAGGCAGGTTGGATGCTAAGGTGATGTGTAGGTTTGGTGCCTGCTCACTATGGTGGTGAGCAGGTTTGGTACCTGCACACCAGGGTGGTGGGAAGGTTTGGTGCCTGCACACCAGGGTGTTGGGAAGGTTTGGTGCCTGCTCACCAGGGTGGTGGGATAGTTTGGTGTCTGGACTCCACGGTGGTGGGCACACTCCCCTGAGACCCACCCCCTCTCGCAGCTGCCTCGAAGACTCAGATGTTCTATGGACCCGTTGAGTTCATGGAGGGTCACAGACCAGGTAAGTCACCAGGGAGGGTTCCTGGGGGTCCACACGCTACCCCCACTCGCTGCATGCCGGGGCTCCACATGCACCCCACTGATGGCTGTGCCATGCCACCCCGCTTCCCACCGCCCCACCGCCTGGGGACAGCACTGGGGGGCCCTGGCCAGCCCTAAGCCCCCCCGGGTCTCACTGCAGCTGGCACCGCCAGCGCTCCCACCGCCATCGTGGAGCCGGCGCAACTGAGTGTGGCACCAGGGCAGCCGGCCGAGTTCCACTGCGTGGTCAGCGGCAGCCCCCAGCCCACCCTTGAGTGGCTCGGTAGGTGCCCGCTGGGGACGGGGGGACGCGGGGACACAGGGGTCAGGCGGGGGGACACAGCGAGCGGGGGTGACAGCAGGCCATGTCCCTGCAGGTGCGCTGCCGCCGCAGGCTGTGGTTCACGGCGGGACGCTGCGTTTTGGCGCAGTCGAGCCCGCGAACACAGGGCACTATGAGTGCCGGGCACGGAGCAGCACCGGGCAGCACACAGCACGGGCCTTCCTCCATGTGCAAGGTGAGCAGCTTCACCCCTTCCCTGTCACCCCACTGTCCCTTTCATCCCCATCCCCATCATCTCTATTGTCCCTGTCACCCCACTGTCCTCATCATCACCATCATCTCCATCACCCCCAATGATTCCCCAATCATTCCCATCACTGTTGTCATGAACATCACCCCTATTGTCCCCATTGTCCCTGTCACCCCTCTTGCTCCCATCATCGCCCATCATCTGTCTCACTCTCCATCATCCCCATTGTCCATCTCCATTGTCTCCATGATCTGCATCATCCCTGTAACCCTCATCATCCCTGTCACCTCCCACTGTCCATCCCCTCATCCCCTTTGTCCCCACCATCCCATCATCACCACCATTGTCTCTGTCACCTCCCATTCACACCCTTCATTGTCCCCACCATCCCTGTCACTCTTATTGTCTACACTGTTCTCTTCTTCCCCTTCATCCCCCATTGTCCCCTCATCTCCATCATCCCATCATCACTCATCTTCACCACCCTCATCATCTTCATCACCCTCATCACCTCCATCATCTGTCCTTCCCATTGCTCCCATTATCCCCATTGTCCCCAACAACCCCATCACTCCCATTGTCTCTGTTATCCCCATCATTCCACTATTCCCATCACCCTCATCATCCTCATCATCTCCATCATCTCCATCCCACCCATTGTCCCCTATTGCCCCCATCACCTCCATCATCCTAAGGTGCCCTTCACCCTCATCATCTGCATCACTCATGTCACCCCCATTGTCCCCACCCCGCCACTGCCCCCAGCAGCGCCCTGATCCCCCTCCCCACAGGCGCAGGCACCCCACAGGTGCAGGTGAGCCCGGAGCGGACGGAGGTGCAGGAGGGCTCCACGGTGCGGCTCTACTGCCGGGTCTCAGGGTCCCCCACTGCCACCATCACCTGGGAGAAGCAGGGGGGCACTCTGCCGCCGCAGGTGAGCGGGGTGCTGGCACCCATGGATGCTCCAGGGGGTGTGGGCGCACCACAGGTGCCACTGACACCCATCCTCATGCCACAGTCCCGCACCGAGCAAGGTGACATCACCACGCTCGTCATCCCTGCTGTGACGGCAGCTGATGGTGGCATCTACCTCTGTGTGGGCACCAGTGCCGCTGGCACGGCCCACGCCGCTATCGAGGTGGCCGTGGTGCCAGGTGAGTAAGGTGGGGGACACCAGTGGTGTTTGGGGTGGTTTTGGTGGGGCTACAACTGACCCATGTCACCCCTTTTGCTCTGCACAGGGGTGGCACCGCCTGTCCGCATTGAGTCCTCATCCCCATCTGTCACCGAGGGACAGACCCTGGACCTGGACTGCGTGGTGGCAGGACCCAGCTCTGCCACCGTGATGTGGTACAAGCGTGGGGGCTCCCTGCCTGCTGGCCACCAGGTAGGGCACAGCAGGGTGGGCAGCATCCCAAACGCTGCCCTGTCCCCTGCTGTGTGACACCAAAGCATGTCCCCAACTGCAGGTTTCTGGGTCCCGACTCCGTGTCCCCCATGTCACGGCAGCTGATTCAGGAGAGTACGTGTGCCGGGCAAGCTTGGGGACTGCTGTCCGCGAGGCATCTGTCATTGTCACCGTCGTGGCCGCATCAGGCTCATCCTATGGTGAGACTGGACTCAGCAGCACTGGAGAGAACAAGCTGGTTCCCATCAGATGGTCACAGCTCTGTCCTCCCTTGCAGGACCACCAGCTTCAGGTGTCCCTGTCCGGATCGAGGCGTCCTCGTCCACTGTGGCCGAGGGACAGACCTTGGACCTCAACTGCATCGTGGCCGGGCAGGGACAGGCCACTGTCACCTGGTACAAGCGTGGGGGGTCCCTCCCAGCCAAGCACCAGGTGGGGGACGCAGGGGGTGATGATGTGAAGGGTGGCTGGGGTTGATGCACAGCCCTGTGTAAGCCCAGGTGGCTCTGGTGACCCCCTTGTCCCCTCCCCACAGGTGTCTGGCTCCCGGCTGCGGCTGCTGCAGGTGACAGCGGCCGACTCAGGCGAGTACGTGTGCCGGGTGACCAGCGGGGCTACCACCAAGGAGAGTGCAGTCATGGTGACCATCCAGCCCAGCAGTGCCAGTGCCTACTGTGAGTGGGGGCAGGAGGTGGCAGTGCCAGCGGGGGTCCTCATGTGTCACAGCACTGAGCCCTGGCTCAGGTGCCCATACTGGCAAGATCCTGCTGTGGTCACTGGTGTCACCCTCCTGTCTTGGTCCGCAGCCCCGGGCAACATGACTCCCCTGCGCATCGACTCCCCATCCTCTGCTGTGACCGAGGGACAGACCCTGGACCTCAACTGTGTCATTGCCAGCCCGGCGCAGGCCACTGTTACCTGGTACAAGCGCGGGGGGAGCCTCCCAGCCAAGCACCAGGTAGGGGACATAGAGAGGGGATGTCACTAAAGGGGGTGAATGTGGTTGAGCAACAGTTCTGGACAGGCCCAGATGGCCCATACAAGTTCTGTTAGCCCATACAAGCCAGCTGGCCCTGGGCAAGTCCAGGTGACCTGTATGAATGCAGATGGTCCCATGCAAGCCCAGGTGACCCCATACAAGGCCAGGAAACCCCATGCAAAGCCCTGGTGGCCCATGAAAGTTTAGGTGACCTATGGAAGCCCATATAGCTCATGTAAGTCCAGGTAGCCCATGAAAAGTCAGGTGTTCCCATTCAAGTCCTGGTGGTCCCATTCAAGCCCACGTGGCCCCATAGAAGCCCAAGTGTCTCCACTAACCTCCTGTCCCCTCCACACAGGTGTCTGGTTCCCGGCTGCGGCTGCTGCAGGTGACAGCTGCTGACTCGGGCGAGTATGTGTGCCGGGTGACCAGCGGGGCCACCACCAAGGAAACCTCCATCATGGTGACCATCCAGCCCAGCAGTGCTGGTGCCTACTGTGAGTGGGGACAGGGGACATGGGAGATTACCCATGGGGGGTGACACTGCTCCCAGTGTCCCTGGGAGGGTCACACACATGGTGGTGGTCACAGACTCTAACCCTTCTTGGTCCCCAGCCCCAGGCAGCACGACCCCACTGCGCATCGAGTCCTCATCCCTGTCATCCCCTGTGACCGAGGGACAGACCCTGGACCTCAACTGTGTCATTGCCAGCCCGGCGCAGGCCACTGTTACCTGGTACAAGCGTGGGGGGAGCCTCCCAGCCAAGCACCAGGTAGGGGACATAGAGAGGGGATGTCACTAAGTGGGGAGGATAGGGATGACATACGGCTCTGGGCAAGACCAGGTGGCCCATGCAAGTTCTGGGGGCCCCGTGCAAGGTTGTCTAGTCCTGGGCGGGCTCAGGTGGCTGCATGGCTGTGGAAGACTCAGTGACCCCACAGATGACCAAGTGACCCCAAGGAGGCCCAGATGACCCCATATAAGCCCAAGTGGCCCATGCGAGCCCAAAGGGGCCCTGTGCAATCTCAAGTGGCCTTGTGCAATCCCAGATGACCCCTTGCCAGAGCTGGTGGCTCCTGTGACCCCCCTGTCCCCTCCCCACAGGTTTCCGGCTCCCGGCTGCGGCTGCTGCAGGTGACAGCGGCCGACTCGGGTGAGTATGTGTGCCGGGTGACCAGCGGGGCTACCACCAAGGAGATCTCCATCATGGTGACCATCCAGCCCAGCAGTGCCAGCACCTACCGTGAGTGGGGACAGGAGGAGGTGACTGAGGACTGGGGCACAGTCCCACAGTCCTTGGGGTGACCCTCCTGTCTCTGTCTCCAGCCATTGGTGTCACCCCTCCGGTGCGCATCGAGTCCTCGTCCTCCTCTGTGGCCGAGGGACAGACCCTGGACCTCAACTGCATCGTGGCCGGGCAGGGACAGGCCACTGTTGCCTGGTACAAACGTGGGGGGTCCCTCCCAGCCAAGCACCAGGTAGGGGGATGAAGAATAGTGTTTTGGGGTGGAAAAGGGATTTTTGGTGGTGTTGGGGGGTTTGTGTCCCCATTCTCATGTGTGTCACCCCTCCAGGTGTCGGGCACGCGCCTACGCATACCCCAGGTGACAGCAGCCGATTCAGGGGAGTACGTGTGCCGGGTGACATCAGGCAGTGTCACACATGAGACATCCCTCATCGTCACCATCCAGACTGGCGCTGGCTCCTCTTACGGTACTGGGATGGGTGAGAGGTGACACAGGGATGTGGTGAGGACACAGTGGTGACCCTATGAACCCTATTGCCACCCCTAGCTGTTGGTGTCACACCACCAGTGAGGATTGAGACCTCCTCCGCTGCTGTTACCGAGGGACAAACGCTGGACCTCAACTGCATGGTGGCGGGACAGGGTCATCCCCATGTCACCTGGTACCGGCGTGGGGGGGCTCTGCCACCAAACAGCCAGGTGGGACCTGGGGGAGGTGGCTTTGCCCTGCAGACTACAACCCTGCATGAGGTACCAATATGTCCCCAACCCGTCACATCTCCAGGTGTCAGGGACCCATCTGCGCCTTGCCCAAGTGGCAGTGGCCGATTCAGGGGAGTATGTGTGCCGGGTGACCCTGGGGACTGTCACCCAGGAGGCGTCTGTCATTGTCACCGTGCCCAGCAGCGCCAACACCTATTACAGTGAGTGTGAGAGAGGGCAGCGCTTGGGGACAGTCAGGTGCCACCTCAGTGATAAACGTTCCCTTTCCCTGTCCTCCCCTAGCCTCTAGCATCTCCCAGCCCCTCCGCATCGAGTCCCTATCCTCGGCCATCGCTGAGGGACAGACCCTGGACCTCAACTGCGTGGTGGCAGGGTCCGGCCCCACCACTGTGACATGGTACAAGCGTGGGGGCTCCCTGCCTGTTGGCCACCAGGTAGGGGACAGAGGAGGGTCACTCTGAGTTTGTCCCACCCCTTGCTCTATGATGCTGACTTGTCCCCTAATTGTTCCCTCCAGGTGTCAGGCACGCGCCTACGCATCCCCCAGGTGACAGCAGCTGATTCGGGGGAGTACGTGTGCCGGGTGACATCAGGTGGCGTCACGCAGGAGACGTCCCTCATCGTCACTATCGATGACGGAGACAACCCATCTCATTGTGAGTGCCACCCTCCAGGGGACAGGTTCCCACTGGTGCCAGGGACCAGTGGTGCCATTCACACTCAACCCTGCCCATGCAGCCACTGGCATCACGCCACCCATCCACATTGAGTCCTCAGCGTCCTCTGTAACCGAGGGACAGACTCTGGACCTGGACTGCGTGGTGGCCAGCCAGGGACAGGCCACCATCACCTGGTACAAGCGTGATGGGGCTCTCCCAGCCAAACACCAGGTAGGTGGGGACACCGGTGGGGTGGGGGATGGTGGGTGCTGTGCATGGCTGGTGCCATGAGTGATGCCACCACCTTCTGTTACGACATCCCCAGATTTTGGGGTCCCGGCTGCGGCTGTCACAGCTTTCGGTGGCTGACTCAGGAGAGTACGTGTGCCGGGCTAACACGGGCAGCGTCTCCCACGAGGCCATTGTCTCTGTCACTGTCACCTCCCGTGACAGCTCCAGCTACCGTGAGTGCAGCCACAGGGTGAGGGGGGATGCTGAGGGGAGATGGGTGATGTGAGTTACCTTTTGGCCTCTCTGTCCCTTTGTCCCCAAGGTCTGCAGAGCCCCATCATTTCCATTGACCCGCACAGCATGGCAGTGGCACCAGGTGAAGATGCCACCTTCAAGTGCCGTATCCATGACGGCGCCCGGCCTGTCAACATCACTTGGCGTATGGGGCCTGGCCAACACCTTCAAGGTACAGCAGTCCCCAGGGTTGCCCTGACATGGTCCCCAGGGTGGCCCTGGTGATGATGGCTCCTCCTTGCCCAGACAATGTGAAGATCAGTGCCAACGGCTCAGTCATCTCCATCACCAGTGCCCACGTGGGCAACCAGGGTGCCTACCACTGCGTGGCCTCCAACCGCTTCGGCGTCGCCAGCAGCGTCGTCAACCTCGTGGTGCAGGGTATGAGGTTGCCAGGGTGGCCTTGTCCCCATCTTCATGTGCTCCAGGTGTCCCCAGGGCACTGGTGTCCCCATCCCTATGTTCTCCATGTGCTCCAGGTGCCCTCAGGGTGGTCTCCCTGTCACCATGCTGGTGTCTTCCATATCATCCAGATACCACTGGAGTGATGGTGTCCCTATCCCCATCTCCTTTCCATGCTTCAGGTGCTCCTGGAGTGCTGGTGCCCATGTCCCCATGCTGGTGTCCTTCCAGGGACCCCAGGAGTTGTGATGTCCCCATCCCCATGCAGATGTCCTCCATGGGCTTCATATGCTCCTGAGATGTTGTGTCCCCATCCCCACACTCATGCTCATTTCCTCCCATGCTCCCAGGGTGACGGGTGCCCCTATGGCCAGGCACCTTCCAGGTGCCCTGCGTGCCACTCCCCACCCCAATGCCCTCCTGCTTCTCCAGGTGCCCCCACGGTGTCAGTGATGCCACCAGGCCCCGTGACAGTGAAGGAGGGCAAATCCCTGATCCTGGAGTGCCTGGGCCGGGGTGAGCCACGGCCGCTGGTGCGTTGGAGCCGGCTGGGCTCCCGGCAGAAGGTGGAGCACCAGACACTGCTGCACATGGACAGCCAGGCCCTCCTGCAGGTGAGGGGGCGCCCAGGGGCACCACAGGGTGCCAGGTAGTGCCTGGTGCTCATCCCCACCCTGTCCCCACCAGCTCTCACCGGCCAAGCCAGAGCACGCCGGGACCTACGTGTGTACGGCGCACAGTGCCCTGGGCTCAGCGCAGGTACGGGTGGACGTCAGCGTGGAGTCAACACAGCAGCACCCTGGAGCCCCCGAGGTCACTGCACCATCTACTGTCACTGTGGTGGCCGGGGACACGGCCACACTGCACTGCGTGGCCAGAGGTATGGGCAGCCTGGAGGACAGTGGTGGAGAAGGGATGTCCTGAGCAGTGCCTGACACATGGTGATGGGCACGGTGTGGTCACAGGTGACCCGGTGCCTCGGATTGAGTGGTCGAAGCTGCGGGCACCTCTGCCCTGGCAGCACCGCGTGGTGAATGGCAGCCTGGTCATCCCCCGTGCCGCACAGCAGGACTCGGGCCAGTACATCTGCAACGCCAGCAACCCCCTCGGTTCCACCGAAGTCTTCGTCACCCTCGATGTGGAGAGTAAGAAGGGGACAGCAGGGGGTTGGGGTGCCCTTGGGTTCCTGCTGCCACCTCTGCTGTGGCCATCACCTGTCCTTCCTCTGCATGTGACCACCTCCATCGCCACTTTCACACTCACACCCAGCCCTTCCTTGAGGGACCATCCTCGCTCCATTGCAGCACTCATCCTCTGCCTCTCAAGCTTCTCTCAAGCTCCATCACCAACTCTTCCTGTGGATGTGTCTGCCTGCTTGTCCCATCCCTGTGCATGTCCCTCTCCACTTCTGCTCTCTCATCCATCCATATATCCATTCATCAGGGATCCATCCATGGCTCATCCATCCTAGCTCAAATCCATCTCTATCTCTGCTCATGTCTCTCCTTCCATCTCTTCCTCATGGATCCATCCATGTCATTCATCCCAGCACTCAACCATCTCTCTATCTCCTTACTCTAACATCCCTTGCTCTTTTGTGGATTCACCCATCACTGCTCACATCCATCTCTCCATCTCTGTTCACACCACTCCATCAGTCTTTTTCCTGTGGATTCATTGTTCCTAGCACACACCTG
Organism: Certhia americana; assembly: GCA_018697195.1. NCBI lineage: Eukaryota > Metazoa > Chordata > Aves > Passeriformes > Certhiidae > Certhia > Certhia americana. The sequence continues at coordinate 5,032,828 of CM031875.1, forward strand.
TCTCGCCATCTCCTTGCTCTTCCATCCATTTTGTCCTTGTGAGTTCACCCATCTCTCCATCTCCTCTCACACTCTATCCATCCCTTCCTGGTGGACTCATCCATTGCTCACCCACTCCATCTGACATTCCTCTCTGTTTCCTCTCACACCACTCCATGCATCTCATCCTTGTGCACCCACCCATCTCTTGTCCATCTTAGCACATGCCATCTCCCATCTCTTCTCACACCCTTCCATCCATCCCTTCCTTGTGCATCATCCATCCATCCATCCATCCATCCATCCATCCATCCATCCATCCACCATCCATCCATACCATCACATCATCCATCCACCACCATCCATCCATCCATATCCATCAATATCCATCCATCCATTCACATCCATCCCTCCTTCCCTTCTTCCTGGTGGATTCATCCAGCACTCCTGGCATACCATCCATGTCGCAATCTCCTCTCCGACTCAGCTATCCAGCCCTCCTCAGGATCACATCCAAACTTCTCATCCCAACAAACACCATCTCCATCACCCCCTACACCCTCACTGACACCCTACTTGCCCCCTTGACCCACTACTGACCCCACGCAGGCTGACAGCTCCACCATACCTGCAGCACCTCCATACGCCACCATCCTCCCAGAGGACACGGCAGTGCAGGCAGGTGACGCATTGCAGGTGCAGTGCCTGGCCCACGGCACCCCCCCGCTGCACTACACCTGGGACAAGGTGAATGGCAGCCTCTCAGCACACGTGACCCACCGCGCTGGCTTACTCCGCCTCAGCCCCACCACCCCTGCTGACACTGGCACCTACCGCTGCCGCGTCACCAACCGTGTTGGCACCGCCGAGGCCTTCGCCCGTGTGGCTGTTCACGGTGAGCCCGGCCTGGGTACCACTGGTGCTCTGCATGGGCTGGTGGCAGTGCTGCCAGGTGCCCTCAGAGCTCTGCATCCTGCCCAGGCGGTCCCGGTTCTGGCGGGTACCGTTGGGGCTCCATGTCCCGCCTGGGTGGTGCCGTTGGGTACCACTGGGGCTCTGCATCCCACAGGGATGATGCAAGTGCCACTGGGTACCACTAGGGCTCTGCATCCCTTCCAGGTGATGCTGGTGAAGGCAGGGACATCGCTGGTGGTCCCTTGGTGGTGCGGGTGACACCAGGGAGCCTCGTCAAGGGGGTGGGTGGCACTGCCGAGTTCACCTGCTCTGTCTCCGGGGACCCCCGTGCCCATGTGGAGTGGCTGAAGGAAGGTGGGGAGCTGCCCGCTACCCACAGCGTGCGGGACGGGGTGCTGCGGTAAGGAACACGGGACAGGGAGGTGGGACCCCCAGACTGGTCCCCCGTGGGGTCCCTCACCCTGGCTGTGTCCCTGCAGGATGCCAGAGCTGGCGGCGGGGGCACAGGGCGTGTACGTGTGCCGGGCCAGTGCCCCAGGCGGGCAGGCAGAGGACAGGGCCACCCTCACTATCCAGGGTAGGAACATCACCCCGGCACCAGGGGACACATCAATGTCCTGACATGTCCCCCACCACCAAGGGCACCCCAGGACCCCCATGTCCCCCCACCAAGGGGTACCCCAGCAGCTTCCATTTCCCTACACACATAGGTACCCTGATACCCCTCAATGCCCATGGCGACCCCAAATCTCTCCTCAAGCCTGCAGGCACCCCAACACCCCCTAGCCCTTCCCCCATGCCAGTGGATACCCTGACACAGTCTCTCTCCATAGCCACAGACACCCCAGTGCCCCCTATCTCTTCCCACACCCATGCCCTCCCTGATACCCCTCATGTCCTCCCATGCTCATGAGGACTCCCAACACCTCTGCCCTCTCCCCATTCCCGCAGTCATCCCAACTGTCCCATATCCCCTCAGGAACCCCGTTTCTCCCTACCTCCCACTCTGGTGCCAGACTGCAATGCCTCCCTGTGCCAGGGGCTCATCCCAAATCCCCACTGTGCCCCAAGCTCTCCCCAGGGCCTTGATCAACATCCGGACTGCAGTGCAGACAGTGCTGGCAGGGACAACAGTGGAGCTGGAGTGCCTGGGCTTGGGGGAACCCCGTCCCCATGTCACCTGGAGCAAAGTAGGAGGCCGCATCCGCCCTGGGGTGCTGGTCCATGCTGGCACCCTCACCATCGAGCAGGTGGAGCGGGCAGATGCGGGGCAGTACCGCTGCACTGCCACCAACGCCGTGGGCACCGTCCAGTCCCACGTCATCCTTCACGTGCAAGGTGAGCACGGGGGACATGGAGGTGGGGCCTCACACCTTGTCACCGCAGGCTGGTGACACCTCCATGTATCCTCAGCCGCTCCTCAAATCGCTGGGCAGCCGGAGGTGAAGGAGGTGTCCATCGGCTCAGCCGCTGTTTTGCCATGCTTGGCATCCGGCTTCCCAGTGCCAGAGATCACCTGGAGCAAGGTGCGGTGGAGAGGGGGTGTGGGTGGCTGCTGAGGAGGCTGCTGGTGGGTGCTGATTCCCCCCTCCTCCCCCTGTGCCACAGCTGGAGGGGGAGCTGCCAGCAGGTGCCAGGGTGCAGGGGAACATGCTGACGCTGCCAGCCGTGCGCCCCGAGGACGCTGGCGTCTACACCTGTGTGGCTGCCAACCACCGTGGCCAGCAGACAGCTTACTACGTGCTGAAGGTCCAAGGTGAGGACAGGCAGAGGGACAGGTGGATGGATGGGAGCAGGGGTGATGTGACCTGCCCCTCCTTATGCCCCGCCCCGTCCCTGCAGAGCACGTGGTCCCCTATTTCGGGCAGTCGCCACGCTCCTTCCTCCCCCTGCCCACCATCAAGGATGCCTACAAGAGGTTTGAGATTCTCATCACCTTCCGACCTGATGCTGCTGATGGTGAGCCCATGTGCCCAACGTGTCCTCTGTGTCCCCCTTTGTGTCCTCTCCATCATTTCTGACTCCCTCTCTTGCCTTCGTCCTTACCTCCCTCCATGCTCCACTTGCCCTCCTTTATCTCCATTCTCCATTCATCTGAGAGCCTCAAGTTTATGGGGGCTTTCTCCTCCATTCTGGGAGGATTTGGGGGTCCCCTAGGATACGTCCCCCACCTCAGGATGGGGACTGTCCCATCTGATTCCCTGCCACCCCTCAGGGCTTCTCCTCTACAATGGGCAGCGGAAAAACAGTGGTGCCGACTTCATCTCCTTCGGCTTGGTGGGCGGACGCCCCGAATTTAGGTGAGACCTAAGAGTGGGTGCTATGGGAGAGATGGGAGATGGGTGCCAGCACCCACACACACACCTTGTACCCCCAAAAAATCAGGTTTGATGCTGGCTCGGGCATGGCCACTATCCGCCACCCCACGGCGCTGCGGCTGGGCGAGTACCACACTGTGCGGCTGCTCCGCAATCTCACCTGGGGCTCGCTGGGCCTGGATGGGCACTCTGCAGTGAACGGCACCTCCCAGGTACCGGCAGGGGCTGGGGTGGCAGCTGGAGGTTGGGGTGCCAGAGGTGGTGCCCACCCTCTCGTGCCTGCAGGGGAAGTTCCAAGGGCTGGATCTGAACGAGGAGCTGTACCTGGGTGGGTACCCTGACATCGGCACTGTGGCAAAGACGGGGCTCAGCCGGGGTTTCATAGGTGAGTGAGGGGTTTTGGGGGTCACTGGGGTGAGGGGACACTGGGCATCATCTGTCAGCTCTGCCCTTCTCCACCACCCCGCAGGCTGCGTGCGCCAGCTCCGCATCCAAGGGGAAGAGGTGGCCTTTGGGGACATGGACCTGCAGGCACACGGTGTCACCAACTGCCCCAACTGCCAGGATCGGCCATGCCAGGTGAGGATGGAGGGGAGGAGGGGATGCCCACCCATCCCTGCCCACTGCTGACACCCCTGTCACCCCTCACCCAGAATGGCGGCGTGTGCCAGGATGACCAGAGTGGCACCTACGTCTGTCGATGTCCCCACGGCTTCACTGGCAGCAACTGCGAGTATTCGCAGGCTTTGCACTGTCACCCAGGTAGGTGACACCACTCCCTCCATGGGGACATCATCCCAGGTCCCTTCAGGATGGCTGCTCATGTGTTCTGACCCCACAGAAGCGTGTGGGCCTGATGCCACCTGTGTCAACCGGCCAGACGGGCAGGGCTACACCTGCCACTGCCACCTGGGCAAGACTGGGAAGAGGTGCACCGAGGGTGAGTGACACAGGGACACAGCTGGCACCATCCTGGGATATGGGCACAGGGTGGGGACCACCCAGGGAAATGGGAGCATGGCTGAGACCATCCTGGTGACATGAAGATGGGGTGGGGCTGGATACCATCTTGGGGACATTGGCAAGAGGGAAGGACCAGCCTGGAAAGATGGGCACCATGGGATTGAGGCTGGGGTCCCATGCTGGGGATGAAGGTTGGGGATGGATGGAGGGATGGACGGAGGGATGGAGGGACGGAGGGAGGGATGTTGTCCCACCCTGGGGATGAAGGCTGTGGATGGATATTGCTCTGAGGATGGAGCTGGAGGTCCCACCCTGAGGATGGGGGGACCCTGACTGGGATGTGCAGGTGAGGTGGTGAACGTGCCATCGTTTGATGAGGAGGGAGCCTTCGTCTCGTACCCGCCCCTCACCAATGTGCACCATGAGCTGCGGCTGGAGATGGAGTTCCTGCCACTGGCATCCGACGGGCTCCTGCTCTTCAGCGCCGGCAAAGCCGCCCCTGTCGAGGACTTTGTGGCCTTGGCCATGATCAGTGGCCACCTCGAGTTCCGCTATGAGCTGGGATCAGGTGGGTGGCACAGGGCAGGGGGCTCTGTGGAGAAGTGGCACCAGGGACCATGGGAGTAAGGGGGTGACACAGCATTACCTGGGTTCGTTGGCATGAAAGGGGTCTCTGAGCCACAGTGGGGTCCCCTGGCACCACTGGGGTTCCCAAATGTCACTGGGGTCCTTGGGAGTCACCAGGGTCCTTGGGAGTCATTCTGGTCCCCAGGCATTACCCAGGGCATATATCAGGTCTGTGAGCACCCTTGGTTGTCCCTCAGCACCCCCCATAAAAACACACCTGTCCCCACAGGCCAAGCAGTGCTGCGGAGTGCGGAGCCGGTGGCCCTGGGCCAGTGGCACTGGGTGACAGCTGAACGGGTTCACAAGGACGGGACGCTGGTGGTGGATGATGCCGCCCCAGTGAAACGCTCCTCACCTGGCAAGAGCCAGGGACTCAACCTGCGCAGCCCCCTGTACCTGGGGGGCACTGAGCCCCCCCTGCGACCCCCCACCAACACCTCCTTCCACGGCTGCATCGGAGAGGTGAGACCCCTTTGTGTCCCCTCGGAGGGCAGGTGACACCCCTCAGGTGGGGAGGGGCTTCCCCCATATTGGGGGCACGATCTCCTTGGTGGGGAGGGAGGTGACCCCCACTGATGTCCCTTTGCTGGGAGGATGACTCCATTGTCAGCGTCCCCTTGGTTGGGAGGTGACCCCGTTTTTGGGGAAGTGACTTCCCTTCATGTCCCCTGGTTGGAGCTCCCTCACCGGGTTGGTGACCCCTCGCCTTGGTGTCCCCTTGGTTGGAAGCGACCCCCGAGGCTGAGGGATGGTGCCAGTGGTATCCCCTTGCCGGGGAGTGGCCTGGTCGGTGTGCTGATCGGGAGGTGACCCTGCAGGCAGGGCGGTGACGGTGAGCGGTGTCCCCGCAGGTGTCCATCAGCGGGAAGCGGCTGGAGCTGCGGGAGCACTTCCTGCGCAGCCGGGGCGTGCGGCCCTGCGGCCACCATGCCCCGTGCCGGCCGGGGACGCGTGGTGAGAGCAGGGACAGGGCACGGGGGCGTTTGCATGCACGTGTGCATTTCTGCATCTGTGTGCTGCACGTGTGTGTATACGCATCTCTACATGTGCATTTGTACACGTGTGCTACACCTCAGCATGTGCACTGCATGTGTGTGTGTGTATTGTGTGTGTGTGTGCACACTGTGTGTGTATGTGCACTCTGTGTGTGCACTCTGTGTGTGTGCAATGTGTGTGTGCACTGTATTTGTGTGGTGTGTGCACTGTGTGTGCTGTATGCACGTATCTGTTCAGTGCACACCTGTTCTGTGCACAACTGTTCAGTGCTCACACCTGTGCCATGCACACACAGTGCACACCTGTTCACTGCACACACCTGTTCACTGCACACACCTGTGCCAGGTGTGCTGTGCACACTCCCCTGTCAACCCCAGTGACCGTGTCCCACTGTCCTCAGGTCTGCGCTGTGAGGAGGAGGAGGAGGAGGAGGCTGAAGGCTGTCACCCCTCCCAGCCCTGCCTGCACGGGGGCTCCTGTGTCCATGGCTCCTGCCGCTGTCCCCCTGGACACAGCGGGGCCCGCTGCCAGCACCGTGAGGGGACAGCACAGGGACACATGGGGACAGCACAGGGACACCTGGGGACACAGGGGGCATGCAGGGACACTGCCAGCACAGCGAGGGGGGAACACGTGGAGGGGCAAGGGGGGATAACTTGGGACACTTGATGACACAGAGAGACACCTCAGGTCACCAGAGGACATGGGAGGGACAAAGGAAAGACATGGGGACACAAGGGACACACACACACTTGGGGATACATGGAGGTACCTGGGGACACGTGGAGGTACTTGGGGATACGTGGAGGTACCTGGGGACACTTGGAGACAGTTTGGGACACGTGGGGACACGGAGGAAACTTGGGAATGTGGGGAAACACTTGGGGACATGGGGGAGAGCTCGCTTAGGGACACTTGGGGGACACCTGGGGACATTGAGGGGGGGACACACATGGGGACACCAGGGGATATTTGGAGACCCTTGGGGATTGACTGGGGACATGTGCGTGGGTTACATGGCAAGGACACACACTTGGGGAATGCTTGGGGATACCTGGAACAACTGGAGACACTTGGGGACACAGTGGGGGGACACCAAGGGGACACATGCCCCCCCTTTACCCCCTCTTCTCCCACAGGCTCAGCACTGGCGGAGCTGGAGCAGGACTGGCAGGAGGGCAGCGGGGGTGGCGGTGGGTCCCTGCACCCATTTCCCCTTTTTCCCCCAAAAATGTGGGTGGGGCCCCCTCCTCCCATCCCCCCTGACCCCCTCATCTCCCCCCAGACGCCCCCGGGCAGTTCAGCGCCGCATTCCAGGACAGGTCCTACCTGGCCCTACCTGGGCACCTCTTCCCTCGTGGGTGAGTGACATGAGCAGGTGCTGCACTCCCAGCCCCCCATGGCACTCCCCCGTTTTTGGGGTGCTGCCCTTCCCCCGCGGCATCGCCCCCTGCTCGGGTGCCACCCCCATCATGCACCCCCTTCCCCGGCAGCCCCCCCGAGGCTCCTGAGACCATCGAGCTGGAGCTACGGACACGCAGTTCCCAAGGGCTGCTGCTGTGGCATGGCGCGGTGAGACAGGGGACAGGGGGACAGGGAGGCCACCGGGCTGGAGGACCCTCCGGCGTGGGGGTCCGTGTGCCCCCTGCTCACCCCCCGCTGCACCCGCAGGAGCCCAGCGAGGGTGGCAAAGCCAAGGATTTCCTGGGTCTCGGGTTGAAGGATGGGCACCTGGTGTTCAGGTGAGGGGGCGACCGGGGTCGCCTGGCATGCTGGGCGGCACCCAGGGATCCCCTGAGCCCCACAAGGTGCTCCGCAAGGTGCCCTGCACACTGACAGCGTGCCCCCCACAGCTACCAGCTGGGCAGTGGTGAGGCCACCATCACCTCTGAAGACCCGGTCAATGACGGCGAGTGGCACAGGGTGACGGTGACAAGGTGGGTGTGGAGGTCTGGGCGTGGGGCGGGGCGGGGCGGGGTGCAGGTGCTGACAGTGCCCCGCAGGGAGGGCCGGCGTGGGCAGCTCCAGGTGGACGGAGAGGAGCCAGTGAGGGGGGAATCGCCCGGATCCAACGTGATGGCCAACACAGAGGGCAGCGTCTACGTGGGTACGGTGGGACATGAGGACACGGAGGGACACGGGGGAATGGGGACATGGCGGGGATGGGGACACAAGGGGGACACGGGGGGATGGGGACACGGATGGACATGGGGCACAGGGGGACACGGGGGGACATGGGACATGGGGGGATGGGGACACAGGGGGACATGGGAGGACGGGGACACCAGGGGACATGGGAGGACGGGGACACCAGGGGACATGGGGACACAGGCGAGCATGGGGGGACATGGGGATCCGGAGGACACGGGAGGATGGGAACACCGGGGGGCATGGGGACACGGGTGGACATGGGAGGATGGGGACACGGGGGCACATGGGAAGATGGGGACACTGGGGGACATGGGAACACAGGGGGGCTGGGGGAACATGGGGATCCGGACGACATGGGAGGATGGGGACACAGGGGGACAGGGGGAGACATGGGACCCGGGAGACATGGGGGGATGGGGACACAGGGGGTCACAAGGGGATGGGGACAGGGGGGGATAGGGGGACATGGGGGTATGGGGACACAGGGGAACATGGGGGCACGGAGGGGATGGGGGGATGGGTTGGGACCACCCAGTGCCCGGCGTGTCCCCCCGCAGGCGGTGCCCCCGACCCCCACGCCCTGACCGCCGGCAAGTTCAGCTCTGGCATCTCAGGGTGCGTGCGGGGGCTGGCGCTGGAGTCCGCCGGGATCCCCCGACACCCCATCGACCTCCGGCACGGCGCCGTGGGGGGCTCCCCTGTGCCCCCCTGCCCCTCCTAATCCCCCCGAAGCAGAGTTTGGGGGCAATTTGGCTAATTTTATTCTTTTCCAAAAAAAAAAAAAAAAGCCACCAGGAGGAAACGGTGCTTCGCTGCCCCGGGGTGACTCCGGGGGGGGGGGGGCCGGGACCCCCAGAAATGTTTACACCCCCCTTCCACCGGTCCCCCGAAACTGTGCTGGGGCGGCCGGGCCGCCTGGGTGCCCCCCGGGGTGGCAGCGGGGTGGGGGCGCGAGGGACAATCGGGGTGCTGGCGGGGACCCCCCCGCGGGGACAGCTATTAAAGGAGAGACAACCAGCGTGGCTGCCGTGTTTGGGGGCTACGCCGGGGCAAAGTGGGGGTACAGGAGCGGTGGGAGGGGAGCATGAGGGGTGTGGGGTGTGGGGATACTGGGGGCCTTTGGTATTGGGGTGCAGGGGGAGATGGCATGAGCAACATCGTTCGGGGTTGCTGTGGGGGTGTAGGAGAGCGGGTGTAGTGGGGACTACACTAGTGTGGATTGGGGAGCACAGTGTGGACTGGGGGTCCCGGGCTGGGGGCACGGTGTGAATGGGGGGTACCAGGCTGTAGGGCAGGGTGTGGATGGGGGGTACAGGGCTGGTGGTCTCTGCGGGGCACTGTGTGGATAGGGGGTACCAGCCTCGGGACACGATGTGGATTGGGGGTGCCGGGCTGGGGGGCTCTGGGGGCACGATGTGGATGGGGAGTACAGGGCTGGGGGGCTCTGGGGAGCACAGTGTGGACTGGGGGTACCGGGCTGGAGGGCTCTGGGGAGCACGGTGTGGACTGGGGGTACCAGGCTGGGGGGCAGGGTGTGGATGGGGGGTGCGGGGGGGGGGGGGGGGGGGGGGGGGGGGGGGGGCGGGTGGGCGGTACGGTGTGGGGGGGGGGGCAATGGGACCCAGAGCGACCCCGCGCCTCAGGCCCCGCCCACCGACAGCACAGGCCCCGCCCACAAGTCACGCCCTCACGGCGAACGAGCCCCGCCCCCATTCTCTCATGGGCTCACATAAGTCCCGCCCCTGACGGCTCAAGCCCCGCCTCCGGCGGGCGCGCGCCTGCACCTGGCGCGCTCAAGCCTCGCCCCCGTGGCGAAAGCCCCGCCCCCAGCTCGCGCGTCGCGGCCCGCAAACGTCAGCGGCTCGCGCCGTCACCGCGTCGCGCTCGGGGCGTCACCGGCCCTGACGGCGGCGGGAGGGGCCGGGCGGGATCGGGACCGGGACCGGGACCGGGCCGGGGTCGGGGCAAGGACCGGGGCAGGCACCGGGCCGGGCCGGGGGCAGCCCCGGGGCGCCGGCGGGAGCGATGGCGCCGCGGCTGCAGCTGGAGAAGGCGGCGTGGCGTTGGACCGAGACGGTGCCGCCCGAGGCGGTGGCGCAGGAGCACATCGAGGCGGCCTACCGCGTCCGGCTGGAGCCTTGCCAGCGCGGCGCCTGCCGGTACCGCGGGCCGGGCCGGGCCCCGAACCCCCCGACAGCGCGCTCGGGATCTGGGGGACCCCCCCCGTGCTAGTTGCCGCCGTGAGGCGCGGGGCGTTCCCCGCCCCTTCCGAGGTCCCTGGAGGCTCCCCCGTGTTCCCTCCTCGGGGATCCCCGCTCCCGGGGCTGGGCCGCCCTCAGCACAGTCTCCATGTGTGGCTCCCCAGATCGAGGGGACTCCCTTGGGCTGGTGGGGAACCTCTGTCCTTCTCTGCTCAGAGGGGACCTCTCCCCCCCGGGTTGTGGGGAGCCCCTCTCCCTCCCTGGCTCCTCGGAGGTAGAGGAACTCTCCTAGGGTAGTGGGAGACCCTCCTCCCAGCCTGGCTCACCAGATGCAGGGCACCACCCTTGTATTGTGGGGAGCCCGTTGTTGCTGGGCCCTTCAGGAACAGGGGAGCCCCCATGGGGTTGTGTGGAGCCCTTCTCCTTGCTTGTCCCTCCCCATTTATAGGATAAACCTGGGGTTGTGTGGAGCTCCTCTTATTGACTGGCTTCTCAGACACAGGGACTGGTCCCACCCCAGGGTTGTAGGGCTGCCTCTCTGCCTGGCTCCCCTGTGATCCCTGGGATCAGGGGATCCCTGTGGGCTGCAGGGAGCCCCTCTCCTTGCCTGGGTGTACAGCACTCATCCTGGAATTGGGCCAAGCCCTGTCCCTGCCTGGCTTCCCAGATACAGGAGATTCTTGTGGTCCCATACTCACCCCTGGAGTTCCATTTTTTTTACCCCAAAACCCCTCTAGTTCTCCACCTCCTTCCTCAGCCATGACCAGTGTTGGGGGGGGGAGGGGGAGTATTCCATGTCTCATCCTGTTCAGCATTATGTGCTTCCCACTGTCACCCCTGCCGGCCCCTGAGGGGACGTGGGGGTGACAGCTGGGGTCTGACTCCCCAGGAGGAACTGCCGGGGCAACCCCAACTGCCTGGTGGGCATCGGGGAGCACGTGTGGCTGGGCGAGATCGACGAGAACAGCTTCCACAACATCGACGACCCCAACTGCGAGCGCCGCAAGAAGGTACCCCCACCCCAGCCTGGGGCCAGGGCATGCTGGGGACCCTTGGGATGAGGGGAGATGACCTTTCCTGGCTCTTTCTGTGCCCCCCCAGAACGCCTTTGTGGGCCTGACGAACCTTGGTGCCACGTGCTACGTCAACACCTTCCTGCAGATGTGGTTCCTGAACCTGGAGCTGCGGCAGGCGCTCTACCTGTGCCCCAGTGCCTGCGGGGATGGTGCTCCCAAGGACACAGGTGTGTGGGAGAAAGGGGCTTGCTCCTTTCCCCCTGGAGCCACACATTGGGATAAGGTTTATCAGGAGAATTCACAGGAGGAGCTGCAGCCGTATGTGCCACCGCTGCACTTTTAGTTTGGAGCCATCACCTATATTTGGGGAATTAACCAGCCTTAATCCAAGTGATGCCTTAGATCAGAGTGGCCTGAGCTGGTTGAAAATGGTGGTTTGGCTTGGTTTTGCTTCCCAGAGCAGCCTAGTGGTGGTGCTGGGGGTGGAACATATGGGTCAGGGCTGGTCTGTGCTGTCACAGAGCTGCACTTCTCCCGTGGCAGGGCTGAAATCTGGGCCCCAGAGAAGATTGAGGCTCCCAGATTTTTCTGCTCTTGGGGAAGCTCTGGGTCAGTGCAGCCACCTCAGCTCTGCTGCTGTTTCATGGTGGTTGTAAATGATGTTTCACCTTCTGGGGTAAATAAGAAGCTTTTTTGGGGTAATTGGTGCATGCTGTGTAAACCCGTGCTGAACACTGCAGGATGGAATCATGGAATCCCTAAGGTTGGAAAACTCCTCTAAGATTATCAGTCTGACCGTTCCTCCAGCACTGCCAAGCCCACCATTTAACCATGTCCCCAGGTGCCACATCCAGGCAGTTCTTGAGCACTTCCAGGATGGTGACTACATCACTGCCCTGAGCAGCCTGTTCCAGTGCCTGGGTACCCTTTCCATGGAGGAATTTTCTCTAATATCCTACCTAGACCTCCCCTGTTACAACTCAAGGTCATTTCCTCTCATCCCGTCCTTTGTTCCCTGGGAGCAGAGCCTGGCTCCACCTTTCTGTCTGAAAGTTGCAAAATGTAAATATTTACAGTTGGACTTGATGATCCTAAGGATTTTTTCCAACTTAAATTAGTCTTTGTTTGGCTCATGCTGGGATTTGCCATTGTCACCTATGTGACCTGCTTCAGTCTTCCTGCAAGCTCAAACTACCCTCCAACCCCATTACCTGTAGTGGCTGTGAAACACTTTGAGTGATCCCTTCTCGCCCTGAATTCCTGCTGTGCCTTGTGTTTTTCCCAGACTATGAGCCGCAGACCATCTGTGAGCACCTGCAGTACCTGTTTGCTCTGCTGCAGAACAGCAAGCGGCGCTACATCGACCCCTCGGGCTTTGTCAAGGCCCTGGGGCTGGACACGGGGCAGCAGCAGGTGTGTGGGAGGGCATTCCTGGCACTTCCAGACCTTGGGAATCACCCGTGGGCAGTCACTGGGTGGCTCCCAGCTGGGTCTGGCCTCTGGGTGCAAACATGAGGGGGGAGGTGGGGCTCTGGGTCCCCCCCCAGAGTGCAGGGGGGAAATGGGAAGGGACCAGGACCTCAGGAATGCAGAGGCAGCAGGACGAGCCCAGGGAGTGATGGTATGGGGACAGGGAGATCAGGAGGAGAACAGAGAGCAGTGGGCTGGAGAGAGGGAGATCAGGAGGATCCCAAGGAGGAATAGGATGGTGACAGGGAGATAGGAGGAACCCAGGGAATGATGGGATGGGGCTAAGGAGCAATGGAATGAGGCCAAGGAGATAAGGAGGGGGGCAGGGAGTGAGGGAATGAGAACGTGGAGTGATGAGATGGGGCCAGGGAGATCAGGAAGAGCCCAGGGATAGTGGGATGAGGACAGGGAGGAGCCCTGGGAGTGATGGGATCAGGACATGGAACAATGGGATGAGTACAGGGATATAAAGAGGGTCCCAGGGAGCAATGGAATGAAGCTAGGAAGTGATGAGTGCAGAAGATCAGGAGGGGCCAAGGGAGTGATGGGGTGGGCCAGGTGGGAGCCATGATGAGGGTCCTTCTGCAGGTGTTGATGGGCTGTTGCTCCTCCGGGGGGTGAGGTGGATCACCAGGAGCCAGCCAGGATCCGAGGGGGAGGCGAGGGCCCTGTGGGGCTGCAGCAGGAGAGGGGCATGGCTTGGAAATCACTGGGAGTGGCAATGGGAGGTTTTGGAGGAAGAGCCAGAGCCCTGGCAAATGTTTCCTTGGGACGGTCAGGAGGGGGAAGGAAGCTGGCCAGGGACACCAAAGGGCAGCTGAGAGAGTCCAAAACCTGTTTGGTTTTGGAAGAGGAGAACTGGGGTGGGAGAAAAAGGCACCAAGCTGGGTGTGGGGAAGCTCTGCAGCATCACCAGGATCACCCATAGGGCAGCTTCTCATTTTTGGGGTGTTTTTATTTCTCTTCTCACCTCTGATCTGAGCAGGGACAGCTGCAAAAATGAGGATCAAGGGAAAGCTCCCCAGGAGGGTTTTTATCCCTTCCAGAATCCTAAGAGGAGTGGGGCAGAAGTCAAAGCCCCTGGCAGGGAGCCAGGGCAGTTCCTGCTGTGCTCCCACACCGAGGGCCTCACACTCCTTTTAGCCAAATTCCTCCGTTTTGCTTAGTTCTCCTGCCTGGTCTTTATTTTCCATGCTGTGCACGGAACTTCGGCACAGCCTGTGTGGAGGGCTCAGGGTAATTAGCAGTGAATTAGTGACAGGGTTGGGATTGTACTGTGGTGGATTGTTAATGAACTTGGTTTTCTCTTTCAGGATGCCCAGGAGTTTTCCAAGCTGTTCATGTCCCTGCTGGAAGATACTTTGTCCAAACAGAAAAATCCAGATGTCCGGAACATCGTGCAAAAGCAGTTCTGTGGAGAGTATGCCTATGTCACAGTGTAAGTAATAATTTTGGGAAGACCCCTTTCTGTAAATATTTAAATTTTTAGAAGGATTTGGGAGGGGAATATCCCTCCTACCAACCAGAGCAGGCAGTTAAGCTGCAGCGAAGCACTTTCTGAGAAGTATTTACCTTTTCCTTTCCTGTTTCTGTGTGTGTGGTGTTGCTGTGACACTTCTTCAGCTGCTTCTACTTCTTTAATGAGGATATAGCAACTAGACCTGCAAGTGAATTAATGGAGTGGCAGGTCCTGCAGCCAGAAAACAGTATCCTGGGTGTTGTATTTTCATTCCTGTGTTCTCAGAGCTGTGAATTTCACCTTAAAAGTAATATAAAACAGTGCATGCAAGTTGTGACAGGTCCTGGTAGGTGCTGCTAAGCTGTTTAAACCTTCTCCTGGAGTTCTTATGGTGTGGCAGTATGACTCTCATTAGGCCTGACTTCACCTTTTCTCCTGGTTTTGTTCAAGGAATATTTTACTAAGGGCTTGGGCACCCTGATGTGTGAGTCCGGACCTGTCCTCAGATATATTTTTGTCTTCTTTCCCATCCCAGCTGCAACCAGTGTGGCAGAGAATCTAAACTGGTGTCTAAATTTTACGAGCTGGAGTTAAACATCCAAGGACACAAGCAGTTGACAGACTGTATAACAGAATTCCTCAAGGTATGAGCTCGTTGGGGTTGGAGCCCTGCTATTTTTAGCAAGGAATTTCAGTTCCTTCCTCCAATTCACAGCCTTCGAGGTTGGTGTCAGAGTGAAGCCACTGACTTGGCTCAGGGAGATGCATTCAAGTGAAAATGTTTTTTTCTGCAGACCCAAAAAGTGAGGATTGAAGCATGGAGCAAGGAATGGCTCTGTGATATCACATGCTCCTGTAACAGTTTTAAAAAGCACTCAAAAGTTGCATTTTTAGTTAAAATACTTTGCCAGGAAAGATAGGGAAAAGACTCTGCCTGCTTTGTCACGGATAGCACTGGGAGAACGGCTGTTTTCTGTGTCAGTGCTCATCTGCATAGCAACAGGAGACATTCCCTGCTGAAAAATGTGCTCTCAGAAGTACCAGGGAGCGCCGCCGGGAATAGCTGCAGGAACAGCTGCAAGTGCTCTCAGTTCAGCTTGAAAAAGTGCCTGGATCTGAAATTCAGCTCTGGCACACTAAGGTGTGAATTCCACTGAAACTGTTTAGGACAGAACTTACCTGAGCCCCTTCCCTGAGCTCCTTGCTTGCTCAGTGCACTCAGCAAACCAGTTGCTCTGCCTGGAAGGTCTGCTATGAAAAAAAACTGGTTCGGGTGCACAGATTAAATTCCTGAATTGGTGAACTTGACATTTGTCTGCTCCTCCTTCACACAGAACAACCCTGTGATGTTTTTTAGTGGGGTTGGAATTTTCCTCTGGCCTAATCCTGCCCTTGGATCTGCTTAGGCAGTGAATGACTCCTGCAGGGTGATTTTGGGTGGCTGAGCAGAGGGTTGTAGTTTCCAGGCTAAAATGTGGCTTTACATTAACTGGGTCCACATGAACTCGTAAAAAGGATGATTTAATTATTTTCTTTGGTATAAACCAACTCAGTCAAGCAAGGAGCAAGAGTAAGAGACCTGAGAACTTGGAATGAGGCTTGTTTCAGTCTAAAATTAGTGCCTTAAAGTGAGAGCAGCCTGCTATGGCCTGCTGTAAAGTGCAGTCATTAGTGTGTCTTTAACTCAGAAAACTTTGGGAAGCAACTGAGAAGGCACTTAAACAGTTAAAATAACTTTGGTGCTTCTCATTCTCCAGCTGTTGAGTAGCTCAATTGACTTTTCAGTGCTGACATGTTCTCAAGACCTTTCCCTCTGCCTCTTCACACTCAGGAGGAAAAATTAGAGGGGGACAATCGTTATTTTTGTGAGATTTGTCAGAGCAAGCAAAATGCCACGAGGAAGATCCGTCTGCTCAGCCTGCCCTGCACCCTCAACCTGCAGCTCATGCGCTTTGTGTTCGACAGGTGAGTGGGAGCACCCTGGGGAAGGCACCAACCCTGCTCTCCCTGCTTTAACTGGAAGGTTGACAGGGTGTCTGAGCCTCTCAGACAATACAAGGGAGGTATTTTGGGATGTGAACTGTTGTTGCTGTGCCCTGAGCCAAAGCTCTGCCTCTGCACAGACAAACTGGCCACAAGAAGAAGCTGAACACCTACATTGGCTTCTCAGAGCTGCTGGACATGGAGCCTTTCATGGAGCAAAAAAGTGAGTTTGGAGCAGTTTTTTGATATCTTTGCCCATTGATCTTAGCAGATCTCCTCTGTAATTCTGTCTGGGAGGAAATTCCTCCCTGTGAGGGTAGGGAGGCTCTGGCACAGGGTGCCCAGAGAAGCTGTGGCTGCCCCATCCCTGGAAGTGTCCAAGGTTGGACGGGGCTTGGAGCACCCTGGGATAGTGGAAGGTGTCCTTGCCCATGGCAGAGAGGTGGAGCAAGATGGGCTTTAAGATCACTTCCAGCCCAAAACATTCTGGGATTCTATGATTCCTCTGAATCCTCTTTTTGATTGAAAATTCTGTCAAGAGTTGTTTGAAGCCCGTATTTCAAACTACATCCTCGTTGTTAAGCCACAACCCTCTTAGCAACGTTGTGAAGGGCTGCGAGTTCAAGTGCAGGCTTTGCTGCCTGGAGAAGACAGGAAGATTCAGGATGGGAAGGGTGGGTGCTGGAGATGCAGGAGGGGAAGGGTGGGTGCTATTGGCTGCAGAGCTGTGTGTAAATGCTGCCTGCCCTGCAGATGGTGTGCACGTGTACGAGTTGAGCGCCGTGCTCATCCACCGCGGAGTCAGCGCTTACTCCGGCCACTACATCGCCCATGTGAAGGACCCGCAGACGGGCGAGTGGTACAAGTTCAACGACGAGGAAATCGAGAAGATGGAGGGGAAGAAACTGCAGCTGGGGATTGAGGAAGATCTAGGTAAACCCTTTCAGTTGTGAGTGTGCTTTTAAAATAACTCTTCCTACCAAAACCAGGGGCGTCCCGAGCTGCAGCCTCCTGCTCCTCCCCAGAACGCTCCTACACGGGCTGTCAGGGGGAACGTGGGAAACAGCAATCCTGGTGACTGCAGCCAGATTTGCTTCGTTTCAGCCCCCTGTGAGTGTTTACACCTCGTGATCAGCTGCTCTAGTATTTCTCTGGCTGCCACATGGCAGATAAGACGCTGATAACGCAGGCAGGGGCTCCTATCAGGGAGCAACAGGCGGGTGCCACTTCCTTGGAACTGATAAGGAGAATGCTTTCAGTTTCCTTAACACATTATGGTTCTATTTCCACTGAGGTGTTTTACTTGGAGGCAGTAAAAAAGATTTTGATCCAAATAACAACTTGGAAGCTAAAACTGCCTTTTTACTACTCTGAGCTTTTTCCTTGATGCTCTTCTGTTTTACTGGCTGCTCAGATCACTGTGCTCCTGGATTGGATTTTTTGGAGGTTTCTTGGAAAGCTTGGGCTGATGCTGGACCTGTGGATTTCTCAGTCTGCAGTCAATAAATAAGAGCAGCTTATTTGGAGTTGAGATGGTCTTGTAGTGGCTCAGTGTTCTGTAGTGCAGGTGCTCACAGCAGGGAAAACCAGGGAAATTATTAAGAAATTCACTTGCAGTGCAAGCAATCCATTCCCAAGAATTCTTACCCACCAGGATGCTTTGCTGTGGTTGGAATTCATGGAATGTTGTTTTTCTTTAAGGCATCTTTAGCAAAAAAAAACCCTGCAAATTTAAGTGCTCCCTTGGTTTGGTGTAATGGGGCATCAGCCTTCTCCCATTTCCTTGTTCTCACCTGCATGGTGCTTCTTGAGGTGCTGGAATGTGTCCAGAGATGAGCTGTGGAACTGAGGAAGGGTCTGGAGCATGAGGAAAAGAGTCTGGAGAGCTTCTGAGGAGCAGTTGAAGGAGCTGGGGAGGCTCAGGGGGAACTTGTGGCTCTGCACAACTCTCTGACAGGATGGGGCAGCTGGCTAGGAGTTGGGCTCTGCTCCCACGGAACAGGGACAGGATGAGAGGGAACGGCCTCAGGCTGTGCCAGGGAAGGTTTTTAGGATGGATATTGGGAAAAATCCTTCATGGAAAGTGTAGTCAGGCATTGCAAGAGGCTGTTGAAGGCAGTGGTGGAGTCACCTCCTGGAGGTGTTCAGACAGCGTGTGGCACCCAGGGACGTGGGTCAGGGGTGGCAATGGTTGGACTGGATCAGCTCGCAGGGCTTTTCCACCCTTGGTGGTTCCGTGGTGCTGCTGTGCCAGCAGCTCTGTCCTGACCGGCCCAGGCTGGAGCTGGCCGGACATCTAGTGGTGCTCAGGGAAACTGAGCCCTCAAGGGCACCAGGAGCAGCTCAGCCTTTGTTTTCACCCTCCCCACTCACCCAGTGCAACAGAATGAGGCGCAAATAAACAGCTGTGACCTCAGTTTTATAACGTTTTATGCTTAACTGCAAGTAAAATGTTCTTATTTCTTATATTTCGATTCAAGGCTGTTTGGAGAATAGAAAGAAGTGTGTTTAGGAGCCTCTTTGAGCTGGGAGCTCAGTATTTGTATCAAGTTTTTATGTAATTTGCCTGTCCTAGACAAAACTGAGGCCTTTCTTTGTTACAAATACATGTAACAGCAGGAGAAGGTCAGGAACATAAACTGAAGGTCTGTGGGGGGGAGAGTCTTGGCCATGCAGATGGGAACAATTTAGAAAATTCTTGGATAAAATGCAAATAAATAGAGTCTGGGATGTCCCCTGGATGGTGTGGGGGGAAGGCACATGAATTTCTTTAGAATTTGGGAAAAAGAAACTTAATAATTCAATGGTCCATTTAGAGTTTGACTTATAGAACATTGTTCCTTTATTTTTTTTCTTTATTTAAAAGGGTTTGATTTTTGAAGCTGCAGCTGTAGATAAGTGTTTTCCTTGCCTGAGAATCCATCTGGAAACAGCAGCTCTTGCAACACAACTTTACATCCCCCAGCAGCTGCTCAAAAACAGCCTTTTCCATGGCTCTTGGATTCCTAAAAGCTTTGCTGTGTTTTTTTTCATATCCACAATCACCTGTAAATATTATTTTCTTCCCTGAGGATTTGACCCTTTTCTTTGGAGTCAGGGCAGCAGAAGAAGAGGCAAAAGGCAGAAAGGATGTTTTTCCAAGAGTGGCTTTTGGCTCAGAGAAGTTCCACTGGGGAGAGGAAAAAGGCTCTTGAGAAGGGAGGTTCAGAACAGGCTCCTAAATTTAGTCCCTTTGATTTACCCAGAAAGGCTGGAGAGATTTGGGGCTTTCTTTGGGATACAATTTAGAGGGATGCCAAGCCCAGTGCTTGGCACAGAGGCCCGGCATAGGGAAGCTGGCTGGGTGGCAAACTCACCCTGTTGCTGGAGGATCAGGGAAGGAGCTGGTGTGTTGCTGAGGTTTTGCTTTTTGTTCCCACAGCGGAGCCATCAAAGTCGCAGAGCCGTAAGCCCAAGTGTGGGAAGGGCACGCACTGCTCCCGCAACGCCTACATGCTGGTGTACAGGCTGCAGGCCCGTGAGAAATCCCTCTCAGTCCAGGTGCCAGGTGAGTGCCAGCTGTGTGCCAGGTGAGGCCCCAGGCATCTGGCTCCTCCTGTGGCGCTCTGGATGCGCCACGAGGCTGAATCTGGCTTGAGGCTCCCTTTAGGGCTAGGAAGTTGCTGGAGCCCCTCTGCTCTGCCTGGTTCCAGGCTGGGAGAGCTGGACAAGGCCCCAGGGAGAGCTCAGAGCCCCTTCTAGGGCCTGAAGGATCTCCAAGAGAGTTGGAGAGAGACTGGGGACAAGAGATGGAGTGACAGGACACAGAGAATGGCTTCCCACTGCCAGAGAGCAGGGATGGATGAGATATTGGGAAGGAACTCCTGGCTGTGAGGGTGGTGAGGTCCTGGCACAGGGTACCCAGAGAATCCTTCCCCTGGATACCTGGAAGTGTCCAAGGCCACGTTGGATGGGGCTTTGAACAACCTGGCATAGTGGAAGGTGTCCCTGTGTAGAAAAAAATGATCTTCAAGGTCCCTCCCTACCCACTCCAGGAAATTTTTGTCTGTTTGCCATGAGCCCCAAAGGTACTGTGTGGCACCTTGGTGTCTTTACCAGTGAAACCCCTGGGTGTTCCCAGCACTTAATTAACATTAAACTGCTAATGCCTCCCATGTGCCCACTGAGACATTGCTTTCTTATCCAACTGGTCAAGCTGGGAAGGGGTCAGGAGGAGATCATCCTGCTGGGATTCACCACGGCAGTCCTGCTTGGATTCTGAAGGTGTAGGGGCACAGCGTGGTTAGATGTTATCAGTAATGCACGAGGAGGTGAATAATCCTGACAGATGTCAGGTTCCCTCTGCAACTGCTTCAGCTTTACCACATCAGGAGTAAGTGATACGAAAATAAAGAGGCCCCGAGTGGGAATTTGGGCTGAGTGCCTTAGTATTGTGCTTCAGAATTACAGGGGTGCCAGAACTCCCTGTGGGCTTTGCCTGTGGATTTAATGCTTCCTGCTGGGCTGCTCCTTGATTAGAAGTACTAATTAGTCCCCTGGTACTGAGGTGTGTTCCCCCTCCACTCATTTTCTGTGGAGCAGGGACAGCAGAGGTGGCAGGTTCCTTTGGATCTCTGCAGAGGGGGTAAATCATAGGGACCTTCTTCCCCCCTAATAACACCGCAAACCTTCCCCGAGTTCCCCCTGTTTAAAACACACCCTCCAAGACATAAAACTTCAGGAATCAGCACTAGTTCCTGCCTGGATCTGTATTTTCAGCCTGTTTCCTGAGCTCTCTTGCTCTCCCTTTCCTCCTACCCCTCTGCCCAAAACAATAACTCAACAAAAACCTCCCCACCCAGCTCCAAATTCCTGCTCAGCCCCGCGGTTGCCTTTGTTTCCCGTGGAATCCTGCCAAGGAACAGGGAGTGAAGAGCAGCAGTTGAGCTCTGCGGTTGTGGGGAGGTTTCATGGAACTGTAAATTTGAGGCATTTTGCTTTGATGCCGTTAAAAAGCAGCTTTTCCGGGACAGTGGAGAGACGTAACTTGGCTCTGATCTCAAGGAGGTCAGGCTGGTTATTTTTTAATACTGGATATTCTCCCAAGGTGGATATTTTGGTCAAGAATCAACCTCTCTGCAGATATTTTAGGTCTTCAGAATAATTCTAAATAGGCAAAGGCCTCAGATAAGCAGAGGTTCCCCTCCATTCCCTCCCAGGAACCCTGTGAGGGGAGTGGTTTATCTTCTTTTTTCCCTGCTGAGGTTTGGTTTGTTTGGGGTTTTTCCATCAGTGGCAGCAAAAATCCACATTTCCCTTCACCTTTCTGTTAATCTGCCCTGGCTAATCTCCCATCTCCTGAGGGCTCTTTGCCCTTGGTTTTGCAGATCAGGACAGGCTTCGGGTGTATCCAAAGATTGGAAAGCTTTTGTTTCCCCCCCACCCCGGGAATGGTGAGCAGGACAGAGGAGCTGCACTTAACATTGCAACCAACCCCAAGTAAATGATCTTCTTGGGTGCAAAACTTTGCATTTAATCATCTGCAACTGTCAGTATCAGAGAGAGAAAGTCCACGTGCTTGTCTTGGGGAAAGACCTCACCCAGCAAGGCTTCGGGAGGGAATTTTTAGGTTGGTTATCCCCAGATAACCCAGGGTAATTAACATAGCTGGCATTTTCCCTTCAGTTCCTGGGGTTTTTTCTTTCCCAGCTTTTCTGCAGGAGCTGGTCGAGCGGGATAACTGCAAGTTTGAGGAGTGGTGCAATGAAATGGCTGAGATGCGCAAGCAGAGCGTGGCCAGAGGCAAGATCAAACACGAGGAGGTGAAGGAGCTCTACCAAAGGTTACCCGCCGAAGCTGGTCTGTAAGACATTGTGGAGTACTGCTGTAGTAGAGCTGTTAAGCTTAGGAATGATTTGTGACTAACTCCCAGCTCCTGTGGCCTTGCTGGAGGGCATTCCCTCAGCCCTGTGGAAGGGGAGAGCTTCATGAATGCTTACATTTGTTTTCCCTTGCTTCTTTTCCTGCCTTAACCCATTTTTCTCCTTTCTTTGCTCATTCTCATGGCCTCTGGCGTTGCTAATTCCCTCCTGCTTCTTCCCCATCCGTCAGCCTCATGCTTTGTGACTCTTCTCTTCTGCCTGGTGAGCAGCTCGGCTCGTTAGGAGCATCGAGGCGGAATAACTGCCTGCTCCTAAATTGCAGCTGAGGGCAGGTTTGGGAGCTGGTGAGCCCGATTCATCAGCAGGTAACGGGCTAAGAGAATGCCTGACCTCCAGCAGAAAATGACTGGATCCGTGCCTGCCAGTGCTTTACTGCTCTGTGTCTCAGTTTTGTAGGGAGATTGGGGTTAAGCTTTTTCTCCTCCTCCTTGCATCTTGTTGCCTCAGCACACGGAGTTTCATTTCCCACCTTTTGTCCTGCCCATCTCCTGCAAAACGTGCTCTATCCATCCAGCCCAGGGAATTTGTCTTCACGATGTGCCTCTCCTAAAAGCTGCAGGTTAATTACAATTGACGACTTAAAAGTGGGTTTCATTGTGTGGCCTGTAAGAGAATTCACTGCTCAGCTTTTATTATTGGATGCTCAGAGTCCACCATGAGATTGGAGTAGCCCAACAGCAAACTCCTGTTCCTGTAAACATCTGCCTCCCCGGTTTGGGAATGCAGGTGCTTAACTCTGGAGTAGGAAGGTGTTACAGCTCCTCAGGAGCCTGAGCAGCACTCAGATGTCACTGTGAGATCAGAGTTGTGCTGGAGGGATGAACCTGCCCTGAATCACCCATGAAAAGGAGCAACAGCATAGTTCCAGTGTGGTTTTCCTCAGCAGCAGCAGAAGGGTTTGCTCTCAGCAATTCTGATGTGACAGAGGAATAAATCTCAAAAAGTAATGGTTTTTACAAGTGCAGGTGAAGCTCTTCTGCCCCAATTTAGAGATGACAGGACCTAGAACTTTGCCCTGAGGCACCCTCTGCCTTCTGCTGGCACATCATGGGCACAGCACTTCCAGCACAGCTGGAGGCAGCATCATTCCAGCGCTGCTCCAGGTCCTGTCTCTCTGGAGCTTGGGGCTCTCTCTGCAGCTGTGCAGACACGTTTTCTGCCAGCTTTGTGGAGCCTGCCCCAGAAAACCCTCCTTTCTGGGGGAGGCAGTTTCATCCCAAACTAGCAAACCGGTTCTGACAGCGATGCAATTCTCTGGAGGTCACGGCTGCGGAGGGCATTGCGTAAGATGAAAGCACCATGCACTGAGGCTGTGCAGGAAAAGAGGCTTCACAGAGCTCCAGTGCAAGCTGGAGACACAATGTTTTCCTGCCTTCTGTGTTTTCCTCTTTCTTCTCTGTTGCTCCTTGCTAGGAAACATGAAGGATTTGTGCTCAGTTATAGATGTCAACAACAGGTGCATTTCCCCATGGTTTCAGAGCTGCCCTTGTGGCAGCACAAGAATGGGTTTGAGTTTTTCCTGATTTCCTCCCAATTTCCCAGTCATCCCACAGAAGAGTTGCGTAGTGATACTGTGCCTCAGTACTGAGATACAGGGATTTCACTCCAGCCTGCTCAAACAAGCACTGACCTGCTCCTGAACCTCGGCTTTGTAATTCTCTTTCAGCAAACAAGGGCAAGGCTTCTGCTCTGCTTCAGCAAAAAATCTAAGCAAGTTTCCATTTGCACTGTAAATTTTTTTTTTTAAATTTCTCACCTGAAATTGTAAGAGACACTGAAAATTTGGGTGCTGAAAATTTGAACTGCTGAAAGGACTGGGGAAACACTGACTTCGTCTCTGCTGTTGTAGCCTTTAATTTTCGAATTACCCCAGTGAGCTCTCTCTTGTAGGAAATCCTATAATGTATGATCATGATTTAAATATTATATCAGTCCCTTGATGGATGTTAGGAAAACCTTCCCCTTCCCTCAACTGCTCTCCAGGAATCCCCAGAAGTTTTGAAACACTCCCATTCCTTCTTGGAGCTGTTGCATATTGATTGCTGAATCCAAAATGATCTGCACGTCTTAATCTCACGTAGCTCCTGTCTTCCAGATCTGTGACACTGAGATCAGAAGCTGAATCAGACATTTGAAAACTTGTACCTCAGAGATTTAATCAACAGTGATTGCCTGTTAATTTTTAGGAGTAATTATAAAATACCACCTGGTGTTGGAGCTGACATGTATGGTCTTGTTTCTCTTTGCGGTTTCTCCCCTCCCAGGTTCCCCCTACGACTTCATCTCTCTGGAGTGGCTGCAGAAGTGGCTGGATGAGTCCACTCCTCCCAAACCTATTGATAACACAGCCTGCCTGTGCTCCCACGGCAAACTCCATCCTGATAAAATATCCTTGATGAAGAGGATATCGGAATACGTGGCCGACTTCTTCTACCGGCGATACGGAGGAGGGCCCCGGCTCAACGGTAACATCCTCTCCAAGTCACCTCCTAGGATGTGGTTTGGAGCCTTGTTCTGGTCCCAGCCATCTTCTGAGCCATCCTTTATCATCATAACTTTATTTTCAGTGCATGGCTTTAGTGCTGCCTTATTTCCAGGGGATTTTTTTAATATGAGTTAATTCTGTTACCATTTCCCAAACCCATTTAGAGTGATTGCAGAGTCTGCTTGGGAGCAGGGCTCTGCTCAGGGAAAGGCTGTGCCTGGAGGAATTGCTCTGCAGGAATGGGGTGCTTGGCTTAGGAAACATAATCCTTGGAAGGTTTGAAGGTGATTGTAGAAAATAAAACTTGCACATGCAACACTCCAAACTCTTGACAATTATCTCCTGTGCCTGCAGCACCCACAGATCCTGTGTGGGCTGGGTCTCATGGAGTATTCAGGCCAAAAATATCCCTTCCTGTCTGTCACCTCATCCAAGGAAGCACTTACCTGTTAGCCTGCTCCTGCTGAAGCATCTACCACACATTCTGCTTCTTAGGGTCAGCCCAGCCCCTCCAGGCTTTGGACATTCCCTTGTCAAGCCCCAGGTTTCATTCCTTTTAGGAAGTTGCTCAGTAACTCCCACTGAGACCAAATTAGCTCAGCTCCTACTGGGAGCTTGTAGGGAAGAAACTGCTTGTGACGCAAGCAGCCTTTGTGGGGAAAAACAGGGCAAGGTTTATTAGTCAAGTGGAAGATTGCCTGAAGGGTTGTGGGTTGAGTATGGCTGGCAGGGAGGGAGGGATGGGTAAAAGGATGGATGGACACTGCTGCTTCCCTGCTTCTCTTGCTCCGGGGTGAAAATCTAAATACCCACCCAGCTGGAGGATTTCCACTCCCTTGGTCCAGTGCAGCCTTGCAGGAGGAAGGTTTTCCTGGGTTGTACTGGCAAAGTGCTTCAATACAGGTGTTTGTTTTCCTGGCATTTCCTGCCTCCTGTGGCTGGGTGCTGGGCTGCCCTGGCTCCCTGTGCCTGCAGGCTGTGGATACCAGGAGCTGTGAGAGCACACCTGTGAAGCAGTGGGACAGATCACACCTCATTTGAAGTATTTTACGCTTCTTTAAGCTTCAAACGTGGCCTGATGTGGCTGTAACCCCCGGATTTCCTCATTTACACGTGAAATCACCCATCCTGAGGCAGGGTAGTTGGTACAAACCTGTGTGAGGGCCTTCAAACCAGGCGAAAAATAC
Organism: Certhia americana; assembly: GCA_018697195.1. Taxonomy (NCBI): domain Eukaryota; kingdom Metazoa; phylum Chordata; class Aves; order Passeriformes; family Certhiidae; genus Certhia; species Certhia americana. The sequence goes on from CM031875.1 coordinate 5,058,499, forward strand.
CTGTGCAATAAATTATGGAATAAATAGTGTAAAAAACTGTGTTTCTTTCCACCCCCCACCCCCACCCCCCCCCAGTCAAGGCACTTTGCAAGGACTGTGTGGTAGAAAGGTGTCGAATCCTTCGACTGAAGAACCAGCTGAATGAGGACTACAAAACCGTGACCAACCTGCTGAAGATGACAGTCAAGGGGTATGGAAGTCCCAAATGCTGTCAAAGATGCTTTTTAGAAGTGCTTAAACAGCTTTTTTCCTAAAGATTTCCCTGTCTGGGCTCTGAAGAAGGGAGCTGTGATTTTGGGGTACCAGTGCTGTTGTCTCCCTGCAGGAACGACGGGTTTTGGGTTGGAAAAGCATCCTTGAGGAGCTGGCGTCAGCTGGCTCTGGAGCAGTTAAATGAGCAAGATGAAGATGCAGAGCACGGTAATGGAAAAATGAATGGAAATGCACAAAACAAAGGTATTTACTCCTGACTTCCTCCTAATTTCTGCTGCTGTCTCTACAGCTCTGCCTGATCCTTCCTAACAAAAGACACGTCAGGGGTTTCTGTAGCTGTTTTGTTCCCCTTGTACAAGTAGGGAGGAAAGGATAATAAATTGAATAAAAAGGGCCTTCATTTAAGGAGCTTTTTCTTTGCTAAGCTTGAAAACTGCGGGATGATCTTCATGCTGGAGAGGGAGATGAGGTGATAAGTGGTTTTACAAAGCTGTGTGAAATTACCACCCTAGACACATGATCTTTTCATCCACTTTTCTCTGAATGAGAGAGCACAGGGAGGGAAGAAACATGAGAATTACCTTGGGGAAGGGACGATGATGATGTTTATTGTGAAGGTGGAGGAATAAAACAGCACAGCTGATGCAGCAGCACTGGGGAAACACAGCCTAGGAACAAAAATCATGAATTGCACTCCATTCTGTGCACATATCGTGAGAATAGATGGAGGTTTTATTTGCCCTCTACTCTTTAAATGTTTGAAAATCATATTTTGCTGAGCTTCTTGGAACTGGATAAGAAGCTTTTTGGAATGGAAGTGGGAATGGTGGCTCAGGACATTGATCTTGGGCTGGAAGGCTGGAGGCCACCTCAGCCCCCCTGCTAAGGAGAAGCACTCATGGAGAAAAGGGTAGTTCTGAGTTAGTTCCTCGGGGGTTACTTTGATTCACAACAGGTTGCAACTCCCAGCAGTGCATTTGAGTTACTCACAAGCCAAGTTGCTCTTTAGAGGCTCTTGCTGACCCATCATTGTCTTGATGATGCTCCATTCAGTGGCCAATGCTTGACTTTAACGAATTTAGAGATTGATGAAGGGCTTGTCAGCCCCCTGGCAGGCTCCCTGTCGGTTTGTCAGGCACCATCTGGTTTAGATCAGGAATTTTGCCAGGAATTCTTCTCCTTTTGCTCTTACCTAGGCTTGTGTTTAGGTTGAACTCGAGATGTCTGGGAGCAGGGAACCCCTGCGGTGTTCCAGCCCTAACAAATGCATCCTTTGTGACCACACAAAGGCCTGGCTTGTGCTCCATGCACTTCAAAGCCCTCCTACGTGGCCTGGAGGCTGTAATCTTGCCTGCCCAGAGGCCAAGACATCGGAGAATAACAAATTTCCTTCCAAATTTTCCCTTGGGTGAGGGGGTTTGCTGTAATTTGAAAGGCGACCTTTCCCTGTAAGATGTTTTTCCCTGGGAGAGGAACTCTGTGCAATCCTCTTGTTTTTTTGTTTTTTTTTTTTAATTAGATGAATCAAATGAAGAGAAGAGGGAGGAGGAAGAGGAGTTAAATTTTAATGAAGACATCATTTGCCCACATGGTGAGTCTCTCCGGGGGATGGAGCTGAATATCTCCCTTGTGCCCACTGCTGCACACATTAACCTTGTAGCCTTTGCTCCAACTGTGGCTAGCTTGAGGAGTCACTGCCCAAGTGTGCTTAATTCTTATTTTCCTGGTATTTCTTGCACTCAGAAGTTTTCTGGCAGGCAGACTCTGTAAGGACTTGGCCAGAGCTGTCAGGTGCTGAGCTTCCCTTCCTTGCATGGGCAGCACCAAAGCTCTGCAGCCGTTTGGGAGTTCTAAAAGCAGTAAGAGGTGTTGTAAATCAGTCCAGGTGGGAGCTGAGAGTACCTGTGTGATATCCTGGTTTACATTAGAACAGGAGCACTCACCCAGCACTCCTGGATATCGATTTCCCAAGCTGCTGTGCTTTGGTGTCTGTTTACGTAAGGTTTTGACCTCGTATCAGTTGTTTTACAAGTGATGCCTCATTAGCTGCATCCTTGGCTACCCTGTTGTTTTAATCTCACTTTATAAAGCTTGAGTTCCCAGCCATAAAACCCAATTTTGCTTAAGCTCCTGTTTGTAGACGTCAGTTTGTGGGGAGGCTCCATCTTATCTCAAACAGAAATAAATCAGCCACACACCTCCTCTCATCAGGGCTAGTCAAGAACCTGGAGTAAGGCCTGAGAAGTCTCATTTTCAAGCAGAGTGTTTAAGCACTTTGTCACGATTTTAGCTGTTACTCTGTGCCTTGAACGCTGCATTTCCCATTGCCTCGAGGCTGCTGCTGTTCAATAAAAGCATGGAGCGTGGGGATGGAACATTTATGGAGCCAGACACGATAAAAAATAGGCCAGTAGGCCTTTGGAAAATGTATGGTGTTAAATTGCTGGTTGATCTGTGACTTGGGGTCATAGCAGAATAAATAATACTAAATAAAGGGGCTGCTGGCAGGGCAGGTTTTGTTGTCTTGAGTTAACCTCTGATTACTCACGGAAAACAAGCTTTCCACCTTGAAAAACTCCCTCTGGAGCAGATCAGCAAATCTGTAGTCTTGTTCCTGCGGCCTTAATTTTGTGGTGGAGGAGGTTCCTGCCTCCATGGTAGGCTCTGGAAAAGGCAGTGCTGGATCTGGGAGGGCTGGCTGGCGTCCAGGAATGCCACCCGGGCGTTCCCTTTGCAGCTCCATTTGCATCCCTGTTGCAAGTCCTTGCTCTCCAGTAGCTGCCTCATCTCAGTGAATTTTTTTCCAGATACCAAGTTAATCCTTCTTTGATGTCCATGCCCAGAACGCATCCCTGGATGGTGGGAGTGGGAAGCAGGGTCAGCAGTGGTTGGGTTCATCTTCCAGATGGCAAAACACTTGTGTCCTGCACACCCAGAGCTGATTTTTCCACCTCTTTCACTCACCATATTAATTTGTTTTCATTAATCATGTGGTGTCAAGGCACTTGTTTGTACATGCTCCTTTTTTTCCCCCATCCTCGCTGGCTCTGGCCAGCATCCTGGGCCAGCCTCTGGAGCCACTTGGCTTTGTTGGATGAAGCTCAAGTGGCCAAGTGCTGCACCGAGGCCCGACCTTTGTTTATTAGAGGAAAAGCAGGAGGGGGAGCGTTGCTATTTTTTCCTCTTCAGGGCTGGACAAATTCCAGGCTCGGCTGGAGCAGTCGGTGGAGCTGCTTGTCATGTTAAAGAGCTGCCGGAGGGTGGGGAGGAAGGAGTTTCTCTCCCTTTCCTCTCTCTACAGCTCTCCAGGCTATAGAAAAGCAGATAATAAGAGATTGTGCCCTTTGGACACCACAGTTGCTGTTTTCCTTCCCTCTTGCTGGTGCAGTCCCCCAGCAAGGCGAGGCACAGATACTCCCAAATCCGGTTTGCATGCCAGTGTCACAGAGGCTGGTCCTGGTGTTCCTCCCTGCATGGGGACTTCCCAGCTGCTGCCTTGGGGGCAGATGAGTTTGTGTTTTCCCCCTGGCCATCAGCAAAGTGAGCAGCTGGCCGGATCCGGGGCCTTCTCCCGTTTTTCCAAGCCTTGTTTATATGGCCAGCACATGTCATCGTTGTGCACGAGGTGTCCCAGTGCCTGAGTGTGCCTCCTGCTTCCCCCCACCCCGAGACAACAGGCACAAATGGCTCCTGAAAATCCTTGCTGGGGCCTTAGAGCTTCCTGAGCATCAGGATAGATAAACCTGATGGATAAATAAGTGTTCTGCGGGGTAGCTGGGAAATCGTGCTTGGTATCTTCGCATCCAGTTATTCCCCAGAGCAGATTTAGGGTGCAAAATCTGCCCTTTCCACATTTTCAGGTGCTTGGATAGGGCACATGGAACTGTGTTGAGATTCTACGGGGAATGTAGGGTTTTCAAGGATGCAGAAGGCATCTGGTTTCATGGGACACAGGATTATTATCCAGGGGATCAGCAAACGGAGTCACCATGAGGATGTAGCTGTGGATAGCCAGGACTAGAAACCAGTAGCCCTCTGGCTTTTCCCCACATCCCTACTTGTGTTTTGATCAGCTGCTTAAGCCATGATCTTAGAAATCTAAAGGGCATTTTAATCAATTAAAGTAATATTATTATTATTATTCTCTGTCTAAAGGAAGCAAGGAAGGAGTTGAAGGTGACTTTGCTGGTTTTTGCTGACGTGGTGTTGGCTGATAAATGTGTAGATTTCTTCCCCACGCTTGTTCCTTGTAATCTCTTCAATCAAGGGCTGCAAAACATCCCTGAGCATGTTGTGATCAAAGCCTTTCCTTGATTCTCTCCCTGCAGGTGACCTGTGCATCTCTGAAAACGAGCGGAGGGTGGTTTCCAAGGAAGCCTGGGAAAAACTCAAGCAATATTTTCCAAAAGCCCCCGAATTCCCTAATAACAAAGAGTGCTGTTCCCAGTGCAAGGTATTTGCCAAATACTCCCCTTTTGTTGGCTGTAAATACTGGTTGCATTTCTGGTTTTCCTTTTTAACACAACCTTGTGCCACAGAGGAGAATAAAGTCACCTTTAGCAGGAGCTGGGATGTAATTAAGTGTTTCCTGCAGATTTTGGAGCGCGAAGGGGAGGAAAATGAAGCTCTGCATAAGATGATGGCCAGCGAGCAGAAGACTTCTCTCCAGAACCTGTTCCATGATAAATGCAGACCTTGCCTGGGCAGCTGGCCTCAGGTAGGGAAGGAGGGGGATCAGGGAATGCAGCCAGGCTTGGCAGAGGTTTTTATTAGCTTTAATCCCTCTCCTGCCCAGAGCAGCTGTGGCTGCCCCATCCCTGGAAGTGTCCAAGGCCGGGTTAGACAGGGCTTGGAGCACCCTGGGATAGTGGAAGGTGTCCCCTGGCCATGGCAGGGGAGTGGAAGGAGATCCCAAGCCAAACCATTCCATAAGCATTCACTCAGTCTGTGCCAGCAGAGCTCTCCCATGTGTTGTGCTGAGGTGTGATTTCCCTGGGTTAGCTGTGCTGGCACAAAGCTCTGAGGAGCCACAGGAATGGCTGGTGTGCCAAGGGAACTGTGGCTGGCCCGCAGTCAGGAACAAAACAGGGACAATGTTGCTGTCATGGCTGTGTCCGTCCCTGGAAGGATGGAAACGGCACAGCCACTTCCCACAGCTCTCCATCAGCCTTCCTGTGCAGGAGGATGCTGGAACACACCTGAGCTTCACCCTACCACCACCTTTTGCTGCTGCTTGGGCAAAATTCAGGTGTGGTCCAGCATCGTCCTGTGTCCCAAAAGCTCAGGGAGCTTCCCAAAATGCTGAAGCAGTGGCTGTGCAAACCCTCTTCTAGCAGCTTCTCCAGGAATTCTTGGGGATTTGAGGTACCCAGAATGAGCCGTTTGCTCCAGTCCTTGGCTCCTGGGAGTCTCGTGGTGCTGATTAATGGTTGATTCTACAATCCTGCCAAGGTGAATTGTCAGGTGTTTGCTTCCATCCTTCCCTGATGCAGCTGGGAATCAAAACTGAGGCAGCACAGATCCATGGCTTGGAACCAAGGAGACCCAAAATGGTTTAAAAGAACTTTTCCTTTCATGCTAATCTGGAGAGCTCGTGTCAGTGGGGGTTAAGGTTGTATCTGGTTGGATTTGCTTTTGGAGCAGGAGAATGGAAAGCTGGAGTTCATCCCTGTGGGTCAGACATAGGGAGGGTCTCCACCAGCAGGGTTAGATCCCCCTTTCCCTTTTAATTTCCCATGGGAGCCACTTAGAAGTGAGCTGAGGATCTTCCCCTCAAGCCTTTGGAGTTATCCTAATCCAACGAAGTTGAGGTTTGGGGAGGAAAACAAGCGAAGTGAAAAACAAGCAGAAATCAAAAGATGAAGGGAAATTAAAGAGTGTTTATATTATATGTATGTGTATATATATGTTCCTCAGGTGTGCTGAGTTTTCCTACAGAAAGATGGAGCAAGTCCATAAATCTGTCTTTGGGAAAGAGCTGAGGATAAAGGAGAGCATGGAAGTAGTTTTGTTATCCAGCTCTTGGGGGCTGGGTGGTTTCTTCTCCAGGAGCAAACCATTTAAAGGAAGATTGGGACAAAAAACACACAGATTATCCCAAAAACACTGTCTCATTTGGTGTACAGCTGTGGGTTTGTATCCCTGTTGCTGCCAAAAGGAAAACTGTGTGGATTTTGATGTTGGGAGCAGTTGAGGGGTGTTGGGGTGGTGTCACCCCACACCTGTGGGAGTGCAGGGGTTCACCAGCTTCAGACACCGAGTACCCAGCAAGAGAAACTGTGGGGAGTCCTGGCTGCTCCAGGGAAACGCCCTTTCCCGCTGGGAATTAAAAGTAATTGGATCAAAAGCTCAAGTAATTTTGTAATAAACACAAGATTAGCAATGGCAATGCTTAGTACCTGATCCCAAATTATTTTCTTTGCTTCTGCGGCCCACTTGGATGGAGTTGTCATGGTAAAGCAGCACTGAGGTCTCGAAGGGAGAGAGCGCTGCCGAAAAACCGAACAGTCATTGTTGGCTTCATTATAAAGATCCTTTTTCCTCCTCTTTTCCCCCAGGAGACGGATGAGCTGTATATTGTTTCGCAGTTCTTTGTAGAAGAGTGGAGGAAATTTGTCAGGTAACTTTGCTGAAGGGTTTTGGTGGTTTTTATCTCTTTATTTTGGGGGCTGTAGATAATATTTTGCTTCTAACTCGCAGCACAGCGAGCTAATGGAAACAATGAAGCTGATTTTTGCAGGATTTATATCAATTGTAATACAGTGGAAGACACTGAATTTCCTTGTTTGCTGTGTGTTAACCAGATGGTCGGATTAGCTGGTAACCTGATTAGTTTTTTCATCTGTCTGGAGCTGTATCCCAAAGGCCAGTGCTGGGGCTGGAGATGGAAATCTCTGCTGGACAGAGTCGTTCTGCATCACAGAGGAGCACAGATCTGATTTCTTCATCACTAGTAGTTGCTATTCCTTGTTGGAATGCTTTGTATAAATGCTCACCTGTGACTTCTTCCTGGCTTTCTGAAGAACCTGTGGGGGTTTTGGTGGGATAACCTGGCCAGCTTTCCAAACCTCTTCCCTTCTGCAGGAGGCCGACACGCTGCAGCCCCGTGTCCTCCATAGCAAACAGTGTCCTGCTCTGTCCCCATGGGGGGCTCATGTTCACCTTTGCTTCCATGACCAAAGAAGACTCCAAACAGTGAGTTTCTTCCCTTCACACACTTCCCTTTTGCCAGGAGCCTCAGGAGAACATTGCCAAAGGAATGCTCTCGCTGCTGAGCCACAGCAAGATGAGGAGTAATACTTTCCCTAAAAATTAACCCCGAGGCTTTCTCAGAGCCACCTCAGCCTTCCTGCAAGGCAAGACTTAAACTGTCCAAGGATGCTGGGTCAGGAGAAAAGAGCTTCCTTCAGCTTGGTTTGTTCCTGACAATAACCATCCTGGATTTGGCCAGGACGCAGAAACATCCTGCTTCCTTACAATTTGCTTTCTGTGAGCCTTCCCCCCTGGAGTGCTGACTGCAGGGCTGGACTTCATGCTCCATAGCCTTGCTTCTGCAGTGATGCAGCACTAAAAGCAGGAAATCTTCCACTCCTTTCCTCTCCTCCATCCCTCCCTCCGGCACCACGGGAGCACAACAGTGTAACTAATCACAGGCTGCTGTTATCTGGGTGTGCAGGCCCTCCCGTGTAGCTGGGTTTTGGATGGATTTTGCAGTTTTTCTTTCACTGACAGAACGACAAGCCAAAGAGGGAGGGTTTTTGGGGAGTAGAAGGCTTGGCTTTTCCATGTCATAAAGCACCTGCCTGTTCCTTTGCACAGTATAGCTCTGATATGGCCCAGTGAGTGGGAGAAGATCCAAAAGCTCTTCGTGGTGGATCATGTCATCAAAATCACCCGGAGCCTGGCAGCAGGGGCTGGCCCCGAGAGCGCCTGCTATGCCTCTGAGCCCCGTGAGTGACCTCTGCTCCTGGGGCTGCAGGCTGAGGGGGTCAGGGGGAAACACAGAGCTTGGCACGTGCTGCAATGCTCTGTCCAGTTTTGGAGTATTAAGCGCAGGAAGGATGTGGAGCCCCTGGAGCAAGTCCAGAGGAGCCCACAGAGGTGCTCCAAGAGCTGGAGCAGGCTGGGAGACCTGGGGGTGTTCACGTGGAGAAGTCTCCAGGGAGAGCTCAGAGCCCCTTCCAGTGGCTAAAGAGGCTCCAGGAGAGCTGGAGAGGGACTTGGGACAAGGGATGGGGGGACAGAACACAGGGAATGGCTTCCCACTACCAGAGGGCAGGGATGGATGGGATATGGGGAAGGAATTCCTGCTGTATGAGTGGGCAGGCCCTGGCACAGGGTGCCCAGAGCAGCTGTGGCTGCCCGTGGATCCCTGGCAGTGTCCAAGGCCTGGAGCAGCTAGTGGAAGGTGTTCCTGCCCATGGCAGGGGGTGGGATGAGATCCTAAAGGTCTCTTCCAGCCCAAACTACTCTGGGATTTGATGTGATTCTCTCTTGGTTAGCAGTGAGAGACCCTGCACTGGGGGCTCTGAGGAGCTGGAGTAGTTCAGTGTTTTCTCCCTTGGTGTTTGCCCAGAGCTGTGCCCTGAGTGCCGGGAAGGGCTCCTGTGCCAGCAGCAGCGGGACTTGCGCGAGTACACCCAGGCCACCATCTACATCCACAAAGTGGTGGATAATAAAAAGGTAGGGACCCTCCCCCATCCCTGCTCAGCCTGGCTCCAGACACCCCAGGATGGCCCCAGGGGGCTGTCACAGCTCCTATGTCCCCAGGACTGGTGGGGATCCTGCTGGTCTGTGTTCCTAGTGAGGGCAGAAATCCCTGCTCTGCAGCTTTGACAAAAAAACAGCAAATTGGGACATTCTGGCTCTGAAAATTCCATCTCCTCGAGGCTTCCTTCTGCCAAACCAAATCCTTTGTGTTTTCAGGGATGCTCCCAGCTGTTTTCTCTGTCTTAGCTGTGTTCGCAGGCTCTACTTGCTCTCCTTCCCCTCCAATATTTGTCATTTCCTTTCTTCTTGCTCAAGTGACATTTTTATTCCTGTATAGAAATGAGCTCTTTCCCTCACTGCTGGTGAGATTATGAACTTGGAGATGGTTCTCAGGATCTCCTGAAGCTGTGAATTTTGTTTTTACTGATCTAAAGTGTCAGGATCAGCTCTAGAACTGGTTTTCCAAGTACCCAAGGCTGGTTCGGGTAACCCCCCCCTCCCCTTAGGGCTTTTAAGAAGGGAGCCAAGTGTGGGCAAGCTCAGATGAAGACAATCTCTGCACCTTTGGAGTGTGGGGTGGGCTTTGTTGGCCTTTCCCTGGTTTCCAGCTCCCTGCCAATCCCAGGGAGGCCCTGGAGCCCAGGGACCTGGAGGCTGGAAGGGTTCCTGCCTTGGTTGTGAGATGTGGATCACGCAACACCGTCTGGAGCCATCAGCCACGAGCTTTCAGTCTGAATCCCCAGCCTGAATCCCTCTTGGCTCTGGTGCACGAGAGGGTTGGGTGTTGTATTTTTCTGGCACTGGACAGGACTGTGCTCACATGTGGGGCTGGCAAAAAAACAGGGAGCTATTCTTTGTGGAGCAGCTGGAGCTGGAGAGAGGGGGCGAGAACGTGCCCACGAGATCCCCCAGTGACAGGGCAGCCTTGGTAGAATGGGAAGCAGCAGGAATGCTGGCCAGGATCACTGTCAGCAGCGCTGGGCGCCACTGTTCCCTTCCTGCTGGGCTTTGCAAAATCAAGGGAGCGTTTCCCAGCCCCTCAGCCCTTCTCCTTCCTCCTCTGCACCACCTGGTTCTTCCTTGGGGTGAATGGTGCTGCAGAGGGAAGCCTCATCCAGATAAAATCAGCTCGATGTAGCGCTGCTGGAATTTGGAGGGCTCTGGGGAATGTTTGGGAGCTGGAATTGCATCATTAATTGCAAATACATTGATGGAGAAGAGAGCTCTTGGCATCCAAGTCTCCTGGGCTCCTACAAAGCCCAGTTCCAGCCACAGCATAGCTGGGAATTCACATCCAGGCAGATCTATGCCTGGAGTGACTTTCACTGGCCTGAACAACCTTTTTATTTTTGTATTTGTGTGAATTATTTAGATTTCATTTACTTACAACCTCCAACCCCATAAGCAGTGGTGCTGCTTGTCCCTGCCAGGCTGCTGCAGGGGCGGATAAATGTCTTAATTCACAGAAAATACTTTCTCCATGTTGAGGCTCTTGTAATACACTTAGATCAGCCAGCTGATGGGAAAGGAATCAGTCTGGGGCTCGGGAGTCTTTGCTTAGCCTGGAGAGGAGGGCAGGAAGCATCTGCAATTCCACAGAGAGGGATTCTTGAGCTGAATCCCACTGAGCTTCCACACAGCTGGGGAGGGTGGAGGAGCCTTTGCAGAGCTCCTGGGGTTATTCCGGGGCTCTCTGGGTGGAGGTGGCACCTGGAAGTCTCCAGGAGCTGCTTGCCATGGTGGGACAGGCCATGGGGATGCTGGTGGTTACAGAGAATGATTTTTGTGACTCCAGGTAATGAAGGACGCGGCTCCAGAGCTGAACGTGAGCAGCTCGGAAGCTGAAGAGGAAAGGGAGGAAAACAAGCCAGAGGGGGAGCAAGATCCTGATTTTAGCCAGGTAGAGATGAAAAAAATCCCATCAGGTTCCTTGTTTTTTGTGTCATCCTCATGAGTCAGCATGATGGGATCACCACCCTCCTCCTCTGCATCTCACTGTCAGCGGAGAAGTGTCTTAAATTGTCATTTGAATGGTCAAGCCACACCAGTGCTGGGTTTGGAGAGATTAAATATGGATAGGGATTCATGTGCACATGGAAATCTGCCCCACGCTGGCATTAGGACTGGGAACTGAGGTTTGAAGGCAAATCCTTTGGTCATCTCCACACTTGCATGCTTCAATTGGCTTTCCAAGAGGGTTTCCATCGCTTCCTGCCTTCCCTAGCATGGCCAGTTGGCCCAAAACCCTCTGTAGGGACTGGGAAGGTTGTGTGTATCCCTAAACAACTCAATCTCCTTGGGTTTTGCCTCATCTCCAGGCCAACGGCGGCACGAAGCGCCAGAAGCTGTCCCACCAGAGCTACATCACTTACCAAAAACAGGGAATCAGGAGAAGCACACGGCACCGGAAGGTCCGAGGGGAGAAAGCGCTGCTCGTGTCAGCCAACCAGACCCTGAAAGAGCTGAAAATTCAGGTGAGGCCAACTCTCCTGGCAGGAACGAGGAGGAAAGCACTCAAGGAGGAGGTGGGGGCACAGGGGAAGGGTCTGACCACCCCGGGAGGTGCCGCAGAGCCCGGGCTGAGGTGCCCCTGTACCCCCAGATCATGCACGCCTTCTCCGTGGCCCCCTTCGACCAGAACCTTTCCCTGGACGGGAAGATCCTGAGCGACGACACGGCCACGCTGGGCAACCTGGGAGTCATCCCCGAGTCTGTCATCCTGCTCAAGGTACCGACGGGATTTGGGAACAGCCTGCTCTGGGGCTGGCTCTGCAAGTGGGGACTGGTGGAACCAGCTCCTCCTGCAGCTCCCTGGAGAAGAAGAATCCTTAATTTTTTTGTTCTAGAGAAGGATAGTCCTTAAATTTTAATTTTTTTTTGTATTAGGGGAGGAAAATCCTCATCGTTTTTTTGTTTTGGCGAAGAAAAATCCTTATTTTGTTTCAGAAGAGGAATATCCTTGGGTGTTTGAGGGGTTATTTGTTTTGCTTTTTTGTTCTGGAGGAGGAAAATCCTTAACTTTTTTATTTTGGAAGAGGAATAACCTTTTGTTTTGTTTCATAGGAGGAAAATCCTTAATTTTTTTTTTTGTGTTAGGGGAGGAAAATCCTTGGGGTTTTTTGTTTTGTAGGAGGAATATCCTCAATTCTATTTGTTTTGGAGAAGGTAAATCTGTTTCATCTTTGTTTTGGAGAAGAAGCACACACCCCATCCCCCCCCCCCCTCTTTTTTTTTTCAATTTTCAAGAGTAGCTGATTTGGCTGCTGAGCTCTGTGGGTACTAACCCAAGACACAGCTGAATTTGGGAGTGGGTCCTGCCATGAGCTCCCAGTGTGTGGGCAGGAGAGGCAGTGTGAACTGAGCCCCCTGCCCTGCTTCATCCCCTGTCCCCCCCCTGTCCCTGCAGGCCGACGAGCCCATCGCTGACTACGCGGCCATGGACGACGTTATGCAAGGTGAGAGGGCTGGGCTGGGGCTGCTGCCCAAGGATATGGGCTGGGAAGGTGGGAAGTGGGCTTTGTGACACGTCCTTATCACTGGCTACGGAATCCTCTAACAACTTCCTTCCCTTTCCGTCCCAGTCTGTATGCCTGAAGAGGGATTTAAAGGTGAGTCGAGAATTCGCCCCCTTTGCATCCCCTCACGTGAATCCCACCCCCATCCCATTTCCCTCTTCATCTCCTGTTGGTGTCTTTCCTGCCCAGGGACTGGTTTACTCGGCCACTGATGATTTTCCAAGAGGAGCGACCAGAAGGGAAGAGGATTTGTCACATGGTAGGGCATTAAAAGAATAAAAATAGGTGGATACAGTACTTTTTGACTCTTCCAGAAGGCAAAAATCCATCATGAGACGTTTGCTCCCCCAAAAAAACAAAACAAATGCCTTATGTCAAAGCAGATTGCACTGAAGGACATCCTGCTTCAGGACAACGTTCCCGGGTTTATTTAATAAAGAACAGGAAGGTTGGGAAGTTGAGCAGCAGTTGGTGTGTTTGGGACCAGGGGTAGCCCTGTGCCCCCAGCCCAGCTGCAGAGGGGTCATGATCCCGTAGATCCAGAGCATCCTGATCACTTTCCAGTCACTCTTTAGGATAATCCTGTCTTTGATCCACTCTAACACTTCCAGTCCAGCATGGAAGTGTGGGAATTGTGACTTCGTGAGGAATGTCTAGAGCTTTCAGACAACAAAACTTCCTTTGCTTAACCCTGGATGGGAGCTGGGATCTGCCTCCCAGAGTCTGCCAGGGGCTGGGAGCCTCCCCCTCTGCTCCTGTGCCATCACTTCCACACCTTGGACAATCCAGTGACCACCTGGGCTCTGGGAACTGCGGGCTTTTTTAGAAATCTGGGATATTTTAATGACTCTGGAGAACATTTTCCTCCAGTCTGGCGCTGCCAGGAGCGCTCCTGGTTCAGGGCAGTCGGAGCTGGCGAGGGGGTTGTGGGTGGGTGCCATGTTTCCCATGGGAAGAGGTTTTCTTGCTCCTCTCTCATTTTTTGGCAATGCATTAACCTTTTCATTATTTTTAACATCTCCCAGCAAAGTTTTCTCCACATTAATATTTAGCAGGAAACAGTATCCCACTTCCAGACTGATCCACATTGGGCACTGCCAAGGGCTCTCTTTATTAGAGATCCTCTTCCTTTCCAACCTTTTCTTTTGTTTCCATGGAAAAATGCAATGCAGAGATAACATAGTTTAATTTTTTTAAGGTTTGCAGGGATTTGGGGTGCAAGAAGAGGATGGGAGCCACGAATTCCATGCCCAAAATCCCACCAGTTTTGATTTCCAGTGTTTTATTTCCAATGTTTTATGCATAGAATTCCAGCTGCTCTTTGCCCAGTGCCTTCCTCCCTTGTCCCTGCTGGGTTTGGGGGTGAAGCAGCAGCATTTGAGGGGCTCTAAATTTCCTAAAAAGTGATTTTTTTGGGGCAGTATGAACCCGTGGATTCTTTCTCAAGGTATAGACATGGCAAATTCCATGCCAAAGCCACAGGAGGCTCTTCTCAACCTGAAGCACTCGCTTGTGTACATACTCCTTGGAAATTCCATCTTTTCAAGTTGCTGTTCATTTTTTTAAATGTTATATATAAAAAAAAGTCTCTTCCTTGAGCTGACACTGTTGTGGGGAGGGATCCCGAGGGCCGTTCCAGGGCTGTGGTGGTTCCGGCAGTGCCGGATCCTCCGGAGGACGCAGGTACAAGGTGTGAGCCAAGGCCCCGTTCCTGTTTTGTCTGTCATTTGCAAATATTATCGGATTAAAGTTGTCATTGGAGCCGTGGCAGCCTCGTTATAGTGCAGACACGTGGGCAGAGGGTGTTGGAGCGAGGTGGAGGTGATTATCCCACAAATCCCACTTGGAGCTGTCCCAAAAGGAATGTGGGTACTGCAGGGTGGGGTGGGAGCACGATGGGCCCGGCCGGAGCAGGAATCCCCCCCACCCTCCTCTTCAATGGGAGGGAATGGATTTTGTGGAGCTTGGGCAACACATTTGGTGGCTCTGGCCTTGTCGCTCCATCCCTGTCCCCACCTACTGTGTCCCCGGGGGTTCCCTGCCCCTCCTTGGGTCCCCCTGAGACCCTGGGGAGGGAAATGGGTGCTGGAGGGGGGGGAGGCTTTGGGGCATGGAGGGGTACTGGGGATGGGCATTAGAGAGGAATGGGGTGGGTGCTGGTGCTGTAGATGTGGGGGGGTTATGTGTGGGGCTCCCAGGTATGGATGGGGCCACCCTGTGTTAAGGTTGGGGGGGACTCTGGGTACCAGGAATGGGGAATTATGGATGAGGGGCTGGGAGTACCAGGGATGGGGAGGTGGGGGTCCCTGAGTACCAGGGATGGCGGTTACGGGTGAAGGGGGTCTGCCGGGAGCCAGGGGTGGGAAGGGGAACGGGGGAGCCGAACTGAGGGGAGGTGTGGGTGAGGGGCAGAGCGGTACCCGGGTACCAACCGGGCCGGAGGCACGGAGATGGGGAACGGGGGGACGTTTGGGGGTGTCCCCCGGTCTGCGGGGACCTGGGTGCTGGGGCGGGAGGGGACACCCAGGCGGTCCCGGGGGGCGCCATCAGCGATGGAGTGGGGAATCCCCAGTTCCGGGTCTCAGTTCCCGGGGCCGTTTTCCCGGTGCCCGTGGCCGCTCCCTGGTGCGGTGCCTAGTTCCCGGTCCCGGTGCCCGGTCCCACCGCCCCCGGAGGGGCCGCCCCGCCCCGCCGCACGTGACGCTGCGCGGTGGCAGCGAGCGCCGGGGCCCCGCTCGGCTCCGCTCGGTACCGGCCCCGCTCCGGGACCGCCCGGCCCTGCCGCCCCCGGTAAGTGCCGCCCTGCGGGGACCGGGCACCGCGCTCCCCCCGGGGATGCCCCTCTGGGGATGTCCCCTCATCCCCGCCGCAGCACCGGGGGGTCCGTCCGCCCGTGACCTTCAGCGCTGCCGGTACCGGGGGAGGGGATGGGGGGGGAAATGCTCCGGGCCTGGGAGGGGGAGGGGGAGGAGTCCCCCACTGGCTCCCCACCCTGTCCCCCTAGATGTCTCCTCCATAATTACACCCTACAACTTGCCCCCCAAATCAAACCTGTCCCCCTCCCGGACACCCCAAAATCTGCCCCCCTCTTCTGCCCCCCATCACCTGCTCCCCCGGCTCCAGTCTCCCCAGCCTGGCTCCTGTGTCCCCCCAAACCCGATTTCCTCGTCCACGCCCCCCCCC
>CM031875.1:5088100-5187647 GCA_018697195.1 Certhia americana
TCCCTCACCCCCCATCCCACCTGCATCCCTTTACTCCCTGCTCCCTCCACCGCGGTAGCACATCACCCCCACCCCCCCACCGCATTTTGCTGCTTTTAGCCTTTTTTCAGTCCACCTTTTGGCAGGGAGATAGAAGCAACTGCCACGGGCACCCACACGGGGTGAACCGAGGTGGAGGCTGACTTCAAATTTAATTATTATTTTAAAACGTTTTGTTCAGCAAAACGACCCAGGAGGAGCAGGGTTGTCCCCGTGGCGTCCCGCAGCCGGTGGGCTCCTCCTGCCCCCCCTTCCCCGTTCCCACGGCCGGCCCCTGGCACGGCCAGAGGGCACCAGAGCCAGCTCCCTTCGCCCGCCCCTGACCTAATTTCGGCTCGCTCGATGCCGCCCGCCCGTGACCTTGCGGTGCGTGTCGCGTCCCCGTGGGCGCCCCGGGGGGCTCACCTTGGCCAGGGCCACGAAGGGGAACTTGTCCATCTCCAGCAGGCTCTCCTCGCCCTGCCCGTGCTGCATCTGCCCCTTGAGGATGCGGGCGGCCGTGACCGTGGAGACGCCCATTCCTGCGGGACAGCGTCAGCCGCGCAGACAGCGCTACCTGCTCCGTGCAAACCCCGCTCGTCCCACACCCACTTCAGCCCATCGGCCAGTTTAGCCCATCGCTCCTTTTATCGTAACGACCAATTTTTTGCAAGCCCGGTTTATCGTGCAGCCAGTTTATCCCAGCTCCCAGTTTATTCCAGCGGCCACTTTTCATTGCAAAGCCAGTTTATCACAGAACCCGGTTTATTGCAACACTCAACTTTTTGTAAATCAAATTCATTCCAGCACACAGTTTATCTCAGCACTCAATATTTTTGCAAACCAAATTTATTCCAGCACCCACTTTATTGCAACCCCAGTTTATCCCAGAACTCAAATTATGGCAAAACCAATTTACCTGAGCACCCAATTCTTTGCCAATCCACTTTAAGCCTGCACCCGGTTTACTGTGATCCCAGTTCATTGCAGTCCCCAGTTTATGCCAGCACCCAATTTACTGCAACCCAGTTTGCCCCAGCACCCAATTTCATTGCAAACCCAATTTATTGCAGCACACAATTTACTCTAAATCCAGTTCATCCCAGCACCCAGCTTACCCCAGCACCCAACTTAATGCAAACCAATCCGATTGCAGCTTCCAATATTTTTTGCAAATCCAGTTTATCCAGCACCCAGTTTATTGTAAACTCAATTTACCATAGCACCCAATTTTTTTGCAAATCCAGTTGATTGCAGCAACCAATATTTTTTGCAAATCCAGTTTTTCCAGCACCCAGTTTATTGTAAACTCAATTTACCATAGCACCCATTTATTTGTATATACGGTTCATTGTAGAACCCAGTTTGCCCCAGCACAGATCTTTTTGCAAACCCAGTTTACCCTAACACCCAGCTTCCTGGAGCTCCAGTTTATCCCAGAACCCAACTCACCACAGCACCTGCTTTTCCACAACACCCAAAGTGTCAAAGCCCCGGTTTATCATAGCACCCACTTTATTGCACCCCCCCGCGCCCCCAGCCCCGCTGCCCCCACCCGGGGTGGGTGCTCCCCTCCCATCTCACCGTCCCCCAGGAAGAGGATGAGGTTCTTGGCCACATTCTGGTTGAGGCGCTGGAGCCGCAGCGCGTTCCGCAGGGTCTCCTGCGCCTGCCGCCGCCAGTAGTCGGGGTCCTTCTCCCTCTCTGTAGGGGAACCGGGCTCATAGCACACTCAGCGCCCACTCCTGCGGCGCTGCCCCTCCAAACCTCACCTACCCGGGACCAGCGATGCCGAGCAGAGCTGGGCGAGGAGGAGGACGAACAGAGCCTTCATCCTGAGGTGCTGAGCGGGTGCTGCCAGAAGGGATCTGCGGGGTGGGTGGCACCCGCTTGTGCCTCAGTTTGCCCACCGAGACCTTTGCCCCAGGGTCAACCAAGCGAGGACGGAAAGAAATGTCCCCTCCCTGCATAGTCACCGATGTGACCCTCCTGGGGACATGCCAACTTAGCCCTCCCCCACCTCCCCTGGCCATCAGTCCCATGAGGCGTCACCTCACTGTCACCAACCCGAGCTGGGAGAAGCCAGCACGGCCCGTGGGACAGTGAGGTTCCCATCACATGACCATGTCCCCATCACATGTGTGTTCCCCTTCCATGCCCATGACTCCATAGTGTGGTTGTGTACCTCTTGTGCGTCCCCATCATGTGTCCCTGTCATGTCTGTGTTCCCAGCCCATGTCTCCACGGCACGTCTGCAATCCCCGTGTCACACACCCGTGTCCCCACCACGTCCCCTGTGTGTGCCCATGTCCCTAACGTACCCCCAGGTCCTCGTCCCCAGCCTGCTCCCATTATGTGCCCATCCCCATCACACACCTGTATCCCCGTTTCACATCTGTCCCTGCTGTGCACCCTTGTCCCCACGTGATCACATCCCATCACACATCCATGTCCTTGCTGCCCGTCCGTGACCCCATCCCATGTCTGTGTGCCCACCACACGCTCGTGGCCCCACTGCTTGCTCATGTCTCTGTAGCACACCCAAGTCCCTGTTGCATGTCTGTCCTTGTTGCACACTCGTGTCCCTACCACATCTGTGCCCCCATTGCATGCCTGTGTCCCTGTTGCGCATCCACATCCCCATAACATTTCCATGTCCCCATGACACCCCCGTGTCCCCACCACATGCCCGTGTCCCTGTTGCACACCCACCATCACACTCCCGTGTCCCCATGGCACCTCCGAGCCCCCATGGCACTCTCCTGTCCCCATCCCCACGACCCCAGGGCACCTCCCCTCAGCTGCACGCCCCCTCCCCCCCCCGGGATGGCAGCGGTGGCCCCGGGGGTCCTTACCGGGGATGGGGGCTGTCACACACGTACCCGCACTAACTCGGGTCCCGACACCCACGTCCCTCTGGGCGGCGGGAGGAGGCCGGGCCGGGGGGACCGCGAGCCCTTAAATCCCCCCGCACCCGGCCTTCGCCTCCTCCTCCTCCTCCCCTTCCTCCACCCTCCCCCTTCTGCCAGCGAGGGGGGGCGGGGGGAGAAAAGGCCACAAACTGGGCTTACTGGTGCCCTCTGCCGGGTTGTACTGGGAGGACTGGGAGGACTGGGGTGTTCCAAGCCTGGCTCTAAGCGCTGAGCAACCCTCCCCCGCTTCACACGCGGGAGTTTGGGGTGTCTCTTGGTGGCGTAGATGTGTGTTTTGCCGGATTTTGCGTTATTTTCACCCAAACCTGCTAGGGTACTAGCGAGGGTTTGGGGTGGGACTGATGGAATGAGTGGGGTCTCCCTGCCTCAGTTTCCCCACACGGGCTCCTGCAGCAGCCGACGAGAGATCCCTGCTGGGATCCCGTGGCGTTACTGTAGGTCCTACAATAAACTCGGCGTGGTGACGAGGGCCGAGGGGTGTAGGGGTGTGTGTGACCCCCAGCCCTGCCTCAGTTCCCCATGGCGGGGTCCGAGGGCTCCGTGACCCGCGGAGCCGCCCGTGGCTTCCCAAAGGTGGCGGTCTCAGCCCAGAAATCCGCTCGCCGGGAGCCTCGGGGTGCAACCGAGGGAGCCCCAACACCGCCGCGATGCCAGGGGACGGGCACAGCACGGGCCCTCGGGGACCCTCCAAATCCCTCCGGAACCTTTCCCCCTTCCCATGCTCTCTTCACCCCTTTGCACCCCCCAGCACCGTCACAGCCCGGCAAAAGCGATCTGTGAGTGTGATGAGTGTGTCAGTGCTCATCCCGCCAGGGCAGTGCAGGGGGTGGTGGCACGTTGGAGGTGGCACCGCGTGTTCCCATCCCTGTCACCACGGCAGCGCGGCTGTCGGCGCTCTTTGGTGAGGGAGAGCTGGTGCTGGCACTCTTGCACAGCGTACGTGTGCTCGCACGGACTTCGCTGCACACCCGCACGGGTGCCCGTGGCCCCGGCGCGCTGGGCTCTTGGTGGCACCGCTCGCTCGCCCCTCGCGCGGTTCTGACGGTGACATTCTCGTGCGGAGCCCTGCTGCCCGGCAGCCCCTCATGTCTTCGCCCTTGCACAAGCGCCCGCCGCCGGGATCGCGCCGTGCACGCTGGCCCCGGCCCGCCACATCCCCCGGCCGGGGAGCCGGGGCTTCCCCGGGGCGATGCTGCCAGCAGCGGCGGGGCACATGAGGCCCCCCGGGCGGGGCTCAGGCCCCCCGAAAGAGTTAAAGGAGGCGCGCGGAAGCCCGTCCCTCCGCGGCCCCATTGGTTTCCCAGCCCAGGTACATCCTTCGCTCGCCACCCTCGCCACCCTCGCTAGGCCGCGGCGGCGTCACGAGCGGTGCCGGGGCTCAGCGGGCGCTCGCCCCGTCGGGGCCAGGGCCGGCGGGAGTGGGGTGACGGCCATGGTGAGTGGGGGGGGCCCAGCGACACCCCCAAATCTGGGGGTGGTTGAGTGGGGGGCGCTTGGCCGAAGCGGGGTGCGGGGTGATGCATCTCCCATGGGATGCTCTTTGTAACCCCATAGGACCCCCCCATTGCATCCCAGGGGACCCCCGGCATCCCCGTGGGATCCCATTTGCACCCCTGAGGGACCCCCAGGAGACCCTCATTGGACCCTTAAGGGATCCCCCATTGCATCCCAAGGGACCCCCCTAAGACACCCCGTGCACCCCCAGGGACACCCACTGCACCCCCGAGCACCCTTGGGTACCCCACTCGGGCCCTCCACCGCGTTTTCTTTGTGGCCAGTGGGTCCACCAGGTGGGGACCCCAAAGTGGGTGCACCCCGGAACCCCCCCCCGCCCCCAAACCCGCCCTTGACCCAGACCCGCGGGGGTTTGCACCTCTGCAAAGGGGGGGGGGCGCCCCCCACCCAGCTGCACCCACTCTTGTGGGGCTGTTTGTGAACACCCCCAAACTGGGTTGTTCTCCTCCTTTTCTTTTTTTTTTTTTTTGTTTTGTTTTGTTTTAAAGTTTAACCCTTTTTTTGCTGCTTTTAAAGCTTTTATTTAAAAATTAATTTATCTGCAGCCAGGGCTCCCTACAAAACTGGGGAGTCACCCCACAAACCCCTTTTCCAGCACCCCTAATTAACACCGGCACCCCTAAGTACACCAGGGAGTAGCTGATTACCCCCGGACATCCTAATTAGCAGGCGGAGGCTCGCTGAGCGCTGACTCCGGGCTGTAGAGGTGCGGGGGCACCCATGGGTGCTGCGGGTGGGGCGGGTGGGGACCGCTTTGCCAGGGGGGGTTTTGGGGGGGGGGGGGGGGCTTGTGGGGGCCAGGGGGGGGGGGGGGGGGGGGGGGATTGGAGGGGCTGGGGGGAGGCGAGGAATCGCCATGGCGATCGTGGCCGTGGCTGCTCCGAAATGGCGCCCGGACGGGAATTGAAAGCAGCCGGCGGAGGCTCGGGGTGCCCGGCAGCGGGCAGGGGCTCCCCGGCAGGGCAGAGCGGGGAGCAGGGACCCCCCGAACCATGCTGGGGTCTGCGGGCTCCGAGCACGTGGGACTTATTGTTTATAAAGCCCGGGAACGATTTGGGGGAAAACCAGGCTATTTAAGGTAATGCTGCGATTTTTGTAAGTTGGAAAAGAGAGTGAACGTCCCTTGCGTGAGGGGTTAAAGTGTGGGTGCGCTCCCCACCCTGTGCACCCCTGGGTGCCCCCCACCCTGTTTGAGCTGGGAAAAAAATGCGGGTTTATTCGGATTGAAGCGAATAACGGCTTGGAAGGGGGAGGTGTATAACAAAAACTGCCCCGTTTTGCCCCCTCAAAATGGGTGCTCCTGCTTCAAGTGCTGGAGAGAGAGGTGGGGAGCACCCAGAGGTGCTACTATGCCCCCAGTATGGAGGTTATGGGTGTTAGAAATACCTCTCGGGCCCGATTTCCCCTCAAGGCTGCTGGGGGTCGATCCCGGTGCTTCTCGGGGGTGTTTTGGGGGGCCTCGGGCTCAGTTTGGATTCTCTGATGGCTGGTACAGGGTTGAGCCAGCACATCTCTTGTGAAAGGAGAACAGAAAGGATTATTTTTTAGTCTTTTTCCTTCTGTTTTCAGGCTGGGGTAGGCAGGGTGGGGGATCGCTGAGGGGAAAAAAAGTTGCATTTCCTCAGGAAATGGAGTGAAAGCTGGGATTCCAGGAATTTGGTGTTGTGGGGCCATGGGGGCTTCATGGATCCCCCCTCCGTGTGGGCGGGGATTTGTGCTGGAGCTGCCAATTTCAGCCGTGTGCGAAGTACTAAAATAGGTGGAAAAAAGTGAAAGGGGTTGGGAAAAAATAGTATCTAAACAGAGATTTTCCCCACGATAAAATCTTGCAGTTGAGGCTTTTTTGCCTCACGGTTCTCAGGCTCCAGCCGGGCGCCCACGGGATATTTTGGGGCTGCAAACAGAGATTTCGGTACAACCAAGGAGGGAAGCCACCTCTTTGTTTTAACCCTTTCTCTTCCCCAGGTGGGTTTTGTTGTTAGTTAAATTGGGGCTGGGGTTTGGGATGCAGGGAGCGGATGGGATCCAGGGAGAGGATGAGATTTGTTATTATGTGTGCAAAGGGGGGTTTGGGAACGCTGCTATTGGAAACAAGGCTGAGAACCGGTGCTTTCATTCTGTCAGGGGAAACTGAGGCACGGCTGTGCGAGGTTTGGATCAACTCATCCCTTTGGGGTTGATGGCAGCGGGACGGGGACATGCAGATGGGTGTAACCCCCCTCCCTGCGCTGATTGCGGGTGGAGGGCTGTGAGTGTTGCCGCTCGGGCCATCGGTGGAAGACTCCGGGTTGGTTTTGGGGTGCTCAGCCCCTCGGTGTGGAGTGGAGGGTTGTTTGCTCCGTCGGGAGGCAGTCCGGCAGGATGGCAGGGCAGTGCCAGGGGGAAGGAAACGGCGGCGGTATGATAAGGGCCGGCTGCCAACCCGTGAGGTTTTCCTTGTTTTTCTGCCGGGGATGAGATAAGAGCCGGGCACGGGCACAAGATAATGCCCGGGAGACACGGCGCCGGGAGGGAGCTCGTCCACAGCTGAAATTCCTGGTGCTGTCGCCTTTGGGTGCTCGCAGAGACGTCTCCGGGAGTTTGACGGTGCGCAGGGTTCACGGAGGGGGTGTAGAGTGCGAGCGGGCCGGCAGCGTCAGGGTGAAAAGCCATTTTCTCTGCTGCCAGCCTGTCCCAGGTGCCTGGCACTCTGGGGTTCCCTGGCACAGGGGGGTCCCTCTCCCTGCTGCGGGGTGGAGGTGGATCCGGCTTTATTCCAGGCTGAAGGGGAGGTTGCACAACCGGGGCCGGCCCCGGGGGAAAGTGAGGTGGATTCGGGCTTTGCTCAGCTCTTGGCTCCGGCCCTCTTTGCTTTCCATAACTATCCTCTGGCGTTTGTGTAGTGCTTTACTACCTCAGAGCCATTCGGGATTTTGCTCCCCGGAGGAGGAGGTGGCTTTAGAAGGTTTGTAAACTTGCCTTGTCCTTCACCCTCTTCCTCAACCCTGGGCCACTTAGCACCTTTGTTGCTGATCTCCCTGTGCAGATGTCGACCTATAAGCGGGCTACGCTGGATGATGAAGACCCCCTGGACTCCCTTGGTGATAGTGATGGATACCCCAATGGCTTTCAGGTACAGCTTCATATGTTTTTTAGGGAGGAAAAAGGGGATTTTGTGCCTTGGTAAGCAGCAAAGTGGGTGCAGAAGGGTTTTCTACCTGGGATCAGTGTCTAGGGGTAAAGTCCAGTATGGGCAGAGCCATGTTGGCTCCTGCCACTGCTGCCCTTCGCTCCCCTTCTGGCACGGGGAGCCAGCAGGGCCATATCTTGCCTCCACTGTTTCAACACTCCACCTCCCAGTTTTTCTGCTGCCAAAGCCCTTCCCAGCATGGTTGAGGTGAGCAATTACTGCAGCACTGGGAGTTTTGTCCCCACACAAAAGGGGATTAGGTTAATTCCTCCCCAGGCAGTGGGAAAGCAGCTTAAAGGGGGCCAAGGGTGGCAAGAAAAAAACCCCACAGCTGCCAGTGTCCAGCCTCAAACCGAAAGGTTCAGGAGAGATGCTCTCTGTCCTGGCCCCAATCCCAGCTCCATCAGTCTCTAGAATGGTGGTTTCTGTCCCAAATGTGTTTTTACTTTTCCCTGCGGGGCCGTCTCCGCTTGCCGTCACATCGAGATGTTTCCTGGGGATGTTTTTTGGCTGAGTGGGAGTATCCTGTTAAGGCACTTTCCGATGCAGCCCCCACCCTGTCCCAGTGCTGGCAGTGAGGACGGGGACAGCTGTGGGGTTACGCTGTGCTTGAGGAGGGGTTCAGGGTGGCACGGGACAGCAGGTGAGCCCTCCAAAGCGCTCGTCCCGCTCCCTTTCCTGCCATTGTGCCGCCCTTCCTGCTCGGTTTCTGAAAGGCAGCTGCTGCCTTTCCCAGCCCAATCCAAGACGGATCCGGGGCTAAATTTCTGCTGTGGGCTGTGGGAAGCAAAATGGGGGCTGCATCAGTGAGTTTTTCTGCCAGTGGGGAGACGACACTGCTCTTCCCGCAGGTGAACTTCCACGGCTCACGGGGCAGCCGGGGCTGCTGGGCTGAGCGGACGCGCACTGAAAAGCGGCTGGTGGTGCTGGTGGGGGTGCTGGCAGTGCTGCTTGTGGCCTGTCTGCTGGGACTTATCTTCCAGTACAGAGCCAGTAAGTCCTTTGGTCATTTTTGGGGGGCCAAAACTCCCCTAGCAAAGGGATGATCCTGGGCTCAGCCTCTGCGTGCAAACACCGAGGCAGAATGGCTCATCTGAGCAACTGGCAGGGATGGTTTATTTAAGCTTTGAGCAAACAACTGCACAGGGATCCCGCCCCCTTGATCAGGGTGGGTTGCTGGGGAGTTCCCAGAACACGATATTTAGTGCAAGGGTGGGATGCTTACCTGCACCCCTCATGCCAGGACAGGATTCTTGGGTATCAAACAGGATGTTCAGGTGTGGGGTGGGACCTTTAGGCTCCAGACAGGATGGTTGCCTGCACACCTTAATTTCAGGGCGAGATGCTCAGATGCAGGATAAGGTGTTTCTCTGATCCTTTATGCTGCAGCTCGATGCCTGGGCATGTGGTGGACCATTTCTCTTCATCCTTCATTCCAGGGTGGATGACTGGGCAGGATCTTTGGGCATAAGATGAGATGCTTGCCCTGGGATGGGATGATTGACATAGTCAATCATAGGTCATAGGTCAGCATGCTAGTCCATGTTGCTTGCCCCAGAGCAGGGTGGTAAGGTACAAGGTGGGATGCTCAGGCACTGGGTGGGGTATTTGCCTGCATCCTTCAGATTGGGGTAGGATGCTCTGTGGTGCTGCTCATCCCGCTGCAGCAGAGGAGCTGAACCTGTCCCTGCCCCCCCAGGGCCACCTGCTGTGTGCCTGTCAGAAGCCTGCATCTCTGTCACCAGCTCCATCCTCAGCTCACTGGACCGCACGGTGAATCCCTGTGAGGACTTCTTCAGCTATGCCTGTGGGGGCTGGATCAAGGCCAACCCCCTCCCTGACGGTCACTCGCGCTGGGGCACCTTCAACAACCTCTGGGAGCACAACCAGGCCATCATGAAGCACCTGCTGGGTGAGTGAGTGGGAGTGATGGGACCCCCACAGTGCTCAGGGGGCCCATTAAGTCCAGGGGATGCCAAAAACATGCATGGAAATATGAGGTTGAAATTGAACTCCAGCATCAAACCAGTCTGTGACACATATGCTGTGAGGACATTGAGAGATGGATCCTGGCTGTGTTTGCTCTCCTAGATGGTCCTGAGATATTTAACTCTGGTATTGCTAGTCTTTGGTGCCGAGTAGGGAAAAGGCCTCTGCTCTGTAAACCCCATGGTGGCATTCCCAGGAGCTCTGAAAATCAGGATTTGCACTCCAGACTGCATCCAGAGGCTGTAGTGCCCCTGTATCACTCCAAGGATATGCGTTTTTCCTGTTCTATAACTTCCAGCCTTTGTGAGCAGCATTTTGGGGGGCTGGCTGCCAACATGGCCATTTCTGGGGGGCCAAAAACTCCCCCAGCAAAGGGAGGGTCCTGGGCTCAGCCTCTGCATGTGAACATGGAGGCAGAGCAGCTTATCCGAGCAACCAGTGGGGACGGTTTGTTCAAGCTTTGAGCAAACAACTGGCTCCTTATCAGCACTTTCCACTGCGCCAGGGCTGATTATCTGGAAAGAGAAGGTTTGGGAAGAGTGTTGTCTTTTGAGAGAAAGGGGGTGGCGCGGGAACAGCTTCGTCCCTGGCTTTTCCCGCAGAAATCTGGCACTGGTTTTACCGGGAGAAGAGACTGGGCCTCCAGCCAAGTGGTCGCGTTCGACATTTCCTTGAATTCCTTGGAGCTGAGGGACCTTTAGTTAATAAAACCACACAGCTGGGAAGCCAAAGGTGCAAGCTGTGTCATCAGGAAAATAAATAAAACCCCCCCAAAAACCCTCTGGGGAAGCAGAATTTTAGCTGGGGAGATGAAAGGAAGGTTTTGGAGGCAGAGGAGAAAAATGGGTTTATTGTTCCTTTTTGCAGGAATAAATAATACAGGGCTGGGGGGCACCAGCACAGAAGCAAGGGCAGCACCCGGGGCTGGATGATACTGGGAATATCAGAGTTGCTGGAAAAATAAAAATACTTTTTGTTTTTTTCTTTCTTTATCTTTTGTCCCCAAAGAGTTGCAGCAGTCACTGTGGGTGGGAAAGGAGACAGGGGGCAGGAGGCCAGGAAGGAATGGGGCCAATTGGATGCTCTTGGGGGCATGGTGGGGACTATTGGGATAATCCTTGGTGCCTTTGTGGAGCCTAGCCTTGCTCAAAATGGGGCTGAATCCTTCTGGGTCCAGAGGATGCCCATCCCTGGAGCTCCATGTGATTCTCCCTGGGTACCTCCTACAGAAAACACCACGGCCAATGTGTCGAGTGAGGCAGAGCGCAAGGCACAGCGCTATTACCAAGCCTGCATGAATGAGAGCAAGATCGAGGAGCTGCGTGCCACCCCGCTCATGGAACTCATCCAAAAGGTTTGTCCCAGTCCTTGTGGAAAAACCATCTTCCCTCTGCAAAATGGGGGGAAAAACTCAGTCGTGGGTAGTCCCGGCACCCTCCCTACTCCATTCTTGATGCTTCCTGCAGAAGAGCATCCCCCAGGTCAGGCAGGCAGAGACAGTGATTTATAATCCTGTATTGGGGCTTTTTAGCCCCCTTGCAAGATGTTTCCCCCCTAGATGGGTATTGAGGGGCTATTGAAGCAATTTCAGGTGGCTGATTCTTATTCGAAAGTTTGGTTGATGTCTGTCCCCAGCTGGGTGGCTGGAACATCACAGGTACATGTGCTGGTGACAACTTCAACGAGACGCTGCAGGAGGTGACGGCGCATTATCGCACTTCGCCCTTCTTTTCCGTCTACGTCAGCACCGACTCCAAGAACTCCAACAGCAACGTCATCCAGGTGGATCAGTCGGGTCTGGGCCTGCCATCACGGGATTACTACCTGAACAAGACAGAGAATGAGAAGGTGAAGGTCTCGGGGGAAATGTGGGTTGGCTGGGGGCATGCCGTGGGTGGGTGGCGCCCGCCGTGCTGATCCTACTTGTCCAACCATTCAGGTGCTCGCTGGGTACCTGAACTACATGGTGCAGCTGGGGATGTTCCTGGGAGGCACCAGTGAGGAGTCAACGCGGCAGCAGATGCAGCAGATCTTGGACTTTGAGACAGCCTTGGCCAACATCACCATCCCGCAGGAGAAGCACCGGGATGAGGAAGTCATCTACCATAAAATGACAGCAGGAGACCTAAAGGTAGGAGTGGAGCTCGCTAGTGTCCCCATTCTGCTGACGTTTGGGAAGCAGGGTGGACGGGTGGAGGTGGTGCAGCTCCTCTGGGAATCTTGACACAGCTGACACAGCCTGGGAAGCTCTTGTGCAACAGCTTGGCCTATGTCCTCCTTGGGGAAATCCTACCCTGACCCTTCCTCCCAGCCTCTGGACCACCCCTGGGGCCAGCAGCCATCATATTGCAGCACTTATGTCCTCCTGGCACTGCTGCGCCTGGATGTCAGCCTGGTCGCCTCCCAGTGTCCCCAAAGGGACTCAAATGCCTTGTGTCAATATCTCTGACACCCACCCTACTTTCTTTTCCTTCTTTGTGGGAGGAAATTGTTTACTTCCCTCCAACCTTTCAAGGATGCTGCTGTTATGGGAAGTGGCCTCTGCAAAATCAGCTGAATCCATCAAACGGGGACTGATACAGCCAATTCCAGCTCAAGAAGCAGCTGCCACCCCCTGCGAGGGTTTTTAGGTCCATAGCAGTACTGTGGCTTTTGCAGGAGCTGGCACCAGCTGTGGACTGGATGCCCTTCCTCTCCACGGTCTTCTACCCTGTGGAGCTCAATGAGTCAGAGCCCGTTGTGGTCTACGCCAAGGAGTACCTGGAGCAGGTCTCTGACCTCATCCTGGCCACAGATAAGTGGTGAGAACCCCCAGCCTGTATGGAGACCCGGGTACCCGGGGTGGGCAGGAATGTGCTGCTGCCTACTCACCACCTCTCACCGTAGTCTCCTCAACAACTACATGATCTGGAACCTGGTGCGGAAAACGAGCCCACTCCTTGACCAGCGCTTCCGGGATGCTGAGGAAAAATTCATGGAAGTGATGTATGGGACGAAGAAGGTGAGGGTGAAGTCCCCAGTGCCCCTGAATCACCATTAAAATGTGATGGCTTTTTATGTCAAGGACTTGTCACATGGCATCCAAACAACAGAGATGTGGGGCAGCTTTTGGGGTGGCAGAGGGTTGGATGGGCCAGATGGAGCAAAGGGTGGGAATGTGGAGGGCTTTGTTCCATGCCACCGCTGATGACCATCTCCTGTCCCATGCAGAGCTGCCTCCCGCGCTGGAAGTTTTGCATCAGTGACACGGACAACAACCTGGGCTTCGCCCTGGGGGCCATGTTTGTCAAGGCCACCTTTGCTGAGGACAGCAAGCAGGTGGTACGTCCCCAAGGCAGCAGCGTGCGAGTCCCGGTGGTAGGAAAGCCTCTACAATGGTGGAACTGTAGGGGCAGACAATGTTTCTCTGTCCATCTTGTTGTGTTCACTGTGCATCTCCGTGTGCCAGTTTTTTCACCATGTGTTGTCTTGACCTCCCAGCCTCTTCCTCCCTGTGGCGTGAAGGTCCTTGACCTCTCTGGGACAGGAAGCCAGCTCTCTGGACTGACGCTGTGCTGCCTTTTTTTGTCTAGGCAGAGGAAATGATCGCAGAGATTAAAACTGCCTTCGAGGAAAGCCTGGAGACCCTGCAGTGGATGGATGAAGAGACGAGGAAATCAGCCAAAGAGAAGGTGAGGCACTGGCAGCTGAGATGGGGAGAGGGTGATGGTGGCGGATGGTGGAACTGGGCAAGCCTGTCCTCCATCTCTGGCACTGAAAGCACTCTGGTCCTTGTCACGCTCCAGGCAGATGCCATCTACAACATGATCGGCTATCCTAAATTCATCATGGACCCCAAGGAGCTGGATAAAGTCTTTAATGACGTGAGTTAGCCAGATACATCCCCTGGGTCTTCTATAGGATGTACAGGATGTGTCCGTATCACCCTGGCCTCAGGGCAGCCTTGAACCCCACGTTTCCTCCAGAAGGGTCTCACGGATGTCCTTGGCCCTTCTCTAGGGACTTCCCAGAGAGCCGTGGGCCAGTCCTGGGGTGGCTGGGGCTCCTGGGATCCCTGCCTGGAAAAAGGAGGAGAGGTTTTCTGTAATGGTGATTCATTGCCCTCCAGAGACTCCACAGATGTTGGAGAGGAGGAGAAACAGGAGAAGTCATAATTCTGCTGGCTCTGGAGGCTCAGACGTGACTGAGGAGGGAGGAGTGGGGCTGGGCAATCACCACACACCACTCACGCCTTGTTCTTTTGCAGTACGAGGCTGTGTCTGACCTCTATTTCGAGAATGTCATGCAGTTCTACAACTTCTCAGCCAGGGTCACGGCTGACCAGCTCCGGAAACCGCCAAACCGGGACCAGTAAGTCCTCTGCTCCACTTCCCTGTTGTACTCAGTGGGGAATATCAGCATATCTGGAGCACTGGGATTTGGTGTCCACCAGCCTGTGCTGGTTTTGGGGTGATAAATTTAGGACAAGGGCTTTGCAACAGAAGTGGATGTTGTCAGAGCAAGCACTGGTGATGGTTTCTGTTGCCACGTTGGCCATGTTTGTGCTCCTGCAGGTGGAGCATGACACCCCCGACAGTCAACGCGTATTACTCTCCCACCAAGAATGAGATTGTCTTTCCTGCCGGCATCCTCCAGGCCCCCTTTTACACCCGTGCATCCCCCAAGTAAGAGCCATGGGAAAGTAGAGAGGGCAGAATTCCCAGCTTTCCTCCTATATCCAAATCTTAGGCTAAGTTCGATGACTGTGGAGAGCAGAGGCTGCTTTCTTAACCTCTGCGTTACCCTCCTGCAGGTCCCTGAATTTTGGTGGGATCGGTGTGGTGGTGGGCCATGAATTGACACATGCCTTCGATGACCAAGGTATGGCCAGGGTCAGGTGGGTGGGCAGCTGGAGGGGTGGCCAGTATGAGATGAAGAATGCACTGTGTTTTTGCAGGCCGGGAATATGACAAAGATGGCAACCTGCGTCCTTGGTGGAAGAACTCCTCGGTGGAGGCATTCAAGCATCAGACAGCGTGCATGGTGGAGCAGTATGGCAACTACACCGTCAACGGGGAGGCAGTCAATGGCAAGCATACCCTCGGGGAGAACATTGCTGACAATGGGGGCCTCAAGGCCGCCTACAGGGTAGGACCACAGGGCCGGGGAGGTTCGAAGTGGGACATGGTGTGGTGGGATTTGTATTGTCTCCTGAGCCCACTGTGCTCCCTGATTTCTAGGCATATCAAAACTGGCTGAAAAAGAATGGGGATGAAGAAACACTCCCAACTCTCGGCCTTACCAACTACCAGCTTTTCTTTGTTGGCTTTGCACAGGTAGGTCACATGGTGACCTTGGGGAGGGTGGGCACACAGATTTTTGGGGGTGGAGCACAACTGGGGTTGGGAGGGTGTGATGGCAAAACTGAGTTCTCCAGAGATAATGTAGTGGATGGAGAATGAGATTGGGGTGGTGCTGGTTATAAAAGAAGACAAAGCTGAAGCTCGAGCTGCCTTGGCCCCCATCAGGCAGGCCAAGAGGTTGGATTTGGTACCGAGCTGGCCCTATGGTGCTGGGTGTCAGTACTCAGGCCCCTTGCGCTCCACTTGCAGGTGTGGTGCTCGGTTCGCACACCAGAGAGCTCGCACGAGGGGCTCATCACCGATCCCCACAGCCCCTCGCGCTTCCGCGTCATCGGCACGGTCTCCAACTCCCCGGAGTTCGCGGAGCACTTCAGCTGCCCCCCGGGCTCCCCCATGAACCCCTTCAAGAAGTGTGAAGTCTGGTGACGGGCAAGTGCCCAAGGGAACCAGCGGCCGGTTGCTTTGTGCTCTGCCAACAGTTGGGCTTCCCCAGTCCTTTGAGGCTCAAACCACTTCTCCATGCCACGGAGAACCCGACTCTTCAGCCGGAGCAGTGTCTACGCCCCTGGCATTGTCCGAGGTTCAATCCACTGTGAAAACTCCTCATCCCCCTGCTTGTTGGTGAAATTACTTTAGTTTGGGCGTGGGCACTGCCTGTATTTACACACACAGCGCTCCAGCCTGACCCACTGCTCAGGAAACCCCTCTGGTTTGGAGGTGGGAAAGGGAACCCCCAACAGCGGGAGGTTTGTCTGCGTGTCTAAATACACCTGATGTACTGCCTTCTCTCCAAAGATGCGCACACGAGGTTGGAAAATACTTTAAGATATATTTTTTGGGAGGGAAATACATATATATTTTTTTTCATGTGTTGTGGAATACACTGGAAATTTTCAGGGAAAATGCATTTAAAGCCTTTTTTTAGTAAAAGATTAGTATATTTATTATTTTTTTTTTACTTAGTGCAGCTGTAGGTGCAGTACCCTGTGGTGACAGTCCCTTGGCCAGGGAAGCTGGGTAGGGCTGTGGATATCTTTCCAGTCTTGGATCCTGTGTTTCTCTGGGAGGCATTATCCTCAGAGGATGCTGATGGGAAAGTTAGGGACCGCAGGCCTGGGGACAGGGCTGGGCTGGAAGATGCTACAAGTCACAGAGGCTGTGCTGGGATGCTGCAGCTCCTGGGATTAGCTTTAAGCTTTTAGTGTAAAGGGAAAAATTGATGTAACCAAAGATGTAACCAAGGTGGTGATGAAGCATCCTGTTCTCCCTCCTGTCCCCTCTGAAGCCAGGCCAGCCAGGATTTCCTGTCCCTAAAGCTTCCCAGACAAGTGCAGGCGGTTCCTGCCGCTGCTTCTCTCATGCCGAGCCTGCCCTGTGTCTGGGAAACTGCAAGCCCCAAAAGTACCACGTGGCCCCAGAACTCTGTCCCTCCACAGCTGGTTTCGCAACAGTGTGAGAAGTGATCAGGAATGGGGCTGAGGGACTTTTTTAAGGGACATTTTTAATACTTGTTTTGAGGGGAAAGCACTGACAGCAGCTCAGGTGCTGTGTGTTGTCTTCTTGCTCTTAGACAAAGCAGAGACATAGAGGGACTTTTAATATTTATATGTAAAGGGAGGGATGGAAGGGGCTGGTTTTTGTAACTATTTTTTCATCCTACGCATGGGGCTTATTGTAATTGAAATAATAAATACTTTTTACTGGATTCAGAGCTGATTACGATTCATATCTTCTTATAGAAAGGGTCTGCATCCCTTTATTTGTGCTCTTATCCCTGTCTATACCACTGAGACTGTCCCGTGCTGACAAAACTGAGCCAAGGACGCTTTTCCCAGCCTGTGCTTTGGAGCCTGTGTTTTTGCTGCCTCTCTTGGAGGTTAAATCCAGGGGGTTTTGCCCAAAAACCTTACTCTCACTGTGGGTGGCTCTTTGCTTTCTGTCTCTACAGCATGGCCCCACACAGCTCCCTGGCAGGGAGGTCTTTCCTGGATGATTTTGCTTCCTCCCGGGTGAGTTTTTGGCTGGCTGGGCTGTGGTCAGATCCAGCGGCACAGGCCCTGCACAGGTTTCTCTCCAAACTCCTTTATTTATGGCTTGGTGATGCTGGTGGGACGCTGCCAGCTCTGTAACACAGGCCAGCGTTCACTCCAAGCCGATGCTCCATGGCTTCATCAGGCTTGCCCAAAAAACGTGAGGCAGGACCTGGATTGCAGGCTCCCTGCAAGCCTCACCCCAGTGCCTGGCAGGGCTGATGGCAATAAACCACACCAAGTGCTGGGTACTCCTTTGCTATTTAACCTTGGAATTGTTTACCGGGGGCTGGATTTGGGGCAAAACCAGGAGGCTGCAGCCCACTGGTAGCAAGTTTTTGGGAATACAGAGTGTTTCTGCTGCTGGCATGGGCAGGACTGGGCCAGCAGCGAGCTGGGGACACGGATGTTGCATAAATAAGACATTAAAGTACCTGACTGTTTTTACCGTGTTTTCTCTCCCAGACAGAATCGAAATGTAGTACTAGCACTTGCTTTCTGCCTGCACGGCTCAGTGTGAGGCCCTCGGTTTCCTGCGGCGCTGGAGAGCGGTCGTGGCCGTTGTTTTCCCTGAGACCTGCCTGGAAATGGCGCAAACCCGCAGAGGGCGGTGGAGCCGAGAAAATTGCTACCTGCACTCTTCAGTGCTTGGCTAGCAGGAGCCAGCGATGTTACCAGAGTCCTGTTTTGGTCTGGATGTGGCCCCACATGTTTAAATTGTGGTGGAATACCTGCATTCCTAGGGAAAGAGGAGCAGCGTGGGTGTAAGGCAAAGAGCAATAGAGTGGGGCTGGGGTGGGAGAGTGTTTTCCCAGCTGCAGGGAGCAGGGAAGGGAGTACAGGAGTCACATGGAGATGCTGTTAGAAGTGGTGTAACCATCCAAAAAGGAAACACTTGGATTCTCTGGGGCTTAGTTGCAGGGAGGTGATGGCTCAGGGACAGCTCTAGGGCAGGAAGGACTTCGAGGGCGTCCATCAGCTGTGTAGTGGTGGGGGACACTGTGGTCAAGGCTGCCCATGCTGGGCTGGGAGCAGTTTTCCTTCCTGGGAGGCTGTGGAGATAGGGAGAGCAGGCAGGAGGTGAATCATCCTGCTCTGTGCCAGCGTCTGGTGAGGCCTTGCCTGGTCCTGGGTGGTATTTGCTTTATTTTGCT
This sequence comes from Certhia americana, assembly GCA_018697195.1. Lineage (NCBI taxonomy): Eukaryota > Metazoa > Chordata > Aves > Passeriformes > Certhiidae > Certhia > Certhia americana. The sequence continues at coordinate 5,106,251 of CM031875.1, forward strand.
CTCAGCTGTGCCCTGGAGGGCTGAAATGTTTGCCAAGGGCTGAGCCTGGGCAGGGGGGAGGAATGGGGAAAGCTCCAAGCAGGACTTTTTTTTTTTTTTTTTTTTTTTTATGGTGGGGGGGTTTTGTTTTTTTTTTTTTTTTGTCTGGAGGGTGTTGGAAGAGGATCTGTGCAAGCAAAGCAGGAGAAGCCAAAAGAGGGAGGTGCTGCTGTGCTGTGCTGGGTGAAAGCAGGCATCTGGAGCATGCTGGAGTCTCCAAACGGGGTTGCAAGTGGGGGCTGTTCATTGGTTTGGTGGGGCTGAGACAGCTGGTGGGAGGTGAGAGGCTGAACCCAACCATCTGAACTGCCCTTCTCCTTCCCGCTTTGTTCCCTCCAGGTGGGATCTAATCCCTGACACAACAGAACAGTGCTGAGGTCACCTAGTGGGACAACTAGATTTTAGGACCAAAAGCTTCTCTGAACAAACCATACCTTCCTGAAGGCAGGAGGTTGGGAGTGGGAGGTGGGGAGCAGGTTTCTGCACCCCACCTGGCATTTTGATCACTGTGAGTTTACACTCAGAGCAATGAGAAGGCTGTATCTCCTCACTCACTCCCAGACTGCCTTTGTGCTTTACACTTTTCTCTTTCCTCATCAAGAGCATCCATTCAGGAGAACAGCCATTTTCCAGTGATACTCCAATCCTGTATTTTCCCAAGTTCCCCAACAGCTCCAGCATTCCTACTACACTCTGTGCTGTGGGATTGTGCCTCTGCTGTGGCGGGTACACGAGAGACTGGTGGGACTGGAAAAAGGGCTGGTGATGCTCTGAAACAGGAGCTCAGCACTGCAGGCTCCAGCTGCCCACCGTGACACATCGGTTCCCAGGTGCTAATAAAGCTAGCAGGAAAACAGAGGAGGAAAAATAAAATGGAGAGGTGGCAAGAAGGGTGTGAATCCAGCTGGAACTCACTCAGGTTCTAAAATCTGCATGATTTGTTGGCCAAATCGTCCTACGTATGGTAGAAGGGAGATATATCTGCATTTTCTTCTCAGGAAAAAATAAAAGGAAGGGAAAAACATGGCTGGGGAGGGACATTGACTCTGGAAAGGCTTTAAGGCAGAGCCGTGAGCCTGGCTCCTTCGCCTGGCCAGCACATTTTGGGAGCTTCAGCAGACAATATGGTGAAAATGCCTTTTTTTCCTTCTAAACAGGCAAGAAGTGTTAAATCCAAAGATCCTGGAGTTCGGAAGCTCTTTTGCAGCTGTGTTTACAGGCAGCTATTTCTGTAGAACAGAGACAGCCATAGATGTCAATTTGCTTTTGAGATGAATTTCCTTCCAGGCAAAGGGGGGTACCCAGAGAGGGGCACCAGCCCCCCAGAACACACAGCTCTTCTTGCACCCTCCAAGTAATAACAGCCAAGTCTATGGAGAGAGAATTGTCTTCCCAGCAGGCAAGGTGTGCTGGGAGATCTATTCATCCTTGGGTAAATCCCATACCATGAGAGAAGTTCCTCCTTTGTCTCCCATTTTTGGGGAGTGGAAGAGTACTTGGCATTTCTTTTAGGTCATTCTTATTTCTCTTTTCAGTTCTGGTGGGGAATCAGTTAATATGGCAGGCTGAAGGTTGCGGAGGAAAACTGACTCAGAAAAAAAAAAAAACCAGCCAGAGCCCCCTCTAAATATTTGTTCCTGAGTTCAGATGGAAATATTCCCCACAGAGAATTTCTTTACAGGCTGGCAGGGCTTGGTTGGGCTCTTTCCCCTCAAAAAGAAACCCTAAGTGTTTTCTATTTCCCACAGGCACTGTGAGGTATGTATGAGCTCACCTCCTCCCAGGTATTGCCCTTACCCCGATGCAGAACAAAGAGCACAGAAAGGGGCACTAAGCAGCACATGAGTCACCTTCCCCTGCCCCGATAATGCCTGCTGGCGCTGCGGGAGGTGGCTGTACCCCCGGGGTAACATGCGAGTAAGTAAGAAAGTATGCCAGTTGCAGGGCTGCTTTCAACAGCTCCCAGCTTTCCATCTGAGAACACACCTTGGAGAAGGGAGAGCTTCTGGACACACTGCAATCCTCGTGTGTCCTAACCTGCCCTGCACAATCCCATTGTTCGATAACTCTTGACTCCAAAGGGAAAATGTACTCAAGACCCTTCTGCTATCTTTTGCCCACTGTGCTGAGTTCTGCTCTAGTGAACAACACCCAGTCCAGATTCCCCACCTTCAGATTTATATTTAAAATTCAAAATTACCTCACCTCTGGGGTGAGGGTTTTTAGGTAAGCCACTCCCTCGGGCCCGCAGTAGGGTGGATACTGCGGGACCCCTCACAGCCAAGAGTGTCCCAGGCTTCCATGTTGCATTTAGAGCCCATTGCACAGACAGGGACAGACGTGACTCCTCAGGTTGGTTTTCTTTAGTGCACAAGTCTTCTCTCAGCTTGTGGTTGTACCAACTACTCTCCAGGTGCCTGAATACACTACCACGAGAGCTGTTCACTTCAGCAAAAGAAGCTTTTCACATTTAAGGGTTTATTTGTGATTGCATTAAAGCATTATCTTCCTCCTAAACTTGCAGCTGCTCAGAATTTGCAGCAGACGGGACACAGCTAAACTCTGGTTTAGGTTTCCTAGAGCTGGGTGACAGGGGCAGCAATACCTGTGGGCACAGCAAAGGTGCTGGGAGTGTCTCCCTGGGACACACGGTGTGGCAGGAACTTTGGAAGGTGCCAGCGGGTTGGAATGAGCCCACAGCAGCCAGTGACAAGGCAGGACAAGTCAGGACGATCTGGCAGCTACTGGAAGCTGTTCTGAGGTGCTTTTTTGCCTTCCTGAGATGGTACAAACCACCTTGGCTGCTGCCAAGCTCAGGTGGTGGCAGCGAGGAAGGCTCTGCAGGTTAGGTGTGAAATGGTGAACATGGTGGTGGTGATCGGGGGTGATGGCTTGGTGTGACCATGGGGTCAAGTGGACACCTATCCCCACAGGGGCAGCTCTGGAGGGGCCCCAGTGCCACAGGTGGGCTGCCTCAGGGGTCCCCGGGTCCCTCACAGCCGCCCTGTCACCCTCAGGACTGTCTGCCTTCATGAGGGGCTGCAGTGCAGCCCCTGTCAGCTGCTCTAGGAGAGGGAATTCCGGCTGGGGGCTGCACGGCTGGTAATGGGGCTGGGGGTGAGGGTTTTTAGGTAAGCCAGTCCCTCGGGCCCGCAGTAGGGTGGATACTGCGGGACCCCTCACAGCCAAGAGTGTCCCAGGCTTCCATGTTGCATTTAGGGCTGCCGGCCTTCACCATGCCTCAGGGAGGGCTGCGCTGCTGCCCCTTCCAGCCCCTCCAGAAGCCAGGAACTGGGGCTGGCGGTGAGTTTTCGGGCAGTGGAAGCTTTCCGTGGGGTGGGTGCTGAGAGAGCGTCCTGACAGCCGCCGGCCAACCCCTCACCGCGAAGCCAGCCGAGTGTGTCCGAAGCTGCGTCCGCGCCGATACCGAGGGACTCCGAAGATTGCCGAGGAGCTCCGGAGAGATACGAGCGGGGCGGGAATCCTTTACCGAGTCCCTCCGAAGCTTCCCGAACTGTCTCACGTCGTCGCCTTCCGGAAACAGCCGAAGTTTACCGAGCGCGGGGTCACGGGAGGTGTTGTGCTGAGCGGGGAGGGAGGGGGAGCAGGACAGGGCGCTTGCGCCCGCGAAAGCCTCTCCGGAAGAACCCGAGGTTTGCCGAGCGGCGCTGGCGGACGAGAAATTCCGGAAAGAGACGAAGGTTGCCGATCAGCCTTGGGCCGAGCGACTCCGGAAAGAGCCGAAGGTCGCCGATCGGCTCTAGGCCGAGCGGCTCCGGAGCGGCCCGAAGGCGCCCGAGCGCCCGCCCGGCCGGACAGCTGGAGGCGGCCGCAGCGCCATGTTTGATGCTCCGCTACTCCAGTGAGGAAAATCCGCCGGCATCGCCCCCGAGCCGCCGCCGCGAACGGCTCCGCTGCCCCCGGCGAGGGCGACCGCGACCCCCCGCCGCCGCCGGCTCATGAGCAGCGCGGCCTGAGCCGCCCCCCCTTCCCTCCCTCCCTCCCCTCCCTCCCTCCCTCCCCGCCGGCCCCTCTCCCGAGCCCTCCGGGAGGCGCGTTGTCACGGAGACCGGCGCCGGTGCCGGCCCGCCGCGCTGCCCCGGCTCTCCCCCGGCCCGCTCCGCGGCTCCCCCCGGCCCCGCTCCCCGCCGCGGGGTGGTGGCTGCGCTTGGCCATGAGTTTACCGCAGAAGGCGGCTTTGAAACCCGGCGCGGCGGCGGCGGCGGGGACCGGCCCCGGGAGCGGGGCGGCGGCGGGGCCGCCTCCCCCCCCGGCTCCCCCTCACCCGGCGCCGGCGCCTCACCCCAACATCAGGGCCTTGCCGCCACAGCCGCCCCAGCAGTATCCTTTGCCCCGGGGTTCGGGGGGTGACACCCGCTCCCCACAGCGAGCGGAGCCGGGGGGTGAGGGCTGCGGGGACCCCCCAGGCCTGGGGGCGGTGGAGGGTGAGGGGTCCTGGGGCCCCCCCAGACCGGCGGAGGTTTGGGAGTCGCGGGGCCCCTCAGAGCCGGGGTGTGTGTGAAGTGGGGGTTGTTGAGGGGTTCCCGGCTCTTTTTTGTATGTCTGTCTGTGTGTGGGGCCCCCTGCAAAGGGGGGGGGCTGCACCTGCTGGCGTGGTGCGGGGAAAGGGGGGCCGTGCACCTCCCCAGGGGGCTGGTTTGGAGGTTCAGCCCTTTCCGGGGGTCCTTTTCCCCCCTCCCCCAAAGTAGCGGTGACCCCAAGGGTAAACTTTTAATTATAAATCGTTCTTCAGTTTCGCTTCTGGTCCTGCCTAGGTAAGTGCTTTGGTTTTGTTGTTTTTCCAGGCGAATTTAAACCCAGGTGTTTTGGGGTTTTGTTTGTTTGTTTGTTTGTTTTAATTTACAGCTGGGGACGGTTTTCATATGATTTATTTTATTTAATTTTTCCTACTTGTCTGGTGGGAATAAATCTCAGGTGGAACGTTTCACTGAGCAGCTTCCCCTGGCAGGCCAGGCATGGTGGGGAGGGGGAGGAGGCTCGCACTCCCCAAAATCCCCCCACCAAAGCGGTCGCTGCCACAAAGAGAGGCCGGCGGGGGCTGCCAGTGTTTTTTAAAGGTCTTCGGTTCTGTGCTGCGAGTAGGCCCCGAGTCAGGAGGGAAATACTGCAGGGATCAGCAGGAAAGTGCCTGCCGGCCTGAGGTTTTGTTTCCAGCGTCGGACAGCATCCCGTGGCAAACTGGCTGTTCTCTTCCCCCCCCCTCTCCTTGGAGTTTTGGGGGGACAGTTGAAGTGAAAAACACACTTTGTGAAACATCTCCGTGCTGTGTTACCCGGGAGTGGTGCAGGGACGGTCGGGAGTGTATTTTCCTATTAATGCTTGGCGGTGTGTTGGATTTTAAGGTGGAAGTGCAGGCTGGTTTTCATGTGCTCTCAGAACTGTGTTCCCAGAACTGTGTTCCCTATGCACGAGCATTTTCCTGCTCTCACTTTTATTTTGGAGGTGGGAAAACTGAGCCCTTTTATAATCAGTTTAGGTCCATTGTTTTCTTGAGCTTCCGGCAAGAATCACCCCTGCTATGACAACAAATTCATTGCCTAAATCATGAGACTGTTGACGTTATGGATTTGTTCGGGTCAAGTGAAAACCCGTTCTCTTTGCTGGCAGATTTTTGCCTGACTTGTGGTCTTTTGTAATTCCAACCGGCGCTTTAGGAATAAAAAGAGTGGGAAGGTGCTGTCAGTAGAGTCATCGAGGTGGTGGTAAGTAAAACTGTTCAGGGAAAACGTGCTGTGGTTTTGAGAGATGAGACAAGAGTTGGAGTGGGAATGCCGGGCAGCGTACCCAGGCTATGTGTGCCCAGCTGACCTTCCAGCAAGGTGCTGCTTTGTCTGGGAAGGGGGCTTTTTTATCGGGGAACTCACTTGGGTGCCTTGGCAGTTGAGGGCTGAACTTTGCCGGGCTCTGGGGCTGTGCTGGGTTTTCCAAAGCTCTCTGTTCCCTGGGGCACTTCCCCAGGTGTCGCTGAGGGGGGGCCCTGCTGGGTCGGATGTGCTCTTGTGGCTGTAGCTTTTGGTGAGCGAGGCACACGAGGGATGAAGTTTGGGTTTTCTCTGAGCACAGCCTAAAAACAAAAGGGCTTGCAAAGCCTGGAGGAGCTCCCAGAGGAGCTGGGGCTGCTGTGGCAGTGTGTTCTATCCTGGGGACCCAAGTGGACACCCCGGGCAGGAGGGACAGAGGGAGGGAGAATTGTTAGATGGATATGACAGGTTGGTGTTATAAAGGTGGGGAGGTTAAAATGACACGGTTTCATTTTTATTTCTAGACATGCCTGATTTGAAAACATTGTGTTTGACCGATATCTCATCTTAACTCCTAAACTACCGGTCTGTGCTTGGAATATATACAAACACTTTATTTTGGATGGTTATTCAGGTGTCCTGGTGAAGCTTATCCAGGTGCCCTGGCTGGTTTTATTCTCCACCAAATCCTGTGTTTGCTTATAAACAAAAGCTGTTACCTCTCAGTGCTGCCGAGTGAGGCTCCAGGAGCAGAGTTCATCCCTGATGTATTGGAGTGCAGGGGGTCATCTGAGTTCAGCCTTATTTTTAGCCCTCTTTGGTTTCTTTTTTTTTTTCTCTGTGTTTTGATACAACTGTTGAGCCACTGTTACCTCACAGCATATAAAAGAGTTGCAGGTTTCTCTGACTTGGTCTTTTTAAACCAAAGCGGTTTCTTACTGGTGAACTTTGTAACTTTGGAAATACTTGTGGTTTCAGACTTAATGTATCATGAAATTAAACAATATCTGTGTAATTGGAAAAAAAAATAAGAATTGTGTGAGAGAGAAGTGTTCAGAATGTGCATGTAACAAGGCATGAGGGAGGGAAAATTAAAATATAGATGAAAGAAGGATTTTTTTTAGAAAATAATATTTTTGGAGAGAAAGAGAAGTGGAAAGTGATACACATGAAGAGCAGAAATGTCTGGATGTGAGATTTATTCTGTTTCCTGCTAAATAGGAAGTTATTGGAGCTGCTGTAAGACAAGACAGACTTGTGAGGAATTTCCTTAACACAATGGCTTCAAGAAGTTAAATTTCCTGTGTAAAAGTAAGTTGGGATAATTTTGTGGCTCTGGTAGTGGTGAGTACTCAGCCAAACCTGATTTCAGGCAGAAATCCTGCTAAAAGTTGTCAGTATGGATAAATCCTTCAGTTGGAGTCTGACCCTTATTTGGGTGGAAAGGACAAGCGAGGGTGAAATGACACACAGAAGGGGTATTATGAAAAGTAAATCCCAATCTGCCCTCCTTGGTATGACTCCCAGACTGCCTCTGCAGGAGAAGTTCCAGTGCAGTCCAGAGTGAGGCTTCTTCCATCAAAAGGTACAGTAAGGAAGGTGTTGCAAGGGCACTGTGGGCCTTTGTGCTTTTACCTCAGTGGTACTTCTGACACGTGTCACACTCCACCCTGTTCTTTACTCTCCCACTTAGGAGAAGTGTATTTCTTTTTTGTTTGTGTTACACTGAGCTGTTCTTTCAGAAGTCCCTGTGCTGTGAATAAGTTTTGTGGATCAATATAATCAAGTCACCAGTTTTTTCCCAACTGGCCTGTAAGGGACAGCCAGGTTGATGGATGGCACCTGGGGTGAGGTTCCCTGGCTGCTGGTTAGTGTGGCACTGTCTCTTCAACTCAGAGCTGCTCTCAGTAGGATGTAGTTTTCTGGATGTAGTTTTCTTTTCCCAACTTCCTCACATTTGGAGGGAGTTCCTGGTGGTTGATGTGCAGGCACCAGTAAGCTTGACTTTAATCTGTTCCTGTGGCTGCTTCCGTGTGGGATTGGACATCTCTGAAAATTGGGTGTTCCTTAGGCTGTTGCAGGTTGTGGCAGGCTCAGGGTGGGTGTCAACAGAACGTTACTAATTTTTTTTCTCTTTTTCCTTCTTGTTAATTCTATTTCCAAGAAGCAGAGAGGAAGGATGAGTGTTTGGGGGACTGATCTCTGAGTGAATTCCATCATTGCTGTGCAAGGAAATGTGTGTTTTGCTAACATTGCCTCAGTAATTTCATTTTAGTTTTTCCTGCATTGTTCAGCTAACTGTGCTGTAGTCCCTTTCAGGAAATGCTGTGTTGGGTGGCATCTTCTGAATGCAAGCAGCTTCCCAGGAGGGCTGCAAGAAATACAGGATGGCATTCAGGAATGTTTGAGGCTGTGTGAGAAGTCGGGTGAGTTCCTTGCAGTGCTTGCCCAGTGTTGGGATGCAGGCCAGGCCAGAGCAGGCCTGCCTTGGAGATCTGGTTAAACCAACATTCTTGAGGAGGATTTGGGTGCATGGGGTTCTCTGTTGTCTCTCTGTGAACAAAGAGTTGGGCTGGAGGAGAAAGTGCCCGATCATTTTACCCAGGAGAGAACCTGCAGTGTGCACTGAAGGCTCAGGGTCTTGCTGTGATCCTCTCTGGAAGTTTGGAGCCAATTGTCTTCCCTCCCTTTCTTCCATTTTGGGTGGTGTTTTCCCAGACTACACGAGGGAGCAGCTCTGTGCTCTCTGTTGATGACTTTGAAGTTGAGGACAAGGCATTTGGAAGCTGCTTGGGCACCAGTCAGCTTGAAGATCGTGGTCGTGGCTCTCGTGGGAAGCACTCCCTGTGCGGGTTTGCTGTGAGTGCTGTGGGAAATCCTCTCCCAGGTGTGTCCCACCTCTTCCTTCTCCAGCGTGTGTGAGAAGTGTCGGGAGCACTATGGTCCCCAAAGGGAAGGAGTGCTAAGAGGTGGGAAGGAGGGACCAGGCTGAGAGCAGAGGTGTGCCTTGCTCTCCGCCATTCTGAGCTGAGAAGGGAACGTTCTGAGATCTCAGCTGGATGAGGGAAGGGGGCAGAGGTGTTGCCTGGGAAATGTTCCTGTTTAGAAGCATCGAAGCTCTGGAGATCAAACATCTTGGGAGGGTGGGAGCAGGAGGAGAGCTTGGAAAAGAGACTTTACCTGCTGCTCCGTGGTGGTGGCTCCTCTGCAGGGGAGGAATGGGCACAGACTGGGGAGCATGTTGCCAAAAAATTAAGTGCCTTAAGCCCTCCCTGCCATCTCCCCTGTTGATGTTACCCAACCTTGGCACATCTTAGTGTTCTTTCAAGCAGCAATAGCTTTAATTTATTTAATGACAAAAGCTCATCATGTTAGAGCGCAGATATGTCACTTTACCAGCTTTGTAAGATTTTTGTGGTGAAATCTCATGGAGAAATAATTCTAAAAATGTGATTTCAAGTGGCTTATTTTCTTCTCACATCCAGGGACGTGGTTGTGTATGTTCTCTGGTAGAAGTCGGTGGGAAAAGGTTACTTTATCCATTTAAACATATGTGTATTTAATGAGCAGCTCTGACTTGGGAGCAGAGTTTGTGTAAGAAGTTGTTGAGAGAGTAACGGAAGACTCAGAACAAATAACTTCCCTTTTAGATGTTGGGACATAGAAGGATTTTTATCTGTGTGTGAATGGATTTTGTCTATCATTTTCAGGCTGAAAGGCTTTTCCTTGTTGTTAGCAAACATTGTGGTGTGTTGAGCTGGTGCATTTGCTCCACTTTTGTTTAGTAGTAGGAGTTAGCAGTGAAGATGTCCCTTTACAAGGCAGAGATAACCTATATTTTCTTTTTCTCCTAATCCAGCAATTTCAGGGCTAGTGAACTGTCAGGTTTAGTTGTGTGTAAATCTGCTAATATGATTAGAGTTGCTGGAATTTTTACTCTGGGGAATTACAGATGGGTAGTATCACTGTTTTACAGGCATTGCTTTGGTAGGAAACTTTATCTCTGACTTGAATGTGGTTGCTGGCAATTGCAAAAGCTTTTCTGGAATGAATGGGGAAGAGAAAACTGGTGTTTGTTCCAAGGCAGGAACATGTGGGGGGAGGAGTCATGTGCCCCGTGGTCTGGAGAACCAGGGAGCTAATTTTTCTTCTTGTTTTTTAAGGGAATGCAGTTGACGAGACTCTCACAGTGCTGTGTTTTACACTTGCTGCAATTTCAAGCACTTCCCTGTACAGTTTTCCTTCCCAAACCCTGGACTCTGTTTTGCCTCCCAAATAGGAGCTGATGATGTGGAACAGCTGGAAGAAGAAAATAGAATGTGTTCTTAAAAAAGAAAAGGATCAAAGAGAGGAGAGCAAAATCAGCTTTCAGGCTAGTGAAATTTTCTGGTGCACATTATTCCTCTGGTTAATTTTTTACCTTTGGAAGGTGTCCCAGGGCGCACTCCCTCTTTTTGGAATAGGTGATGGCACGCTGTTGCTGATGGGACCTGAGTCAAACTGCTGCTGGGCATGTATCTAGGTTAATGGGACAGCATGATTACTTTTTTTCTTTCCTGAAAGGAAAATTACACGCTCTGTATTTCGATTGTACCCGAGGAGTTGTTTTTACTTTTGTTTGCTGCGTAGTTGAGGTGGAGAGGAGAGAAGTTTCCCCCCACGGAGGTTGTATCAGGTTTAGATCAATTCCACCACCAAAAATAAGATCTTTTGGTCCTTGGTTGTAACAACTTTGTGTTTCCTTTATCTGCATGAGAGTTAACATATTTCTGGAGCTTTAGATAAGCTTGAAAAAAAAGCCAAGTGGCTTCCAGAATGTGTATCTTGGAAATAAAACTTAACCCAGTCCTCAACCGGTCCCGGTAGCGCTCTCCAAGTCTGTCAGTGGAGTGTTGAAATGGGTTAGGACTTGTCAAGGTGCAGCGAGCAGCTGCTCCTTTCCAAGGGCTTGAGCTCAGCAGGAATGAGGCTCCCGTGCTCTGGGGTGAGAGTATCTGCACAGGAATAGCTGTGGAAGTTGGAAGCACAAAGCCCGTCCCTGTGTTTAGCCGGGGAGGAGACTGAATATGGTGGGAACAGAAATTTCCCTGCCAGCCGTGGAGTTTGCTCTTGTTGCCGTGAAAACATCAAGCAAGAAGGAATTAATGCAGTTAAAGGTCTTAAATAACAAAGATTTTCCCGAGTTTGGAAAGCTTTTGGAAGGTGGAAACTAATAAACATTGCAGAGCTGCTCTGTTTGGGGTTGCCAGATGATGATTGCGTGGTTTGATTTACACGTGAGGGTGACTGCGAGTTACTGAGTTACTCAGAGGAGTCTGATTGCAGTGTCTGTGTCACTGGTGATGGGTTAAAATCCATTTGAGCTGGTGCTATGGCTTTGCTAATGGTGGTCTGAAAACTGATTTCCCTCTTTTATGTGTTATTAGTAACTCGTAGAAGTTACTGTGCCTTGAAACTGGCTTTTCCTGGGCTTATTTTGTTCTCTTGCCAGAAGGCAAAAATATGAGAAGTCTTTGGTCTTTCAGACCAAGCAGGAAGCTCTTCCTATGTGCATCAAAGGGAAAGACTTTTTTAGTGATGCTACTTTTAGCTTTGGTTTTTTAGTCAGGTGTTGTCTTGGGAAGGCTCCTAAGCATCCTGAGGAAAGGACCTTTTTTTAAAGAAAAAGAAAGTGCGTTTCTACTGAGTGGTGAGACCCAGCCCTTCAGTCCTGGGGCTGCCATGAGATCTTCCACAAAACTATCAGGTCTGATGTGAAATTCAGGCTGAAATCTGGCCTGAAAACTTTCTGGAAGTCTTGAATTCCTGTTTGGGGTGATGTACAGGCTCCACACTGGACTTGACCCACATTTGGGTTTGCAATGTGCAGCTGAATCATTGCCTGACTCAATATATTTTATTGGAAAGGGAACTCAGCAGGGTTGTTGTAGCTGAGGGTGAGCAACCTATACCACTTATTTGTGAGAATTCAGGAACTGAAACCAAAAAAAGCATTTAAAGCCTGTTCATTGTGACTTTTAATGTGAAATTCATGTTTTACCTTGAACTCTGAAGTGTGCTGGGCGGGGATTTCAGCAGCTTCAGCGCAGCAAGGCTTGTTTGGAAGATGCTTTTGGATGTAGTGTTTCTTGAGCTGGTGAGACATCTGGAGTTCCACTTGCTGTATGATATAAAACCAGCTTCAGCTTGTGTCACCCTTTCTCACTAATGCTCACAGAGTTACAAATACTTGTCACTGGACAGTCTGTCTCCAAATATTCAATTTTTCAGGGCTCTGTGTTTCATATTTTAGAGTTATGAATGCAAATAATTCAGCTGTCAACCTGTCCAGCTTGAGTTTTATGTTTACCTTCAGTGTTGTGTTTTAAAATCAATTTCAAAGTGCCTTTATGTCTGTCTCTTCAAAAAGAAAAAAAGACCTAATTTTTGCTGATACACAAATATCGTAAAGCCTAAGTTTCGATGAGTTTAATCTTTTCGCCTTAATTTCATTGATTGCATTTCCGAAACACTTTCTTAATTTTGAAAAAGTTCATCTGCACAAATAAACTCCTCTGTATTTCAATGTTTGATTGTGAGGTTGTGCACCATGTTTCTGTTGGACTGATTCCAATTTTGCCCCAAACTACCCTGTCCATGGTGGTGGCCGTGGTACCGATGCTCACCAAAACAACTGGCCCATGGCACAGCCCCCTCCCTGCCCTGCTGCAGCCAAAGCACACTTCATCCACTCAGGCTGATGTTAGGATCATTAAATAAATGAATGAATTGTACTGTCACCAAATTCCCATCCTGGCAGCCGAAGAACACGGGAGTTTTTTAGCCAGGACCTCTGTCCAGAATGTCTTAATGAATGCCTGGGATGTCAGCAGTGGGAACAGTCAGCAAAAAGCTTTCTGGTGAAACGTGTGAGCCTTACAGAGAGTTATGGTGTGGAGCGCTGTAAAAGCTTGAATTACCAGACATCTGATCGTCCAGGATGGGTATTAATCAACCTGGGAAGGGTGTGGAGGAAGGAGCTGGAGCACAGCAGTAAAACAAGGGAGCAGGGCAGACACGGAGAGTGGCCAGAGCTGCTTCTCTATTGTCAGGTCAGCTCTGTCTGGTTGTTTGAAAGGAGTTTTTGAGGGAAGAATGCAGCCAGGCTTGGAAGTGTTGAAAGCAGGGATAACTCTTGGTCTCCATCAGGGATTTTGAGGTCTCGCTAGTTGAGCTGAAACTCTTAAAGGTCACTGATGCTTTGGGAGCTCTTGGAGAAGTCTGCTGAACTTCCGCCACTGGGAGGAGAGGGCTGCAAATATTCCCTCAGAGGAGAATTCACTCCTCAGGCTTGGATTGCTTTTTCTTGTGGTGTAGCTCCATCCTTGCTTTTGTGATGTTGTTTCTGCTTAGGAATGGGAGTCAAAAGGTCTGTGTTATCCTCACTGGCTGCGAGTGGGTCCAAAATGTCTCGGAATTGTGAGGGAAAAAGGAAGAAGATGAAGTGTCTGAACCAGTTTGGGGAACCAAATTGCACTGCAACCCCTGATAATGCCAGAGGTGCTAGGGATTACCAGAAATGTTTGATTTGGTCCATTTCTGTTCTGCAGTGTTCCAAAATGTCAGCATTTAAGGGAGAAATGCTTTTCTTATTTTTCCCTTCCTCCCATCCACAGTGTTGGTCTTAACTATGGTTAATTTGAGAAAAGGCTGCTAAAATAGCACTGGTCACCAACACAGTCCTCAGAGCTTCCCTGCCCATGCTTAAGGTGGTGATGGCACTGGTGGCTATGGTGGTGGTGAAATCCAAATGTCTGGGCAGTGCTTGTGTGTGGAAAGTTCATCTTAAAGCCCTGTGTGACTGTGGAGATACTACAGTCTTAAATCAGCACAGCTGGGGTTTATGCTCATCAGAAAAGGAACTGTGGTGCCTGTGGTGGTGCGTGGGTTGTCCTGTTGGTGCAGATAGACCTCAGCAATCGGGCAGGGACAGGTCCTGAAGTTTCTTTTTCTTTCCCATCTGGGACAGTGCATCAGGTACATCCTCACCAACTTCTGCACGTGTGTTGGTTCAGCTGTGTGGTGTCACTTCGGAGAGCACTGCAGCAGCTGCAGCCTTCCCTCTGTGTTTTATCCCTGTTTGTGGCCTCAATCTGTGGAATCCCAAAACTGGGAGGGACCCTAAAGCTCGTCATATTCCAGCCCCTGCCATAGGCAGGGACACCTTCCACTAGATCAGGTTGCTCCAAGCCCCATCTGACCTGGCCTTGGGTCAAACAGGCAGAGCCAATGGAAGTAAACCAGGATTTCTTTTAATGAGAAATGCTCAGAGACATGTACTGCTCATCTTCAGACCCTTGTGGGATGAATATATTGTTGCTGTTACTCTTTCTTGGATTCCCCTGCACAGGTGTGTGTGAAGTGTGCACCTGAGATTCCTTATGAGGGGAAATTAGAGGTGCAGAGGATTGAACTGAGGAGACTCAGGGCTCCTGTCCTACCTCCAGCCCTCTGAACTTCTGTGCAGCAGTGTAGGATGTGTTGCACTGTCCTCCCTGGATGCCAGCTTTCCCAGGATTTCATTTTGTATGATACAGAATTTTAACTTGGGGAAGTCATAAGCTCTGCATGTGGCAAGAAGGTACTTAGGATTTCATTTCATTTTGATAAACTGCTGAAATAAAGATTATGGGCTGAAACCCACGAGGAGTTACAGAATTGGGAATGGAAATGAGCATCAACACTCCGGAGAATCATCCTTCTAGAATTCCTTGCTCAGCTGGTGGAGGGACCGTCGCTGAGGGTTACAACACTGCTGTCACCACAGCAGAGTGACCAGCAGAGCATTGCATTTCCCCATGAGGTCACAGCGTGAGACACCGCAGGAAACACAGCTGAGTGAATGAGATGGTAAAATACCAGACTGTTTGATATTCCTGCTTATCATACAGATGGAGAGCCTGGCTCAGATATAGATGGATGCTGCTGCAGGGTCCCCAGCCCCCAGGACACAAGCAGAGGCTGTCCCTGTGGAACAGAGACATTTTTGGGGTAAAGCCTGGCAAGCAGGAGTGGTTTATTTGTGATTTGAGTGCACAGAGAGTGAGGTCAGTGGGCAGGGGCAGTTCTGTGTTAATGGCATGCACAGGAAGGGAAAAGTCATCTTAGTACTTTAGAGAAATTCAGACTCCTGGGTGAGAGCTGCGATGGACTGTGCTGTGGCACTCATGTCTGGCTGGGAACTTTCTTCTCTGGTGCTGTAACAACTTGCCAAAGGGAAGCCAGAGATGGGAGGTTTCACCTTGTGACTTCAGCATGAGGGAAGGTAGGCTCTCATACTCACACAGAACTTTAAGCTGAAGGAGGGCTCGATAAGAGCTTGGGAATCTCTGCAATGAGATCCTTTTCCTCCTGCTCTGCCTTCCCCTGTTTGTACCTTTGTAGTTCTGTCACCTGGCCCTGTCTGCTTTGGCTCTTGCCTTTTTAATGCTCTTACCTGGTTATGTGTGTGCAGGGCAAACTTGGTATAGAAATAATTCCATGTACATGTGTTAAGTAATTGCTTCGAAGGAAACAAGCCCCAAGCAATCCCAATTTTCTGTTCATGCTGGGGCTGTTGGGACTGGAGTGTGTTTCCTGGCCAGTGTCCTCTGCCCCCATGGCTCTGCACTTCCCAGCCCAGAGCCAGAGTGTGTTTATCAGGTTGCCTCACGGATGGGAACTGAGCAGAGCCTCTCCCTGAGCTGGTATCAGGCCAGAAACTGCTGTTTCAGCTGCTGGTCAGGGGACAGCCACACTGAATTTGGGGACTTTTGTTTTTGTTGGGTTGTGATTCAGTTTGTGTGAGGTGGTGCCTGGTTTGGCTGTTTGATGTAAATTGTTTTAAGCTCAACGATTGAAATTCAGGAGTATTTGAAAATAGCTGTTGTATCTGCAGCTGCATTTCAGAATGGGAAAGGTGGAAGATGGGTATGGCTTCAGCTGTGTCATCTGCTCTGTGGCATTTTATTAAAACCCCTCTTTTTTTCTGCTAGACTAGATGTGCACAAGCATCTGATCCAGTCAAAAGTGCAGAGAGTAGCTGAAAAACCATTCCTGTTCCTTTTGGAATAGACCAAAAGCCAAAGTTACTCCAGAATGGAGTAGGCTTGGTGTGTGTGCCTGGCCAGATAGGAGATCAAAGCCTTATTCTCCTTGGCTGTCTCCTCCCAGTCACTCCTTGTCATCTCCATCATGCCAGCTTGCTCACAGCCTTGCTTTGGATATTTTTACAGCATTTACCAGGAGATTTGCTCAGTCTTAGCCTTGTTTAGCTACTGTTCAGTGTGAGACTACTACTGTTACTTTTTTTTTTCCTGCTTGAAAATTCAATAAACAAAATCATCATCACAAATTCTAGCTCTGACATTGCCTCGTGTCAGATTTGCCTCTGTCCCTCCTGGCTTTTCCTTGGCCACTGCCTGGGAATTTTGAGTGTGTGATGCTTTTCTCTGAATGCATGTCTACTATTAGAGATTCATACTTTTTCTTCATTTCTTGAACAATGTGGTTTCTTCACTCTGAAGACTCGTTCTCTGGGAGAGATGTTTCTGACCATCTGGGATGAGCATCTTCCATTTCCCCAGGGATGGTTGAAATGAGTTGGGTTGGTGGCTTTGCTTGAAAAAAGTGACCCAGGATTTTTTTCTAGTACATCTCTTTTTCTCCCAACACTTCTGCAATGCCCAGAGCAGCTGTGGATCCACTGCCTGGATCCCTGGCAGTGTCCAAGGCCAGGTTGGATGGGGCTTGGAGCCACCTGGGATAGTGGAAGTTGTCCCTGCCCATGACAGGGGGTGGGATGAGCTTCAGGGTCCCTTCCCAGCCAGACCATTCTGGGATTCCATGATTCCCTTAATCTCCACGTTTAACCGTTTCAAGCAAGGATCATTGTACTGTGGCAGGTCAGAGAGCACTTCTGAGCAGCCGGGTCAGGGGTGGGTGTGGTTGGTTTTGTGGGGGTGTTATCAGCTGGGGCAGCAATGCTTTCCTGAGCAGCTGGAGGTGTTTTGGCAGCCCCTTTGCATTTCGTGGTCTCCAGAGGGAGGTTGGCAGTGTGCAGAGGTGTCTCCATGCGTGCTTGGGGTCTGGCAGCTGGCGTGCCATTTCCCTGCTGAACTAGTCTGTACATAAATATGGTTTTTAACACTTACCAAATGCTTGGAAGCCAAAGGCTGCTCTAGGAGAACTTCATCAAGGAAAGCAGCGTAAAGATAGCTCTCTGTTAGGTACTAGATTTATTTCCCCTTCTGTTGTAGTTAATTGCAAAAATAAATGCAGTTAAAAGTATCCAGAAGACTTTTTTTCTTTGCTGCACCATGCTGCGAAATGCCTTGTACAGAATGCTTTCTTTCATCTGAGTTTGGATCCCTTTTAAACGCTGAAAGGCATTTTTGAGACTTCGTTTTAACTTCATTTTACATCGGGTTTATATGAAACAGACAAAATAGCCCCAGTGCATTGCCAAATATTTTTGGAAAGAACAAGCTTTGTGGATAATCATTTTCATGTTCTACCTGCTCTTTGGTGTGTTCAGACGGTGGAAGAATCTTTTCTCCCCTGAAAAAGGCTTTGAGAGATTGACCTTAAGGTAGTCACTTGGGGCAAGTTGATTAAGAAATATACTGAACGTTAGATTTAATCAAGATTGAGTAATGGAGTTAGCATTGACTGTAGCTCCTGGAATGCAGTTATTTTTAGGTGGGGATTGGGATGTGCTGCTCCCCTGGTTATCCATACCATGGCTCTGAAGGCAGACTGATCCAAATGCCATTGGACAGAGTGGATCTGCTCCAGTTTGGTACTGGCAGCTTCATCTTGTTAGATCCCACAGTAAACACGTTGTGACAAAGCTTGGCAAATCAGAGCAAGGGGATTGCACTGCAGCACTGAGGGTTGTCACCCAAAACACAGCTCAGATATATCAGTAAAAACATTGAGCTGGTATTGATGGAGGGGTTTCACCTCCTTTTGTATTTGGCTTCCTCCCAAGGGGCAGTGGAGGCACAGCTCTGATCTCTGCCCTGTGAGCAGGGACCGGCCCCAGGGAACAGCTGGAGCTGAGCCAGGGGGGTTTAGGTTGGAGATCAGGAAAGGTTCTTCCCCAGAGGGTGCTGGCACTGCCCAGGCTCCCCAGGGAATGGGCACGGCCCCGAGGCTGCCAGAGCTGCAGGAGCCTCTGGACAGGGTGGGATTGTTGGGGTGTCTGTGCAGGGCCAGGGGCTGGAACGATGGCCCTTGTGGGTCCCTTCCAGCTCAGGGTGCTCCATGATTCTGAACTTTTTGCCCGTGTTGGTTTTCCTGGCGGGTCTTGTCCAGCCCGAGGCCTTGGCCCCTCTGTGGTGGCTGCAGAGCTGTCCTTTGTCATCTTGCAGGGGATGTGTGCTGTAAAGGTTAGATTGAGTATTTTCTCTTGCTTAAAGGTGAGAACGAAGCTGTTTCTTTGCTGTAACTTTCTATCTTCAGCTCAGGAAATCAGGAAGTTTATCTGGATTAAAGCCTTAGAGACAGTGATAGGCCAGGAGGTGGAAAGGTAGCCCTGGGGAGTGACATCCCTGCCCCTGGCAGGGGCTTGGTGCTGGATGGTCTTAATGGTCCCTCCCAACCCAAAGCAGTCTGTGCCTCTGTGAAGCAGCTGAGGCTGTTTGCTGTTCAGTGCTGTTCCAGAGACACCAGGCTGCAGAAGGATTGAGTGGAAGAAAGTGGGGTCACTTGCATAGGAGGTGAATGAATCAGGGTTATTTTAAAGGAGCTTCCTCACTTTCTTGACACATCCTGACTGCAGAGAGAATCAGAGCAGTTGTCTTGCTAAATTCATCTTAGGTACAAGGGAATTGTGACAAAATAGTCTTTCCAGGGACCGAAAAGTAAAGATTAGCTGCAGGTGTTGCATGATATTGTCATCTTGGTTGTGTCTAGTAATAATATTGATTTCCCTCTGCAACCTTCAGTGTCAGTGGGCAGAAAAGGCCAGAGCTTGCATGGTTCATCACTTGGTGCCTTCAGGCAAGGAGTTGTTCATCTGTCAGCTGGAATTGTGACTTTTTTCTGCATTATTCCCAGGCTGGGCTTGCCTTTGCTATGCCCAAGTTGTCCATTTGTAGGTTTGGGTTTCTGTGTCAGTGTAATCACAGGGTGGGAGCAGTCAGGATGTGAAGTTACCCATAAGGAAAAGTCCACTGGAGAGGCCTCAGGTGTCCTGCCTCTTGTAAGCATTAGGAGCAGGTAGGATCAGAGGGCAGGCTTTCATTTCCATGGGAAAAGCAGAGTTTCTGGAGCCAGGGGACAGGACAGTATTTTAAGATCATACCAATGTCAGAGTTGGCTTGGGCAACTGCGAAATGGGGTGAGATCAGTGAACAGAGATTGTAGTATATCTATACCCAAAACTTGCATCACCCTCTTTGCAGTTTAGCACTCAGAAAAAGCAAAGAACATAAAACCAGGAAACCTCTACAGATGATGCTTTGAAGAGGCTCACTGGGTTGATGCATTTTGCTAGTGTTGCTTGTCCCTGTCTGTGCCTGGAGTGTCGGCTGCAATGTTTGTACTGAAAGCTGGAAAGAGCCCGACAGTTGGGGCTGAAATCCACCTGCTCAGTGGCATCTACACTTAGAGCTCTACTAGTGGCCCCAATAACATTAATGAGGTTTTTGTGTGGCTTTTCTTAGGTCTTAATTTTGTTCCACATGAATTTGCAGGTATAAGCAGCATCTTGGAGCTCTCCTGTATCATGTATTAGCATATTTGAGAATTGCTTTCTTCTCCCCTTGGTTGTTATATTTATTTTTATCATGGATTGATTTTAAATGCTGGCATTTCATAATTGCATCTCAAAATGTGTTATCTGGACTGTACAAAGAAGAATTAAGTAGAACAAATACATCTTGCTTTATCTGGAAACAGGATGTACTTTGCTGCCGATTATTGATGTTCTCTTATCTATGGTGCAAACACTAAAGCTTTATTTAATGCTGTGTGGTGCATGTTGTGATTTGAAATATAAATAAATACAACTGACTCTCTGGGTTTGTTCTCAATGACCAGTGTAGCAGCTCTACCTTAGGAAGGTGAAAAGGAATTTCCTCTTTATATCCCATTGCTGTTCCTCATGCCAGAGTTGCCAGTGGAAGCTCAAGACATTGCCAATCAGCAGTCAGTGTTTTACAGATTTTCTTTCTTCGTTCTCTATTTCTACATTTCTTTAGACTTTGGTTTCAAGCTTGTGTATTGTAGCAGCTGCTGCCTTCACAGGAGTTTTGAGTGCACTAATTAAAGAATTACCTGATTTCATGCCAGATCATCATGGAATATCTTGAGTTTGAAGGGACTCAAAAGGATCATCAGGTCCAGCTCCTGGCCCTGCACAAGACAACCACAGGAACTTCTTTATTCTTTCTCACTTTTGAGGGTTTTCTGATAAATGGACTTGAGAGTATTTGACCTGACCAAAAAAAAAAAAAAAAGAAGGAAAAATAAAAGATGTGCTGCAATAGCCACTGAAAATTTCCACTTCTGCAGCAGCCACAGGTCCGTGGCTGTGCACTGTACAAGGGACTTGGTTTGTAAGTTCTTTGTCCCCACTTTATAAGCTGCCTACTCTATATTGCCATTCCCCACCTGTGAGGAAACAAAGGAGGCAAAAAATATTCCTGCAGTGGAGAAGGAGTGTGAGTGTCTGTGTGAGTGTGTGTGAGTGTGTGTGTCTGTGTCTGTGTCTGTGTCTGTGTCTGTGTGTGAAATGCCTCTCTGTGCTGCCAGGGGTGTGGATATGTCTCCAGGCTTGGTCCCTCTGAGTAGATTTCACCTCTGGATGCCTGAGGAACAGTAACTTTCTTTGCACAGCTCTCTGTTCTTAATGAGACCTTCCTTCATTTTTCAGTGAGGCAACAGATCAGCAGCTCTGAAAAGATCTTTATCGTAATGGTGAAGACCAGGAGTGTTTTCTATACTGAAAAGTCCCAAAAGGAAATGGTATCCTGTGTGAGCTGCGGCCCTGTGAATGGGCTGTCAATCAGTTTAATTAAACCTCTGGTTATGGCAGGGTTTTCCTCCTTTTTAGTTCAGCTACAACACAGGGAGAAGAAAGTTTTTATCTTTACAAGCTTGTTCTTGCAGAAGTTGTTGCTGTGATTGCAATTAAGAAACCCTTGTGTTTTAGGCAAAAATAAATTAGCTGACTTCTTTGTATAGAGAAATGTCTTGCCCCTTGGCCATCTTCAGAAATAGATGTGGAGTCCCTGAAAGTGAAGTGTTTAAATGCAGCATATGGATTAGCTCATGGGGTGGTGCAAAAGGATAGGTTTTAGCCAGCTTTGCCTTTTGTGTGGTTATCCCAAGTCAGGCTGCTGAAGGAAAATGGAGCCAATTTCCTTTGAGCCAGTGTGTGTGTCCTGTGTGTGGAGCATGCAGGAGCTCCCTGGTTAGGGCAGGATAATTGGGTGATCCTGGTGCGGAGAGATGGATAAATATTAAAGCAGTGGAAATAGACACTTTGCTGGTTTTGCTCACTTAAATGTGTGTTCTGTACATGGGTGAGAGTCCTTTCAGAAATCTCCTCTAGAGTCTGCGTTTGCATAGAAACCTTGGCTCTGCTGGAGTGCAGAGGGTTCAAACTTTGCTTTTTGCCCAGAGGCTCTCATGTGCAACAAGAGCCCACTTTGGGAGAGAAGAGGAGCAGCCCAGCATTAATTCAAGGCTTTGTGTTTTTACAGCAGAGAGTTTGTGTTCCTTGGGACATGCAGGCCACAAAAAGGTCCGTAACGGCCACATCTTCTCCTCTTCAACCTCGTAGACCTGCTTGGTACTGGGGGCTGTGTGTGCCCTTCTTTCAACATCTGGGAGGAGAAATGTGCCCAGCAAGCATCAGACCGTTGGCGGTGGTGCTCACCTTTATCACTGCATTTCAAACTGGTGGTCTCATGTGTCCACGTTTAAATGGGACACCAGCTGGCACCCTCCTCCTTTGATCATTTCTAGATATTTTGGTTTGCTGTTGAGCTTTATTGTAACACTAAGGAAATGAGGAAGGGGGTGCTAGTCTTACTTGGTGGAGTCAATACTGATGATGTTTTCTCTTGAACTGTGCAAGGCCGGGCTTTAGCCAAACTAAAGGCCTTTAGGACGTGGGGAATGATGTTGAGATGAGGAGCAGGTCTCTAAATGTAAAGGACTTGGAGAAGGAACACAAACATTTCCTCAGTCCCAGGAGTGGAACAATAGCTCATTGTTGGGAGGAAGGGATTGCCGAAAAGCCAGCAGACTCAGAAATAGGGGGTTATTTTCTATAGCTTACTATTTATATTGCACTTGGAGGCTCTTTAGGGACTAGCTGTCCAGTTCCTGGAATGTGTGTCCCTTGGTGGAGGAAGGTTGGGTGTGAGCAGAGCATGTCCTCAGTGGGCATTTGTTGTGCACAATGCCAGGGTTACGGGCACTTGGAACACTGCTCTGTGTCCATGTGTCCCTGCTCTGCCTCGCAGCCTGGCAGCTGAGGAGACATCTCCTAAAGAGATAGGACTCTTCTTCCTCCCACCCTCACTTTCTTTCTGCTGTCTATGGGCCGCTGAATGGGTTTGCATTGACCAGAGAGACAAAGGAGCCTTTCAGGCTCGGGCTTTGGCCACAGCTAGCATGCTCTGGGCTTTTGTTAATGTGCCCAGTCCCCCCTTTCTCTCCGGGCAGCCTCACGCTCATTGTTAATGCAGCTCCGGAGCAGCACTGATAGTTCTGAATTCATTTTGTTTGCTCAGTTCGCAGGAAAAGTTGCAAAAAGCTGCGGAGAGAACGTGTTGCCTCTCAGATTCTCCGCAGAGTATTTTCTTTCGTGCCTTTTGCAGGGAAAAGTGGCTCATGTAAACAGATCCTGGCGAATTTGTGCCCGAGCAGAGTGCGCCGGTGGCAGCATCTGCGTGCAGCCCAGCGTCCTGTTCCCATCCTGGAACGCTGACTGGCTTTCCCCCACCCCGCTGGATTAGGTTCCATGTTGTCCTGCTTATTTTGTTATTGCATTAGGCAGCTGAAGACGTAAGCCCTTATTAAAACAGCTGCTCTGCTCTGTGGCAGCACCAAGTTGGGGGGTGCTGTGCAACAGTTGGGAACTCGCTCGGCATCACCCCAGACTGACTGCTGTGTGAGGGGGGTTGTGATTTTAATAGCTTTAAGGCTTGGAGATCCAAAGTCTTAAATAAATTAAACCAACTTCAGATAAAATACAGCAGCATGGGGATGGAAGGTGGGAGAATCTCCTAGGTCAGCATTCACTACCATGCATAGAGATGACCAAAAGCAAAGCTACTTTTCCAATTCCATGTTAATAAACCTGAAAGGTGCTGGTAGGTACTCTCTAATCATTACGAAACATCACTATGGGATTAATTCCTGGAAATAAACTGTTAGGAAGTAGCTGATGGAGGGCACTGGTGCGTGGCAGGCATGCAAAAATAAATCTCATTGCTGCTGGGGGTGAGGATGGAGGGGGAATGGATGGTTCTTATCCTGAAGGAGGGCAGTTTTGAAGGGGTTGTACCCCAAAATTAGATGCTGATCACTTTTGGGTGAAACAAACCGGGAGAACGGGACAGGGATGAGTTTGATTGTGCAAATGAGGTAGTGTCAGCAGTTGAGAGATGACCACAAAGGCTGTTGCAGGATTCAAAGCACCTCAGTGCAGCTGTTTTTTCTGGAAATAGTTGGGGTTTTGTTATTCTGAACCAATTTTTAATAGCATGTAAAGCTGTGTCGTCTTTGGTTACCATGGCCCTGACAGGAACACAAGTTGTGGAGCTGCAGAAGTGAGGCTGTATCTATTTCTGCACCTTTTAAAGGATAGCAGAACCCTCTGTAGTGAATGTGTGACAAACGGGGAGAAAAACAGCGTTCAGACCCGTGAAGGAGCCTGAGCGAGTCATGGAAGAATTCCTTGTCAAGAGAGCATGACTGATTTTAATATATTTTTTTTTTTTTTAAACAAATGGAGAATGACTTAAACTTTTCAGTAGATGGTTGCTGAGCATACACTTTGAAGCTGGAAAAAGTAACCCCAGAAACGAATGCTCATCACTCCCCCTCAGCCAGCTCGTGCCTCGCCGATAGAAAGCACCCATCCTTGCCTGCACTTATTTTTAAGGAGTTGAAGGCTTGGAGAACCCTAATCTTAAATAAATTAAACCAACTTCAGAGAGATACAGCAGCATGGGGATGGAAGGTGGGAGAGCCCCCTAGGTTGGTGTTTCTTTGTCCCTGTCTGGAGGCATGTGGGTCTCTCTGATTGCAGTGCACTCCATCCTGGAGTGGACTCCCCATCCCTGGCTGTGTCCAAGGCCAGGCTGGACAGGGCTTGGAGCACCCTGGGATAGTGGAAGGTGTCCCTGCCCCTGGCAGGGGATGGAACAGGATGAGCTTAAAGATCCCTTCCGATCCACACCACTCTGGGATTCTGTGACCAAAAAAGGCACTAATATTTCATTAATTGCTCAGAAGGGATTACTTTATCCAGAAGCAACTTCACAACTGCTCAACCACACAGTGCAAACACTCCTTATGCCATGGTAAGTGTTGTCTTAATACCATTATTCTTGTCAGAGGTTCTGGTTCTAGGTTTTTGGGTTTTTTAAGCTTTGGAAATCAGTGCCTGGGGTAAAATCCCTGTGTGGCAGTGGAGCCCAATAGGGGGAGTGTGAACTTTAACTAAAGCCTTGTCTGAATTCCTTCCAGTTTCCTGTACAAAGGATGCACCTCACTGCATGTCCAGAAGGCTAATAATTGTAGGGGCTTGTAAATCAAAAGGGAAATTAATCTGAAGCCCTTGGGGCCTTTGCTTTGCTTAAAAAGCGTGAGATGTGTCCGTGACACATCACTCAAATTGTCCTTTCTTAATAGTTTCTTTAAAATTTATGCCCAAGCTTACCCAACGAAGTAAAAATAAGTCGTGTCGTTGGCATCTTCAGTGAGTAAAACACTTCTTGGTTCAGTGGTAGAGGGTTTAGACCTCGGGACTGGACCAAGTGAGCTGGATTTTGGCACACATAGCCCTGACTGAAGCAAGGAATGCTTTTCTAACCCCCCTACCCCCAAAGCCACTCAAACCACAGCACGTTTCAGCATCACCTGTGGCACAAATCCACCCAATGGCTTTGTTCTGGCTACTGAAATGCAGGTTTTCAGATCTTTGTTTTCTTCCTGTTGGGAGGAAATCTGCCACCTTCCTCTATAAGTCTTTCAGAACAGTTTCTTCTAATAAAAACCTAGGGTTTAGCAGCCCTGTTGTTGGCTTTGACCTTGGGTGCCCTTTTTACTGCTCTTCTTTTCCTGTCTTTGATGTTGGAGTGCTGCATATTTGTGGTGATTTCCACGGGCATGTTCTGTGCTCAGACAGACATGGCTGCACTTCTGGACTTAAAACACCAGAGTTCAGCCTCAGTTTGATTAGGTTTGAGTAAAGAGAGATTTTTGTAGTGCAGAACCATCAGCCTGGGTCTCTTAAATCAGATTTTTGTAGCGGGAGTGTTGTCAGAGTGTGGAGGTAAGAAGCAGCTCTGGGATGGCTGGGAGGGGATTGATGCAGCTGAGTTAAGAGGGGTCTTGACCACACTTGTGTGATGCTTGATCCTCTAAACTCTGTGAGTTTGTCTCTCCATCCACCACGGGAAGGCACAATCCCTGTTTTAGTCCCTTAAGCCTTTGCTACCCAGAAACACAAAATCCAATTGCCTGCCTGCTCTGGCTTAGCTGACCTGGCAGCCGGAGCAGGAGGACCCGGCACAGGAAATGTGGCTGTTCAACTTGGGTGGTGATGGAAATACCATGGCACCTGGGGCAATGGTCCCTCCCTGTTTTGGGCTGATCTTGGAGAAAGCTTTTCTGTTTCCCTGACATGGACTGCAGGAGACAAGTCAGAGATAAGAGGAGCTGCTCCTTTGTTTTATGGTGGGCCTTCTACTGAGAGCAGCCTCATTTGCACCCAGCTGCTGGGCTTTGAAGGAATTGGATCAAGTGGGTCCTTGCATTCTTTTCCTTAATTTCCCCTCCCATCAGTGTGTTTTCAGCTCCAGCTCTTCACTTGGAAATAAGTATGAACTTTTTCACTCTTACTGTCACAGTACTTTTCATGCACGTGGTTCTCTTTCAGGTATTTGTCATTTTAAGGTCTCTTTACATTGTTGGATTTTTCCTTTGAAGGTCTGAAGCTCCTTGGAAATAGGTACATGGAGGTTTATTCAGTGGGGATACAGATGGTTTGTCGTGTCCTCGTACCAAAATCAGTGCAGGGAGTGGGGTAGGGAACCACAACTCAAAGGCTTAAGGAATATCTGGCAGTGCTGTTTATTCCTTTTACTAAGTAGTTACTGGATTTCAAAAGCTTTTGAGGGGATGAGTACCCCACATTTCTTTCCCTTCCCAAATGCCATAAATATCCTTTTCTTATGCTCTACCATCACTCACATATCTCCAAAGAAAGATCGAGTCAGCTGTCCCTGCTCAATGGGGTTATTGAAGAGCCTGAGTGCCTCATTCAGGGCTGGGAGGCCCCAGGCCATGAAGGGAAGGCAGGATCCCACTGGGCTCTTCTGACCCTGGGGATGAGCAGAGAGTCATTAGTGCTGCTCTTTACTCACCCTGCAAAGTGTGTAAGTGTCAGGCTCAGAGCTGGGGCTTTTAATTCAGGCAGCAAAGCGTTGCCACATTCCATGGGATTGCTCCCAAATCCATGTACACGCCTCATCCTTGGAGGCTGGGCAGTGTTAAAAATCATCAGGCTCCGGAAGTGGAATGCAGTGGCTTCTGGTTTGGGTTGGAAGGGCCCTTAAAGCTTATCCTGTGGGCAGGGACACTTTCTTCCATCCCAGATTTCCCTGTCCAGCCTGGCCTGGAACACTTCCAGGGATGGGGCAGCCACAGCTTCTCTGGGCACCCTGTGCCAGGGCCTGCCCACCCTCACAGGGAAGGATTTCTTCCCAGTCTCCCACCTGACCCTGTCTTCTGGCAGTATGAAGCCATTCCCCCTTGTCCTTTACTCCAGGCCCTTTACCAAAGCTCCTTAGGGCAGGATGTGAAGGCTGTCTTGGGGATTCTCTGCTCCAGTGTGGAGACTGGAGTGAGCTGGGTGGAGCAGTGCTGGTGTTCAGCCCAGCCTTTGTTGTTGTGTGGTTCATGATGGAGGAGGAGACAGGGCAGGAGCTGCAATGTAAGGGGAACAAACCAAACACTGGCTCAGCTTGTCTTTCAAACCGTGTTTCTCACTGTTCTTGCTGTGGCAGTTTTGGGAAGTTCTGAAATACCTTGTTCCTCCTGCTCCACCTCCAGGAGGTTATAGAGGAGACGTCTCTGTACTTGCAGAAATTCTGAAATAGTGTGTGGGGACTGCTGTTGGTCACTGTGTGTCAGGGGTTGACTGGGATAGGGGAGAGAGGTGCTCCAGGGCTGCATGGAATCTCCAGGTGTGGATCAGCTGTGCTCAGAGGCAGACACATCCCAGCCACTACCCATGGTCTGCTTCTGATGCTCTTTCAGACATCATGAAACAGAAACTCTCTTCTGGAGTCAGGTGCTCTTCTTCTGATGTCCAGAGCCAGGGGGATTGATCCCACTGAAGGAAAAGATGCAATGATGATGATTGATATAAGTAACTTTTGCTCCTGTGGGAGTCCCTGTCCTTCTGCAGCAAGAGCATGAGAGATCCAGGAGTTGGGAAAATATGTGAAAGCTGGTTGTTCCGTGTTGATTTCAGCAACTCCTTACAAAGTAGCAGATCAGGCCACGTAACATAAAATGAAAATAATCAAAGTGGCAATTGGTTTATCCATAATAAAATTAATTCTTAACTATTTTGTAGGAGCTGCATGGTGAAATTTTAACTTTTTTTACTCCAGCACTGTTCTGTGCCTTAATGTTTCATTCTCCTCTTGGCCACTGGCTCCAACTCTGTGCCTGCTGTGCAGTAAATGGCCTCATGTGGGTGTTTCCATAGCTCAGCTCATCCCAGGTTCCCAGAGCCACTCAGAGGGTCCTAAAAAGTGCTCAGATTTTTCCATTCAAGAGCCCCTGCTTTCCTGGATGTGTACCAGCTCTACTGTTAAGGAAATGGGAGAGGATGAAGCTATGGGGTGTGTTTGAGTGGGATGAGGCCTTCCTCAGGGGGAGAGTTTTTTAACCCTGGAAGCAACAATAATAGTCAAAATTTCACTACCCCACTCCCTTCACTTAAGAGGAGATTCCTAAATGATTTTTCTTTTTCAGGACTCTTTTCTCTGTCATAACAGGGAATTGATTTTCTAGTAAATAGCAGAAGGTAACTCCCTGCTCTCTGTGGGATCATGCATGGGTTGCTCTGGGATTTGCCGTATCAGCCATTGTTTATAGGTGTTGGCTTTTCCTTGGGTGCCATGGCAGCTCCTCACCTCCCTTGTGGAAGAGGTGGTCCTTGAAGCTGTGCCATGTGAGCTTTTCCCTCTGCCCTGCGTGCCATGATGTGCTTGCCACTGCAGCAGGGCTCTGTCGCTGCAAGACTAGGATTGCATTCACCCACCTGGCTGAGCAACTGCTTCTGCTTGGAAAAGAGCCTTCTCTGGCCTTTGTCTGTGCACAGATCCTCACTTGCACTCCTAAAAGCTTTTTGATTTCTTGTTTTTTACACAGGACCTTGTGTTGGGTCACCAACCTTGTGGTGGCTCAGGAGTGTCTCTGGGCACGTTGGGTGTGAGTCAACCCAAATGGAAACGCCACTTAAACAGCAAGAGGAAAAAGCCTTTTTATGTAGCCAAGGCCAGATACTTCAGGCTGTAGCAAGTCTGATTAAATGAATTGGAATTCAAGATGTGGAGCTCCTGCTGGGGATTTCCAGTTGGGTTTCCCCTTCAAGAGCACCTTTGGTTGTATGGGAGTAGGGGGAAAGATTAATAACTCTTGGGATGAAAGGGAAGAAAGTGTGTTATGTAAAAGTGAGGATGGCTGATGAAATAGCTGACCTTGGAAATGCTTTCTCTTGGCTGTGTGCTCTTACATATGGAGGAGCACATCACAGGATGTGCATACAATCACTTGGTTATATTTAAAACATGGAGAGGCAGCACACTTAGTATTCCACTTAACTGGAGAAGCAACTTCTCGAGGAAACTGATCCATGACCCTAAGAAACCTCACACAAATCCACAGGTAGTGTGTGTGGTTTGTAAAAATTTGGGCATTTACTTACGTAAATCTTGAAGTCATATATTTACTATAAATGATTCTACCATTGTCTGTCTTGTCAATTAATCCATTTAGTGAACATGTGTGAGAAATTCTGAACAGCTCAGCACACTTTAATTAATGGGGATGGTCTCTAAAGAACTCTGTGGGTTAGCTGGGCTTGGATCCTTTGTAATTTTACAGCATCTGCTTTCTCTTTTTCCTTAAAGGAAAACTCAGTTATCTCTGCAGTTTTGCAAACTCCTTGTCTATGGGTCCTTAAAAATTCCTTTTTAAGGAATTAATTACTTGAGTTTAAGTAAACAAACTCAGCCAAAGAGATGCCAAAGTGCTTTATATTAAATGTGAATTTGCCTGGCTTAGAGGGAGAGGTGTTTTTTTTTTTTTTTTTTTGGGGGGGTGTTGCATTCTGATAATTTGTTGCTAAAAATGTGATGATCTTGGGGGATTGGAATATGCAGGGGTGCAGGTCTGGCTGTGCCCATCCTTGGCACCAATTGCAGGAAATGTCAGCTGATGTTACATAACAGGTACAGAATTGCACATCAATCCAAGGATAGGGTTAGTGAAACTTCTGCTGGCAGAATTGGGGCAAAAATGCTGCAGGTATTCATGATTAGCCCCCATTTTATTCTTTTAAAGGAATGTTGGGTTTTAATCACAGGTGGAAAACTTGTAAGTCCATCCGTTTTATTGGATATAATGCAAATATACAGGAAGGACTTTGTCCAGACTTGGGATTCAAACCTTATGAATGCTCCTGGTTGCTGCTCCTGTACAATATTTAAGGAATATACTCAACAGTGTCTAGGGAAATGAAAAGTTGTTTTATTGGTAGCAGCAGCATAACTGCACTGGAAATGGGAGGTGTTGTGCTGCTGTCTGATCCAGAGAAGCTTTTCCTCCCGTGGAAGATCAGGGCTGTGTTTGTGCTGCCCAGGTGAGCGCTGACCTTGGATACTCCTGGCTTACCTTAAAGCCACTCGGTTGCATAAGTGGTTCTTACACCTCTCCGTTCTTGTGCCATCAAATGACACTGTTTGCCGGAAAATCTTAGTGACCTTGGCATTTGCTGGAAAAACAGAGGAGCATGAAGAGTGAGATGACTCAGGAGAAAGGGGAAGGGCAGGATACTTTTCATCTTAAAGCATTATGGAAGGTTATAGAACAAGAGCTCTTTAGGCTTACTTGCTGCACTGGGGACGAACTCCCCAAAATGCTTCCTGGTGATCTTTGTCCCTGTGCCTGTGGCTCTGTGAGGGAGCTCTCAGAGTGTGACTGCCCCTGTCCCCGCAGCTTTCCCGAGAGCTGTGCCCTGTGTTAGTGCTGGCCAGCTGCTCCTTGGGATCCTGGCTCTCAAAGCTGGCTGCCACCTCGAGGGACCCCCTCAGCTAAGGAAGGCGTGAGCCCAGTATCCCAGGTGACACCATCACTTCATCAGTTTGGAGCAGAATGCAGCCAGTTGCACAAGATGCTGCTAAATGAATTGCTCTTTCTCAAGCTGTGCCAGAAAACTTCCTGCACTGAAGTAGCATGAGCTGGAAACTCCTTCCTTAATACGCACTTTGTCCTCCAGTACCAGCATTGCTGCTTCCTCTGAGGACTTTCATATGAAATTAACACGAAAAAGAGGAAGGTGGCTGAGTGCAGCCGTTTATCTGGTATTATGGGATATTTTAAAAAATCCTGTCCTGTGGTCACTTTTATTATCTAGGTAGATTATATATGGATTTTTGTTGGACTCAAGCTTGGGAACAGCCACAGGTTTGGTGCTGTGGATGTTCAGCAGCTTCTGGGCATAATTTTCATATGGAGGAAAGCCAAATGACAGTTATCTCCTGGTTTCCTTGTGCAGGGACGAGGGAGAACTTCAACCTTCTGTCTCAAGTTCCATTAGGCTAAAACCTTCATGAATTTTTGCTGAAGAACTTTATAGCTAAGCACAAATGGTCACCTCCTCCTTCCCCTCCCTTCTGCTTTAAAGTCCTCAGATTGCTGGAGGGAGCTGCCTACATAGAGACAAGTGCCCTGTAGCTCCTTTTGGCAGCTGGGAATGCCCCATGTCTTGAATTGCAGGACCTTCGTGCCTATATTCCAGTGGTAGATTCCTTGAATTGACTTTTTTCCAGCGTTGACTGTTTTTTGCTTGTCATGTCGATTAAAAAGATTCCCTGGGTGTAAACTAGTGTTCAGTGCTCCACTTAGTGTCACTTCCTATGAATGCTGTTCCCACCATTGCACTAAGGAGTAGGATCTGGGATGAATCACGAGCTCCAGGTTGGATCCTGTCCGTGATCTCTCCTCACTCCCTGCTCCCAGTGCTGATCTCCTTCCCTGCAGTGCTTAAACCCTAAACCAGAAAAGGGAACAATTTAAAATCCCTCGCCTGGCAGATGATCTGGAATTGCAGCCTGACCCCTGTATAAACTTGTCTTCCCTCGGAATTCTCCCTTCCAAACCCCCTCCTGTGTTACAGGCACCACTTGGGTCATGCTGCACGTGCTGTGGAGGGACAGGTTCCAAAGGGACAGATCCCAAATATCCATTGCAGCTTGGCTCGTGACCGGGGCATTCAGTTGTTGTTTTTAGACAATGCTGGAGCATTTGCAGGGGTGGAACTGTAGGATTTGGACCTGTTCCATAGAATGGGATGGGCTTGTGCACTGCTGGACACAGCTCCAGATAGAAGGGTGCCCTTCCCAAAGTGTCTTTCCAGAGGAGGCAAGAGCTGGGATGCTCAAGGTGGTGTGTAAAACATCTCCTGAAAGCTTCAGTGTGCTAATGAACTAATGGCACTGAAATGAACTGCTCATTAAAGAATTAAAAGACTTCAAATCAGGTGGTAGCATAGAGAACAATCTCGGTGTTGAAGGGAAACAGTGGGAAATCTGTACTCAGATAAAGTGTTGCTTTCCCCATGTATTTCCTTATTTTTTCTTTGGTAAGTGCGTGACAGGTTTTGTGTCCTGGCCTGGGGCCTGAATTGCCTTGAGGCTCAATGCTCCTTGTGGTTGGTTCTTGCTCATTTGCTCTGCACCACTTCCTGTCACCTAGCCAGACTCCATCCCTCAGGAATAAGTCACATCCTACCAAGATTCACCTCCTTGCCATCTCACATGAAGGACTAAAATAATCCTGGAGAATCACAGGGCTCCTTGTGACTCCAGCTGCTGTGAACATGCCCACTGCTTTACTTCCTTTCTCACAGCTTCAGAATCTCCTTTGGCCCCTCAGGGCCGTTCTCCTGGCTCCGACATGGCTGTGGTAGAGGTGTGGAAACACAGGGAAGCAGAGCCTGGTGTGTAGCCATGCCCAGTCCCTCTGCTGGAATGCAAAAGAGGCAAAGCTACAGAGCAGGACAGGGAGTTCTGCCCGGCTGAGAAAGGCACCAGCCTCTGGTTTACAGTGGATTTTGGCATGTTTTTGGGGAAGCTTTCATGAATGTGGTTTCATGTTGGGATTAGAGGTGTCCCTCTGAGCTGCTGTGGGAAGGATGGATCTGCCTTTGCTGACTGGGCTGTGTCTGCACCCTGGTCTCAGATGTGATGATCATGTGAGCATTTGGTGATTTAAATCAGCTCACAGAATCCACGGAAAACTGCACCCAGCCAAGGGGAAAAAAAAAAAAAAAAAAAAAGAGTTTTCTCCTGAATCACCAGGCTGAGCTGGTTCACCAAGGAATCTTGTGATCCTTAGTCCTTTCTGAGGAACATTATTCCTTGCTGAGTGGGGTGGCAGAAGGGTGCCAATGTTTGGCAGCGAGGTTGGTTTGGGATCCCATGGAAGCTGACCTGTGGCAGCCCAGTGCCTGTGGCAGGGGCAAGGGAAGCACTGTGCCCTCAGGGAACCATGCCTGGGTTTTCTTCTCTTTCCCCAGGGACACTGGGGCCACCCCATGACTGGAATTATTCCCCCTTGCCCTCTGATTAACTGCTCCAGAAGGTTTCTTAAGCAACGCTCCACAGAGGTGGAGGGTACAAGGGGAAGATCAGCTTTTAGATCTACAGCTTTTGCAGCACCTTTGAAGTCTCTGTTTCTTTTCCCTACCTGGCCACCCAGGCAAGGATGGATGGAGGACTTGGGCTTTTTCCCAGTTTTTTTCTGGTTCTGATTCAGGATTGTCCCTTGTGTTTTGAAATCACAAGATGATCAATGTCAGAGTAATGTAAAATAGTAACAACCACTGACTTCAGTCACTTGCACAATAAATTATTATTGTTGTTGTTATTATTAGAATTAATATTATTTATTGCTTTCATTTTACTTGAGTAGACAGATGAAAATTCTGTATTTTGGAAGGGCAGCAAGGTGAGGTGGTGGTGAAGAGGTAGGCAGTCTGCTGGCTAACACTAAAAGGGTTTTATTTTTGTCAGGGCCACAAAAATAAGTATTTCAGTGGCAGGGGAGCTTCAGAGCTTTGTCTCATTTCAGGGAATAGCAGGGGTGCAATAGTTGCAGAAAAGTCTTCTAATTAAAAGAACAGCGTAGCTATTTAGGCTTGTGAACTCCCACTAAAACGTTAATTATTTTGGGTTGTGTGAATGTCTGGAAAAGCTTCTGCATCAGGAATCCTGAAGATTTCTCCTGTTTAAAACAAGTTCATGGGTTATATAGAAGCCCAGAATAGTTTGGGCTGGGAGGGACCTTAAATCTCATCCAGTCCCCCCCCCCCTGCCACAGGTCCCACTATCCCAGGTTGCTCCAAGCCTTGTCCAGCCTGGCCTTGCTTTGTGTCTGGAGCAGCCAGCCCAGGAACTGCTATCCCCTTTCAACAGGACACCTCCTGCCTTTGGGAGAAGGTGCAGATGTTTGGGTAGTCTCAGAGCACAGAAAGGGATTCAGCAGCTGCTGCCAGCTACGGGAATAATTTCAGGAGAAATGTCACTGTCTCTGGTCAACTGAAAGCCTGTTACTTACTCAGTTGGATGATTTTAACATTTGTATCTGTATTTGCCACCTCCAGATTGTTCACTGCTAGTGTGATCAAGTCTGGTCAGCCCCTGGGGAGCAGTGGCAGGGCCAGGATGGCTTGGTGGCTTTTCTGTAATTGGGAAGGGCAAAACTAAAAGCTGTTTGTTATTGCCTTTATCTTACTGAGGTCTTCTTATCCCTCATGCTTCCAGTTGAGTGAGCTGCTGCTTTTGGATTGGGTTGTGCTCCTAGAAGAGATGCACGTGGGTGTGGGGAGCAGCATCTTCAAAAAACCCCTTGTGGCCTCAAGTCAGAGCATTACTTAGGTAGATGTGTGGTTATGGTATAGCACAACATTGCTTCAGCTCATTCCTGAGGGTGGGTGTGTACCTGCTCCTCCTTTCCCAGTCCCATCAAACTTCCATTCTCTGATTAAGTCCTCCCAGTTTAATTTTCCTGGAAAAAAGGAGGCTCAGGGGAGGGAACAGGGACAGGATGAGAGGAAACAAGAGGAGGTTCAGGTTGGATACTGGGGCAGTCTCTTCACTGAAAGGGTGGTCAGGCACTGGCACAGGCTGCCCAGGTCAGTGGTGGAGTCCCCATTTCTGGAAGTGTGCCAAAGAAAGTGTGGATGTGGCACCTGGGGACATGGTTAACGGTGAACACGGCAGTGCTGCGTTAATGGTTGAACTTTGTCATCTTGGGGGACTCCTCCTTAATGATTCCATGATTCTGATGTTTAGGATCATTAGGTTATGTTCAGATCTGCCTCGGCAGCTGTCTCTGGGCTTACTACATCCCACAGTCCTGTGCAGGGATGTGCTTAGGGAATCTACAGCAGGAGCATTTTATGGAGCAGCCTTCCCTGGGTGACAGCTTCATCCTCCATCTCCACCCCTGCCATGCCTGCAGGATCCTGCCCCTTGGATTACACCTCCCTGACAGTAATTTTCCTCTGATGCCACCTGACAGCTTACAGGTGCCATGGGTGCCTACCCTTGCCCTCAGGAGCCTTGGGAGCAGAACCTGGTCTGTTCCCTCATTTCTGCTGGGAGCTGCCTGGGGATAGGTCTGAGAGCATCCACCTGCTGCAGTTGCTTTCTTTCCCAATCAGCTCATCCCCTGAAAGGAACCTAGGGCTGGATTTGGAGTTTTAAAAGGCAAAATGAAAGTTTTGCGAGGAAGAACTGAGTAGTAGGAAGCTGCTGTGTCATAAGGAGGGAACAGCTTAAAAGCTGATTTCTTCAGGAACTGTAGTGATGGGATAAGGAGTTATGGGTTCAAACTGAAAGAGGAGAAATGTAGGTTAGATAAATAGAATAAATTCCACCGTGTGAGGGTGGGGTGGCCCTGGCACAGGTGCTGTGGGTGCCCCATCCCTGGCAGTGTCCGGGGCCAGGCTGGACAGGGCTTGGAGCACCCTGGGATGGTGGAAGGTATCCCTGCCCATGGCACTGGTGGCACTGGGTGGGTTTAAGGTCCCTTCCAACCCAACCCCATCATTTCCTTTCCCATTGTCCTGCTGTTTTGGAAACCTCAGTGGTTTCTTGGCCCACAGGAAGTGGATTGATTCTCCAAGAATGTCTCTCTGACTTTGGTAGCAGGGTGACAAAGATTTTACCTGGGGCATGTTGGATGTGATTTATTCCCACACATGGCTGGTGCCTGGGGACGTGCAGCTCCTCTGGAACAACAATAAGGAAATGCAGGTTTTCTTTCCCTGCTTTATATGCCTGTGAATCACCTGTAAATGTGCATTTACACATTGTAGGATCCTTACAAACACAGTCTGACTGCTCTGACTGTGTTTTGATCACTTGGTACTTGTTTTAAGAAATACGGAAAATTATTTCTTGGTGTAGACCTTAAGATGACAAAAAGAAATCCAGGTTTGCCTTTAATATATGGATGTAAAGAGCAGCAGCACCAAAATCCTTCATTCCCATGCCTTGGCTCTCTCCTCGGGCAGAAAGCAAAGGAAATCTTAATCATTGCTGAGAGCAGCACAGCTCCAGCAGAGAACTGTAGTCATTTCATGGAATTTTAGGAGATATTTTGCCCTGTATCACATGGCATGAGCCCAACTTCCTGGCATTGCCCTGCTTGGGACTTTCAGGCTGTTTTTGGGGCCAGGCTGTTTTGGGCTGGCTGGGTGTGCATGCTGCTGGCGTAACACAGCTCTGCTCCCAAGTTATTGGGTGCATTTTAGAGTTCAGGCCTCATCTGAAATATCTCCATGGGATGTTGGCCCACCATAGTCCTCTGTAACTTAGAGACCATTCTCCAGAACTCAGCTGGAATCTCCAGAGCTTATTGAGCCTTTTCCCCCCCACCTTAATATTTTGGGCTGTTTCTACAGTGCCTGCCCTGGGGTTGTGGCTAGAGATCAGTGAGGAATCACTCAGAGCAGCAGGGTCTGCTAGAAGACAAATAGAGCTGCTTCAGGTTCCTGAGCATTGCCTGTTTCCTGCAGCCTAATGGGAGTTTCAATTAACATGGACAAGCACAATCATAAATAACCCTCCTAAAATTAATGGGATTTTAAGGCTACATTGGCACATTCCCCGTGATGCTGTTGCCTCTCTGTGGCATTGCCATGATTTCCAGCTGAAGGGAGCTGATGAGATGTACTGACTTTTTAATTTCTTAGACGAGTCCATATATTTTGAGACTAAAATGTGAATTGAAA
The DNA here is from genome assembly GCA_018697195.1 of Certhia americana. Lineage (NCBI taxonomy): Eukaryota > Metazoa > Chordata > Aves > Passeriformes > Certhiidae > Certhia > Certhia americana. Next base: position 5,142,857 of record CM031875.1, read on the forward strand.
AAATATGGAAGTGGCTGGTGTTTTATGGCAGAAAAAGGACAAGTCAGCTGGTAAGAAGTTGTCTGTAGCTGAGCAAGAGATGCTCTCCTGGCACGTCGTTCACCTTGTTACCTGAGCTGGCACAGGCACGACCCAGGGAGCCTCTGTGGCTTTTTTTTTAGTAATTGCTAATATTTCACAGCTTGGCTGAAACCTGAATTTAACCTTATTCAGGCTGTGCTGTGAACACTTTGGGGAGCGTTAAAAATACACCTCAAAGTTCACAGTTACAGACCCGTCCCCCACCCACCAACACCCCGCTTCAAGGAAAATCCCAGCAGGATTAGCAGGGTATAGACACGGTTTCTTCCACCCCAAACAACCTTTCCAGTCTCGGCTGAAAATAGCCAGTTTGCCTCCATGCTGAGGTTGCAGTGCTGACAAAATCAGGTTGCCCTTAGAAACATGTTTGTGTCGGGCAGAAGAATTGATCAGCAGCGTTTGCTCTGCTGTGGGCCCTGCCAGCCCCCCGGGAGCCTCCTGGCGGGGTGAGCCGAGGTCTGGGCTGATTTACTGCGGGTGAGCTGTCTCACTGTCCGTTCATTTAGAGATGCAAAACTCAGCCTGGGAGTAATGAGCTCAGGCTAATTAGGTGCTTGTCTGCAGGTGGAACTATTGCAGCTGGTGCTCCCAATATTGCCAGTTTGGATTTGAAAGCATCGTGGAATCAGTGGGATGCTGGGAATACAGATCATTTGCAACAAAGGGGTTATTTTTCTGTTTTCTTCCCCCTAGCCCCCAGCTTTCCTTTGACATTCCCATTTGGCTTGATTCTGAGATTATCACACGTGGACCAAAGATGGAAGGGGAAGGGTGAGGGGAAAGAGGTTTTTATACAGGCAGATACAGACAGGACAAAGGGAATGTCTTCCCAGTGCCAGAGGGCAGGGATAGATGGGATACTGGGCAGAAACTCTTCCTTGGGAGGGTGGGGAGGCCCTGGCACGAGGTGCCCAGTGCAGCTGGGCTGCCCCATCCCTGGAAGTGTCTAAGGCCAGGTTGGACAGGGCTTGAAGCACTGTGGGATAGTGGGAGGTGTCCCTGCCCATGGCAGGGGGTGGGACTAGGTGGGCTTTGAGGACCCTCAGAAACCCAAACCTGGGATCCTGGGGTGTTTTGTGGAGTGGATATTTGAAGGGATGTAAGCTGGAGGATTTGGAGACATGCTCAGGTGCAAACAGGACGTGCTCTGTGGCTGTGGCTGCTGCAGTGGCTGCTCAGAGAGGGGCTGGGGATGTGCCAGGTGGGCTCTGCCCCTGAATTTAGGCCGCGCAGCCGGACGGACGTGCCAACGCCCGCATCCACAGATTCCTGAAACGTGTCAGGACTCCCAAAGGGAGAGGAGCCTGAATCTGAATAGAAGCAGGATGCTGGGGGCAGGAGAGGGACAGCACGCTGTTCAGTGAACATTTGAAGGTCACATTTGCCTTTCAAGCTGCTGTTTTCGGCCCTGGAAAGCTTGTTTTCCAACAGACATTGAGGTTCATCGGGATTTGTGTACCCCTTCTCTTTGGGAAGCTCTCCCAGTTCCCATTCAGCTCCATGCAAGCATAGCTCAGGGGACGTTGTGTGGCAGACAGCAAGGAAAGGCAGTGCTGGGATTATTTGGAAGCTGATGCTGAGATTAATGGTACATAATTAGGTAAAAAGCTCAAGATGTATTTTGAGGCAAATTTTGTTATGAGGAGAGTGTTCATTTAGAATGTGGCATAAGCTGGGATAAGCAGGGAAAGCCTCACCGTAACATTTGGATCCAGAGAGAGCTTGGGGAGGATGATTTAATGAGGAGCACTTAATGCAGAGGGATGGACAGGATGATAACTTTGAGTTGTCATCTCAGAGTTCAGCTGGGGAGCAAGGAACGAGTCCTGCAGTCAGGGATTTTGAACGAGGCAATAAAGGAGTGGTGAAACATCAACAATATTTATGTAGGTGCATTTCTGGTACAAAAGGAGAAGATAAATACCTTATTTAAGGTTTTGTTCCAAGTATAAAATAGCCCATAAGCAAGTATTTAAAGAGTTCAATGGTGCAGTTTAATACACAAAATACATGAAGGATTAAAGAGGCTGTTTGTACAAACAAACACTTCATTGATCCACTTAAAATTTATATGTCTGATAAATGGCAGTTGGGCTGTGAACATTGACTACACATGTGGCACTAAGGAGCTTTATACTGGGCCATAAAATGTTGAAACAAGCTTAATAATGGCTTTTGCCATTGGATCCTTCTGGGGATAAGTCGTTTTGGAAAGTGGCAAACCCTGGAGGTTTGCATCTCTTGACAGGGATGACGTACTGCTTTATTAAAAATCTCAGTGCTTTTAAACTATGAACCTAATTTTTGCCACTTTGGAAGCACTTTTTATTGTGTTCCTTTGTTTTTAGAACATTTGACTTGCCAGAAATAGTTCTTAGATCAGAATTAGGTATTGGTGAAAAGCTGCCATGGGCTTTTAAGGAATTCCTCACCTGCAACTCTTAACCATGACCATATTCCTGAGTGCTTGTGCCAGCAAAAAGTTGTACTTCTTTTTCCCGTTTATAATAACAATAAACACCAAACATTGAAACACCAGTGCCCCATTGGAGCTTGACCCATGGTATAGTCAGGGCTCAGAATTGTGCTTTGTTTTGACATCCCATCATGTTGTGCAAGAGCAGTTGCATCCAGCTGAGAAAACAGAAAGAAAAGCACTCTTTTCACACTGCGGCCACCTCATTCCTTAAGACTCAGCCAAAAGGCCTGATCCCCTTGTCAGGAATCCACAGCAAGAAAAACCCTGAAGAGACAAAACCCACCCAAACACATTCTGAAATAAAACAGGATCTCTGTAAGGATGGGAAATGGGATATGTCATTGGATGGAGGCAGGGAAACGGTTAGGGAGGGTCAGCATATTATTAGGTGTGGGTCTTTAAATGTTTTCCAAAGTCCTTGAATTATGTTGATCTTGATTTTTATAATATTATTTCTCATCAAGAGCAGCTCAGCTGTGAAGGGTCAGGGTGCTTGAGTCCTGTAAGAGCTGAAAACATGGAGGTGACAGGGAATGGGGGAAATCAGCGTGAGCCTCTGTAATTAGGGGCTGGATTCTGCAGATACACAGGAGGATTGAATTATGGTCACTCAGGCAACATCAGTCCTGCTTTTCCCTAAGTTTAGAGTTACTTGCTTTGTAACCTGAATTTTATTCTTCCATTGAAGAATTCAGTTTGGTTGTAATACTTCAGCGTGGAGAGATGACTACACTGTTTTGATCTTCTATATTTTAATTTTTCCCAGGTAATGTGTCAGTCCCTTGGTGGAGTTTGCTTTGGGATTTTCTTGTTGTTTTGTCTTCCACAGGCTGTAGTTTGCTTTGCCAGCATTCATTCCTCTGGCTTCTGAAATGTGATCTGTCAAAAGAGGGATTGATTTTGAAGGGAAAATTGATTGCTGAAATAGATGCTAAGTAAAGGGGTTCGTAGTGCTGCATTTGGGAGTAGCAAGATGAAAGCTGAGGGGAAACAAGCTGTAAAATTTCCTGCTGAGGAGTTTGTGCTGCGGTTTAATTCTACTGATAGGGAGCACTGATGCTTTCTGAGCTCCTCATTCATTGCTGTGCAGCTTTCCGAACCACTCTGTGCTGTGGGGGAGTTCGTCTTTTTCCCTTATCCTTTCCTTTATAAGCTTGGCTTGATTATTATCCCCTGTCAGCTTGCTAAGAGGAGCGTCATGCTGCCTGCCATCCCTTTTCCGCTGCGGGCACAGCACGGGAGGCGGCGAGATTGCAGCGGCGCTGAAGCGTTCGGGTACCAAACCCACGGAGTGCCCGGTGCTGCCTCTACAAAACCTGCGGCTCTGCCTGCCTGGGATGGGCAGGGACAGCTCCAGGGCCCGGGCGGGGCGTGGCCATGGGCTTCACTGATGGATGTGGGGAGAGGATGCGGTGCTGACCGGCTGCCAGAGCTCTTTAGGGTCTCTCTGATAGGGCTCTTCAGGATCTCACTGCGAGAACTCCCTGGATCTCACTGCGAGAACTCCCTGGATCTCACTACGAGAGTTCCCTGGATCTCACTGAAAGAACTCTCCGGGATCTCACTGCCAGAGCTCTCTGGATCTCATTGACACAGCTCCCTGGATCTCACTGATAGAGCTCTTCAGGATCTCACTGCCAGAGCTCTCCGGGATCTCACTGCCTGAGCTCTTCAGGATCTCACTGCCTGAGCTCTCTGGGATCTCACTGCCAGAGCTCTCTGGATCTCTCTGATAGAGCTCTTCAGGATCTCACTGCCAGAGCTCTTCAGGATCTCACTGCCAGAGCTGTCTGGGGTCTCACTGCCTGAGCTCTTCAGGATCTCACTGCCAGAGCTCCGTGGGATTTGCTGATAGAGCTCTCTGGATCTCTCTGATAGAGCTCTTCAGGATCTCACTGCCACAGCTGTCTGGGGTCTCACTGCCAGAGCTCTTCAGGATCTCACTGACACAACTCCCTGGATCTCTCTGCCACAGCTCTCTGGATCTCACTGCTGGAGCTTGCTGCCAGGTAGGACTGAGCATGCTGAAGAAAAGGCTTGTCCCCTGTGAGTGGTGGATTGTGGAGCTGGGAAGAATGTGGTGATGCCAGGGAAGTTCCAGCTGCTGTGACTGGCAGAGCTGTTCCCTTTGAACCTTTTCAGAGCTGTGTGGTTTCCCAGCCAGCTCAATGAAGGGTTACTGCTGTTGGGATGTTCACCTCCCACGTCTTAATTGCATGGTGAATAGAGAAGAGGCTGCAGAGGAGAAACACACTCCTGGAAAGCTCGCTTCCATCACATCCCTGCATGCTTGGAGGGGTTTTGTAGATTCTTTGCGCCAAAAAGCTGAAGGAAATGCTCAAATTTGATGTGATTTCGTGCCCTTCTGTTGTCTTGCTTGACAGTTTTTCCTTGGGATTTTGAGCGCACAGTTTTGGTACAAGCAGAGACACGTGTAGGGATTATATAACCCTGGGGAATCCAGTGGGAGACTGGCTCCATTTCTGGGAAGGGATGAAAATCAGGACTTGTGGAATAGTTTCTGTAAAGTGTTTGTCTTGGTGCCTGTGGGTACCACGGGTGTTTTTATTCCTGGGAAGAGGCAGCTGGAGCTGTGAGCTGGAAGGAGAGGAGAGGCCAGCAGTGCTTGGGGTAAAATGGTCGCTAGTTGCTGAAATGAGCTTAGGTGAGGAGCACCATTCGAGGGAAAATGAATCCATTTTGGGAGAAAATGGAATAATGTTCTTTCTGTCTTCCTGCAATCTCGGTGGAGCAGAGAAACCTGTACAAATTCCTGTGGGAAGGGCTGATTTTGGTGTGTGTTTCCAGATGTGTAACAGCACATAGACATCTCGCAGAATCGCAGTTCTGTAGTATGATTGGAACAAGCAGAGAAATGTGATACAAGGAGATTTCTGCAAGGAATTTCTGCTGACTGTCATTTCACTCAGCATTTGGCAGTGTCACTGATTGCTCCAGCAGCTCCAGGCTGGATTTTTTTTTCCTTAATCGCTTTACAGAGCAGTCAGATATTTCCCTCTCCTCAGAGTGTGGCTGTGGCTGTCTAATTAACAGAGATCCTCCTCTTTTTAGTGAGATTTTTGGTTTCCAGAAAAATTCCGTTTGGTTTCCAGCCAGCGTTCCCTCTCCCACTGGGTCTGTAATAGCTCCCAAAATTCCCCAGCTTGTAATCACTGCTGCAGCCAGATGGGGACTAGGTGGAACTCCCATTGCATCTGTGCCTGCATTTATGAATCTGCCAGAAGTATCTCACTGAGGTGAGATTTTAAATATATCTTTTGTGGGTTAATGAGCTCTGTACAGCAAGGAGAATCCAGGACTGGTACTGCCAGGGTTGCCGTCCTTCTCCTGGATCCTGGTGTGATGCTGATGGAGCAGGGAGAGCTCTAAGGAATCCTTCAGCCTGACATGAACAAAGCAGAGGCTGCAGTTCCACTTTACCAACCTGATGGTGCTGTAAGAGGTTCTTCTTTGATTTAACGGGGTTTCCTTGTTTCTGCTTTTCTGCTTCATTGCTGTCCTCTTCTTTTCTCACAGTGGAAGGAGCTCTGAAAACTGTGTGAGGTTTGGATTATCTTTGTTCCCCCCACACACACTCTCCTGGATGATTTCAGAGCATAGTTTCACAAATTAGTGATGTAGGTGGCAGGATATAGGGGAGGAGGAGGGAGGGCACAGGATGCTCCTGATTTGGATCTCAGCATGGCAGGGCAGTAACACAAAAGAGCTGCCTGAATTACTCAGGCTGTCCTGGTGTTCCTGGCCGTGGTGAATACACCCTGCCCGAGGCTGGGCTGGCTGGACTTCAAATCCTGCACTTGCCTGGGTGTGCTGGGGCAGCCCGAGGGCAGTGATCCCAAGGCTTATGCTGCATTCTGGGATGTGTGCACCCCTAGTTGCACCGAAATCTGTGTGTGAGAGCAGATGAGTGAGTGCCCTGGGGGAGGTGTGGGTGTGCATGTGGATGGGATGATGCTGCTGGATGAGGTTCTGCTTCCCACCTGCCTGCCCTGACCCGTTCAGCTCCCTTGGTGCAGTATCCATGCTGTCACTTAACCCATTCCTAGCAGAAGAGCCTCATCAGCACAAATGTGATGAGCTTTGCTGTCACCCTGGCGCTCTTCTCCCGCAGGAGCAGCACCTCTTGTCCCAGGACAGGCTGCTTTGGCAAGTGGAGAGAGAGGAAAGGTGGTGATTTCCACTGGGGAGCAGAAGCAGGCTCCAAGAGGCTCGGTGGGAACTGGGAGCCTTTCCACTTGCCCAGCTCCTCTCCGGGAAGCTGGAACCTTTCAACTTGCCCAGCTTCTTGTGAAGAGTCAGTCTGTGCATGCCACAAGTTGGATGCTGGAAATAATCACTTTCCCCAACCATTACTTCGTTAAGTCTTATTGAAATTTAAGGCATTTCCTATCAGTCTTGTGTCCATGTCAAATCCTTTGGCAAAAAGGACTTAAAAGGTTTCTTCTGGATCTGATGAGAATCATCCCTTCCTAGGAGAGATCTTAAACAGTAACTCCAAACTCTGCAAATCCATCTAAACTGGTCCTTCCTTCAGGCAGCTCTTCCTGGGTGCAAAAGGAGCAGTTGCTCTGCTCAAAGGAGATTATTTCCTCCTGACTTATATAAGTTCTAAAATAAGAAAATAAATCCCAACCTTGTCAAGGATGAAACCGTTTTTCCAAACTCAGGAATGATCCCTTTTGAAGCAGCGATTATTTCAATGAGTTGTCAGGAGTGCCTGGAGAAGGGAAATCTCAGCTGTGACACAAGGGGGGCAGCTCTGTCCCGGGCCTTTGGTTGCCATCCCTGTCGTAGGGATTTTCTGGGGGAAGAGGGAACAGTGCTACAGCAGGAAATTTGAGTTTTCATTCCATCTTCCAGTGTATTTTTAATCCTTCTCTCCCAGACTTTGCCTTTTTTGTTGTTATTTTCCAAAACTTGTGGATGAATGCAGGATCCTTGGGATGAAGGCTGGGAAGCTTCTGTTGAAGCATGTGATAAATCTTACTGTTGTTTGGCTGAGTCAGGGTTTTAAATCCCATTTGGTTGTTAAAAACCTCTCTGTTTTATCAAATGACACTGCTTGAGCCTGAGCTGGCAGATGAGCCTTAGAGACTGCAGACGAATTCTTGCTGTCATTAAAACAAGGCAAAAAGAGATGTGGGGTGAATGAGCACCAGCCTGGGCACCAGCAAGGCTGGATTCTGGCCCTGGATTGTCCCCTGTCCCCTGCCAGGGTGACAGGTCAGGGCCTCCCTGCAAAGGTGTTGGAAAGGTCAGTGCTAGGCTCTTCCCAGCACAATCCCATCAAGAAGCTTTTTACTGTGTCTGGTGCTCAAACGTTGAATGTATAACAAGACTGAGCAGTTCTAGAGCAATTTCTGAACCTGTTTGGTGAGGAGGAGCCTTTTAGTGATGAGTTCAGAGCCAGAGCAGAACGAGATTGTAAATTTAACTCTGTGTATTTCTCATGCTGTAAATGTGCCTCAGTACTGCTCGAGGAGGAGCTGATCCAGCTGCGTGCTGTGAGCAGTCCTTACTTCAGCCTTAACATTTGGTCCATTTTAGGGGAATAGCTGGGATTGTGGAGCTTGGGGTGGCTGTTGAGTTGTGTCAGTGCCAGCAGGGTCTGTCCTGTCACTGTGATGTTGGTCCCTGCAAAGCTTTGTGCAGCAGTATTAATCTGGGGATCAAACTTGGCGTGCAAAGAATCTCTTGAAATTTTGATTCAAACCTAATCTGGGCTCCGGATTTAATGTAGCAATGTGTTTTTTCTTGTTAGAATAAAACTAAGAAATGTTTTAATGATTTTATTTTCTTTTTAAGTATCCCACTGTGTTAGTACATGAGGTCTATGTCATTCCATGTGTGCAAGAACCTCAGTCAGTCCAGCTGTTCTCATTTCCCGTGAAATGTTGGTGTGTAAAATATAAACAGCAAAAAGGTGTAATCCGATTATGGCACTTCAGAAAATTTTCCAGCAAGTGCCTTTTCTGTGCCAGTGGGCATTGGATATTGTCTAGATCTGTGTGAGGCTGCAAGGTGTTACCTAAGTCAGGCTTTTTCATTCTTTTGGATCCCAGGATCCCCCTGTTTTATTCCACAAATAAACCAGAATCTGTTGTGGGCGATTTTTGTGCATAGTTATTTTCCCTTTTTGTCCTCCCTTAGATTTCCACAGTGTCTTTACAATTAGGAAAACTCCTGCAATTTGCCTTTAAGTCACCCTGCAGCATCTCCTCAAAACCTCCCAGCCCTGTGTCAGTCCTTTCTTTTGGTGGGCACGTGAGGAAAAAGGAGTCACTGGGTGAAGAGAAGCAAACAAGGAAACAATTCCAGCAGGATTCCTGCCTGGTTAGCAAAACTGGAGCTGCCATTGTCCAGCAGTGCCCTGCTGATCTGCAGGGTTTGTCCCTGCGTGCCGAGGGCTTTTCCCTGTCAGATGAAGGCAGAGGTGGGGCAGGCTCCTGGCGGGCCCAAGGTTCTGTGGATTATCAATTCACTCGTTCCCAGTGTGGGATCAGCTGTCCCTGGAGCTGCCTGGGGGTGTCCCTGGGGTGCCCCAGCACGGCCCTGCCTTCCACGCTGCTTTCCTTGACTCGCTGTGTTGCAGAATCCCCCGAGGTCCTGTGCAGCAGCCCCTGGAGGATCGGATCTTCACCCCAACCGTGTCGGCTGTGTACAGCACCGTGAGTATCGGCTGGGCCGGGAGCAGGGGGAGTGCTGAGGGATGCACACTGCAGCGTGCAGGGCTGTCTGCCCCTGGAATTCACCCTGTCACGAGCAGAAAGGGGGGGGCCATTCTGGCTCTGCACAGCTCCCTGACAGGGTACTGCAGCCAGGGGAGGTGGGGCTCTCCTCCCAGGGAACAGGGTCTGGACAAGGGGACACAGCCTCAAGTTGTGCCAGGGAAGGTTCAGTATATTGGGAAATTGGATATTGGGAAAATCTCTTGGCTGAAAGTGTGATCAGACATTGATTGGCACAGGCTGCCCAGGGCAGTGCTGGAGTCACATCCCTGGAAGTGTTCAAAAGAGGAGTGGATGTGGCACCTGGGGACAGGGATATTGGTTGTACGTTGGGCTTGATCTTGGAGGTATTTTCCAACCTTGAAAATTCTATGACTTTATGCAGAACCTTTTTTTGTTGCATAGGAACAAGAAAGGGAGAAATCTTTGGAGGACTTGGGGGTCCATTGCTATTTTTAAGTGTCTCTAGTTTTATTTAGCATGTTGGAGAGTGGGTTTTCCCAACAGTGTCACTGGAATGACAATGTTTTGGCCATATTTTCACTAGGGTGGCTCCATCCCTTTCCTTTCCCCTGCATCTCACAAGACTGATTTTTTTGTGTACTGGTGGCTTCACTTTTCTCGTACCTTCTTGTGAGAAGAATAACCAAGAAGGATTTGTTTTCACATGAAACATTCCATTGCACAGAGGAAGAAATATTTGGATAGGAAATAGAATATTTGGGATAGGTGCCTTTGGCTTGCTGTTCTAGGTGATTGCTAATATATAATATTGATTATTGTAGAAATCCAGCTTAGAAACAGCTATGTTTATTTGTGAACATGATAGTCTTTTCCTTTTATTAGTTTCTTTTTTTCCAATGGCAATAGCTGGAAGCCCAGGGTTATTTATAAGCTTTGCTAAATCAGCACAGCCCTGGGAAAGTCATATTTTGCTTTTCTGGTTGGGATAGTGCAAATATTTGTAATGCCAAAAAACCTGCTTTTAAGCTGCTCTTTTAATTATTTGGAAAACAGGAAGAAAAGCTGTAGATGGGATAAATTCACTACATTTTATGAAGGAACATAAGCTGCTTACAGAAAAACATAAGCTGCTGTGTGAGGTTTTCTCCTTCTCTGTTTACAGGAGTGACTGGGGATGGGGTTCTCAGCTCTGGCCCCTGGAGGCACCTGTGGCTGGAGCAGCTCTGGCCCAGAGTGAGAGCCAAGCAGCTGTGGCTGCCCCTGGATCCCTGGCAGGTCCCAAGGCCAGGCTGGCCAGGGCTTGGAGCAACCTGGGACAGTGGAAGAGAAGGTGTCCCTGCCCCTGGCAGGGGTGGAATGGAAAAGGAGGATTCAAGTCCCTCCCATGCCAAACCATTCCATGATGATGCAGTGATGATGATGATGATGATGATATTTAGCCCTTCCCTTTTTTGGGCTGTGGAGGAGTTTTGTGATGCCTCCTCTGCTGCAGCTGTCGGGGTGCTCAGCTGAGCTCTGGGCAGGATTGAGGGTAGAAGTGCTGCCAGGTGCCCAGTGGGCCCTGAAGAGCAGCAGCTCACGTGGCTGGAGTGGCAGAAGGGCTCAGGTGTGGTGTGGCTGCTGGGCTGGCCAGGGAGCCCTGGATTCCCATGCTGAGTTAGAAGGGTTGGCATTCAGCTCTGACAAGGCTGGAGATTTTGAGCTTTATGGCATTGGCAGCAGTGAATCAACAAACCTGAGCTGCAGGCTTTGCTCTGTTCTCAATTCCTGATTTAGAAATGTTTGTGTGCAGAAAAGCAAAACCAAAGGAACAAATTCAGAGGAAAACCTGTGCTGGGATGATGGGGAGGCCCTGGCTCAGGGTGCCCAGAGCAGCTGTGGCTGCCCCTGGATCCCTGGAAGTGTCCAAGGCCAGGCTGGACAGGGCTTGGATCAGCCTGGGATAGTGAGAGGTGTCCCTGCCCATGGAACAAGATGAGCTTTTAGGGTCCCTTCCAGCCTAAACCATTCTGTGAACATAAATGTACAAACAGTTATCATAAATAATTCAGTTTATATTATCCTTTATATACCCCATACAACGCTTAAAAACACTTTAAAAATATCTGAAGTCCTTTAAAGAAGGTTATTTTTTTCCAATTCTTTCCTCCCAAGATATAATGCAGATGCCTGTGGGGAAAATATGACTGTAAAAATTTAAATTAATGTAAAATAGAAAAGTAACTGTGAAGAATGACCTAAAATAGCTTTTCAGTGTAGAAAAATATCACTCTTTGCTATGTTACAGGAATAGAAGACAAGGCTGGGAATATCTCAGGATTTGAGAATGCACACGTTTGAGAGAAAATTTCATGTTTTGGGGAAAGGAGAGAAATTTCTTGGCTGGGTTCTTTTCAGGCTTCCATTTGAAGTCCCAGGCAGATTTCAGATTCAGAGGGAGTCCAGGGAAAAATGAATTGGGATGGAAAAAGCACATGAAGGGAGGGCCTTGACAAATTCATTCATGAAAGGTCTCAGTGGTTTGTTGCACAAGGAGCATCTTATTAAACACTGCATTTAAACTTTAAACAGTCTTTTTTTTTTTTGTTTTTTTTTTAATAAATTTGATACATTTGTGTAGATTTTACAAAAATCCCCTAATTGAAGGTGAGGAGGAGTACTATGAGATCACAGAATCATGAAGGTCAGAAAAGGCCTCCAGGATCTTCAAGTCCAACCTTGGAGTGCATCCTGAGTAGCCAGGGGCTGCTTTTTCCCTTGCCCGTCTTCTGAGGGAGCCCATGTGTATGATGGAGCAACCTTTCCAGAGAGGTGTGGGTTTTCAGAGCACAGCTGGGGTGGGAAGAGGTTTGGGCTTCATAACCAGCACATGGTGACCCTGAGCTGCCTCCCTCAGCTGTTGTCATGTGTGGGGTGGGAGGAGAAATCACTTGAGATGTGGACAACCCACAGAGGAACCCCCAGTTCTTAGTTAGATAAAGATGAAAAATAAATAATTCAATTGTCCTTTCCATGCCTTTCCACATGCATTGTCAGGACCTTGGCTGCATATTCCAGAGCTCTTTTTTTCCCCCACAACTACAAAAATGGGAATGGAAAATCATGTGGCTTCTACTGTGAGCCCCAATAATAAAACTGAATGTGAGGGACAAGTTTTTCTGTAGGACAGAGGTAGGAGGTGAGGAAGAGGCTGAGTGGGATGAAGTTTGTCGTGAACTTGGAGATGCTCAAAATTCACAACAAGGCTTTGGTAGAACCTCTTTGTCAAGGAAATCATACTGGTATTAAAACCAAACCCACCTAGATTTGTCATAAGTCATCTTTATTTATTTATTGTGACATCTTATAATTGAATGGGTTGTTGGTTTGGCTTTTCTAAAAAATAGATCCAGCAGTAAGATTATTTGAAAGCAAATCACAGTTGGAAATAATTATTTCAACGAAAAAACCTTGTAATACTTTTCCCTCATCAATAATGGAGAATGCTCTGTTGCAGAGCTGCTTTTGGACATAAAGATTTGGGGGTTGTCCTGTAAACTTCTTGCCTGATGTTTCCTAATCCTCTGCACTGTAAGAAGTGAGGGTGATTACTTGTGTGGCCTCTGAAACATCCCAAACCTGCAGAGTTCAGGAGGGGCATAAGAATGAAATTCTGTTCCTGTTGTAAGTTATTTCAAAGAAATATATTCAAGAGAGCTTTTTGGGCTAGAGCTTTTTTGAAAGATGTAGACCTCTAACAGGAAGGAAACTGCACAAAAGGTGACTGTAAATCCCACCGGCCACCCCTGTCCGTGCCCAGGGGAATGGGGCTGAATCTATGGAAAATGACATTTATGAGCAGAAGCAGACATGCTCTTCAAGTTCAGCAAGAGGCACAACTCTGGATTGGATAAGAACAATAACAGTGTTCATGGACATCCAGTTTTTGCACAAATAACTGTTTTTGGCAGGTTATGATGGAGGCCTGTAACTGCTTTAGTAGCATGTTGTGGTTGGAAGTGCTGAAGGACCAAAACTCCTCTGGGATAAACTTTGATGGGCTGAGGAGCAGCCCCCGAGCAGCCTGGTCCAGTGGAAGGTGCTCCTGTCCGTGGAATGGGAGGAGTTAAAGGTCCCTTCCAACCCAAGCCCTTCCGAATGACTGTGTTTGTGTGGGGAGAACTCAGATTAGGAGCAGCCTGTGGCAGGGCCAGATCCAGCACTCATTTATTGCTGTCCCCCATGTTCCTGTGGAGCAGGTACCACCTCCTGTCAGGGTGCCCAGCTCGGGCCAGCTGTGGGCAGAGAAGGTGAGATGGGGAATGAGGGGCTGCAGGACACCCTTGTCCCGATTTCCAAGGACTGAGGGTTGGCTCTGTCATTCACTCCAGGCTGTTTGGGTGTACTGTTCTTTGTACCCACTGCTCCCACGGGTGTTTCACACCCAGCAGAGGCTCTGTGATCTGCCTTTGTGCCCTTTAAAGGGATCTTCTGCAGTGAAGAGAATCCTGGAGAAAAGGGATTAGGGAGGATCAGCTGCTCCAGCCACCCTGTGCTTCAAGGAAGGATCTGGGTCAGGAGGCCGAGGCAGTTCCTGCCCGCTGCTGCTGAGGCAGAGGAATGTGCAGGAGGGAGGCTCATCTCCTCATCCTGTCCTGCCTGGAATCATGGAATAGTTTGGGTAGGAAGGGTCCTTACAGCCATGGGCAGGGACACCTTCCACTATCCCAGGCTGCTCTAAGCCCAGCCTGGCCTTGGACACCTCCAAGGATGGGGCAGCCACAACTTCTGGAATACCTAAAACCAGGGACTTGGGTGGGGTAAAGAGTAATCCCAGACTTGTAGAAGATGCTAAACTCAAAAGGTGTGAAAGATCTCAAAAAGAAAAGCAAGAATTCTAGACTGAGTTTTTATTTCATGTTTCATCACCTGCTTCCTTTAAAATACATGATTAAGGCTTCTGGAAAACTAAAATTAGCTCTTGCTACTTAGGGAAAATAGGAAGTGATGCCCTCACAATTTAATATGTAATTTTATGAATCCATTTTTAGGAGAACAATTTAACCTATAGTTTGAGGAGGATATTTGCTTCCATAGTCATCTGAGACCATTTAAGAAACAGCAAACCACACCCTGCGGACAGGTACCCCAGTAGTGATGAACTTTTAGACAGTCTCTACCTTTTACCTTTGTTAAAAATTACTAAAAAACACACAAGTTAACAAGTTTGTCTTCCTTTACTACCTGTTTACTTTAAAATCAGTATCTTATAATTCAGTTTATTTGTAAATAATTTGCTGTAGGAAGAGGAAGGTGTGGAAACACCAACATTGCTGTAGCTGCTGTGAAAGGCTCTCTGTGCTTTTCCTTCTGCTGGAACAAACACCAGTCCTTGGTTTGGGTGCTCTAAGCTAGACTTGGCTAAACTTAGGAGGTCCTGGAAAATCAGTGATAGGCTCCTGCAGGATACTCTCCAAGTGTGCTGTTGCCAAACCATCACACTGGTACAATTTTATAATTGTTCTGCTGCCTTTGTTTGGCTTTCAAGTCAATTTTAGACCTGTGTCTGTCATGTGTCTGCTGCACTGCACGAGGGTATCTCATGGACTTGTTCAAGCAGCTGCAGTTTTCCTCTCAGTTCAGCTTCCAGATTTCAGATCCAATCAGGAAAGCATTTCTTGATGTCTTTCAGTAACCTTCAGCTTAGGTTATTTTCCCCAAGGCAGTGCTGGAGTTCCCATCCCTGGAAGTGCTCAGAGGGTGTGGGGATGTGTCACTTGGGCACGGGGGTGGACCTGGCAGTGCTGGGTTAATGTTGAGCTGCATGATGCTGGAGGGCTTTCCAGCCTTGGCAGTTCTGAGGCTCCATTCCGTGATTCTGTTTGCTTGTTGTAATTTCTGAGGATGCTCACACTGATCTGGGGTATTGGTACTGCCCCGGCCCCATTGCCAAAGCCCTGTGTGGACTTGGCTGCTGTTGGATCAGAGAATTTTGGGTGGCTCCAGCCTTAGCTGGGGCAGTGTTTGCACTGCTGAGAGTAGGGATGTGAAGACTGGCAGTGGTTCAAGTCCCACAGCTGTCACAAAATAACCTCTGTTTTCCCCCAAGAAGTGCAATTCAGGGAGCATCCTGGTGAGGAGCATGGGCACACCCTGCCACTGGGCTGTTGATAGGAATGATTTCCTTGTATTTTGGGTTGCTCTTGCTTCCCCCCCTCCCTGACTGCTATTTGATATCTATCACAATCTGTAGTCACTTCTGAGCACCGAGTGCTGCATGACTGACATGACAACGCTCTCAGGGTTGACACAGGAGTCATGAGAGAGACTTTAATTTTCTCAGGGATGGGCTGTGGAAAGTTTTATGGAGCTTTCTGTAAGGCTGGCTCTGATTCAGCCGAGGCTGCGTGCGCACACCTGCCAAGAGAGATCAGCCCGAAAAAGAGATGATTCATCCCTGGCAAAGGGGAGGATCCAGTTGGGGACAGAGGGTGAGGTTCTGTGACTGACCCACCCTTTCCTCTGATGAGCACTCGGGGGCTCTAAATCTTCCCACAGTGAAGGCTCCTGGCCCCTTTCCAAGGCTGGAGCTGTTGCACGTTGGGATTTCTCGGGATTTTGGTGCTGGCACAGCTGCTGCGGTGGTTTAGGAACTGTAACAGCAGGTGTGGACACTGACTGCAAAAAAGTGACTTGGGAAGAGCACTTAAGTGGTGAACTCTGTGACTTCTGCTCTCTTGGAGCTTGGAGCTAATGCCCCATTAAAGGAGCCAGGAATTTCCTTCTGCCTTCTTTTTACCATGCTGAGGACATTGGTGCAACACGGCGCCCTGTGCAGTGCCAGTGACTTGTGTGGCCTTCAGGTGCCTTCATCTCAGCCTGAGGAATGTCAGATGGGATACTGGAATGGAATCCTTTCCTGGGAGGGTGGGCAGGCCCTGGCACAGGGTGCCCAGAGCAGCTGGGGCTGCCCCTGGATCCCTGGAGGTGTGCAGGCCAAGCTGGATGGGATTTGGAGCAGCCTGGGACAGTGGGAGGTGTCCCTGCTTGTGGCAAGGGTGGCACTGGGTGGATTTAAGGTCCCTTCCAACACAAGCCATTTCATCATTAAGTAGTACTTTTCGGCAAACAAATAAATGAGAAAAGGTCAGTAAGAAGCAAATGGTGAATGTCAGTAGTGTGAGTTTTAACCAAATCTGCCAAAATTTGTGTTGAACAGTCAGAGGTGTCACCCAATAGTTGTGTGACTCATTTTTTTCCTTTGAGTCCCCTTTTCTTAATTATAGCCACTCTCTAAAATATATTTAAAACAGCTCCATCATGGAGATAATGAAGTGGAGTAAATATTTGTGTGCTATGAAAACATTTTTCTATTATTTTGCTTAATGTGTTTTGTTGAGTATTTTTAATGGAAATTGAGAAAGAAGATAAACGTATGCAAGAATTGCTTTGCTATTTCATTCTTTGCTTGTGGCAAGCCCTGCAGGTACCATGGCCTCTCTGCAGCCCTTTGTTTTTCCTTTTTGGAGGAGAACATGCAGATTTCCCCCTTACTTTGTTGCTGGTAATGTGTATCCCAGTATTTTTTGATATGGCTTCTCATGGAGGGATCAGAAGGTCCCAGGCCTGAACGCAAAGGGATCCCACACATTTCCACTAGCAACTCCAGCTGGCGCTCTGATTTTTTGATCCTTCCACATTTTCCTGAGTCACATAAATATTAAATAACTTGTGCAGTGTTTCACTTAGATAAATATATATTCTTTTATCTCTCTAGCTTTGTACAACGGAGTCTCTGCAGACTGATTACTAATGTAATGTTTTACTAACAGTTTATCTCCACACAGGTAACACAAGTAGCAAGACAACCGGGTCCTCCTGCCCCATCCCCTTACACTGCACATGAAATAAATAAGGGACACCCAAATCTTGCTGCAACGCCACCGGGACATGCATCGTCCCCTGGGCTCTCACAGGTAAGATCTGTCATTGGAGCAGAGCATTCCCAGCCTCCCTTTTCCTCCTGTCCCACTCTCAGCTTCTCTGCTCAACAATTAACTGAGTTCTGTTGTCTGTGACCAGCGTAGCAATAATGTGAATGAAGGGTGTGGCTTGAATGTTGCAGTGACCTGTCAGCAGCACTTAGATTAGCACACCAGTACCATAAATTGGTGTTTATAAATTAAATACAAGTTTATTAGACACTGGTTCCTTGTGGAGTCTGTGACAGAAACTGAAAGCAACTTGAAAAAATTAGAGAAAATGATCATGGATGAGGAGGAATGTGTTTGCTGTTGGATCAGGCGGTTTGGGGCACAGCCTGACCTCCAGGTTAAACACCCTAAAAGTGCCCTGTGTCCTCTCTCAGGGATTTTCCAAGGGGAGTTTTGTACAGGATGGTGCAGTTCTATAATTCTAAGAAATGGGTCAGGAAAACGAGTTGCACAAATGATTTCTCATAAAAAAGATGAGACAAAGGGCTGGTTACAGAAAAGTCTAGAACAAGAAATGAATGGGAGTTATAATAAGAGTGGAGAAATAGAGTTTAATGAGATATGTGGAATGAATTGGTCTCTTTGTAGCCTATATTAGATAAATATTCTGCAGAGCTGACTGGAGAGTGGAGGAGCTTATCTGAAAAAGGAGGGGGCAAAAGAGGCAGGTAATGGGGCAAGAAAAAAAGGGAGATAAAAGACACTGGGATGAGGAAAGTGGATTTGTAAGGAATGAGGTGTGAGAGAGAGAAAAGCCTGATGTTCCCTCTGCTCCTGATGAATTTATACCTGTGTGGATCAAGCCGGAAGGCCTGAGCAGGTCAGCTGTTAAGGAGATGTTAATGTTTGTTCTGAGGAAGGGGAGCAGGCTGAGAGGCTGTGAGGGTGGGTTGGGAATGGGGAGGTGATGGGGAGAGCCTCAAGTGGATCTGAGCCTCCCTGCCAGCCTCTGAAACATTAAACTGCAGCTGGCTCTCCAGACCAGGAGATGCCTTGAAACAGGTCATGGCAGGAACACTTCACCTGAATGCACATTTTAGATAAAACACAATGGGGAAAGTGAAAGCTGTGGTTGTGTTTGGGAATGTGCAGATGCTCATCCTCCGTGGGTGGGAAGTTAGAGGCTGAAGTGTCTCTGGCAGGCATTAGTGGTGTTGGAGCTGTTGTTGCACTCCTGCTGCAGGGTTGTTGGGAGTGAAGGCTCTGGGTTGAGGGCTGAGGCTCATGGAACTGGGAGGACACAGCAGGGTTGCAGGGCAAGCCCTCACATGGTGCCTGGCTTTTGTCATGGATCAAGACATTCCTTCCTGGTAAACTTCATGAGCACAGGGAAGCTACCATGTGGCAGAGGAGAGGGGGAGAAGAGAACATTCTGGGCAGCCTCTTTAAATCTACTGTAATCAAGGGATTTCTTTTCTTCCCTTAATATTTCCCATTGAGTCAGTGCACCCGTGGAGAGTGGGCTCTGTGCCCAGTCTCCAGCCAGCTGCATGGTGGTGCTTTTCCTGAATGGTGCTGCTTTTCCTGCATGCTGCTGACATCCTGCACCATGCTTCTTTCTTGCATCATTCTGCTTTCCTGCATGCTGCTGCTTTTCCTGCATGCTGCTGCTTTTCCTGCATGCTGCTGCTTTTCCTGTATGCTGCTGCTTTCCTGCATGCTGCTGCTTTCCTGTTCTGCCAGCTCTTGAAGCGAGGCTAACTCGTGTCCCTGCTGTGCTGCTGCAGTGACCTCGAGGCCTCTGTGGCAGCTGAGGGTCCTGGGGGGCTCGGGGTGCTGTGGGGAGCCAGCCCTTGTGTGCTGAGGGACAGGGGGAGCAGCAAGACTCAGGGCACAAAACAGGTGAGGCTTCAAGCATTGTGGCCTTTGGGGCCAGAGAGGCCTGGGGGCTGTAGAGCTTTTCCCCAGGAGCTTCCCACCAGGCTGGGATTCAGCAGGGAAGCAGCACAAGTGGGGGCTGCTGCTGGTCCCCAGCTTCTGTTGGGGCTCCCCTCAGGAGCCTCCTCTTTCAGGTGAGGTTGGCTGATGATGCCAGCTTGGAGCAGCCTGCTCTGGTGGAAGCTGTTCCTGCCCATGGCTGGGGGAGAGTTGGAACGAGCTGATCCAACCCAAATCCTTCTGGGATGCTGTGAAGAACCAAAATGCAGGTGCCTGCACTTGGGGCACCAGTAAGGCTTGAAAGGGGATCACAACCTTACAGAATAACCTGTCCCCATGGAAGTTTTCTGTATCCCTGGACTATTAAGAGATTTGGGTAAATTTAAATTCTGAATATTTTCCTGTGTAGGTCACTTGGACCCCTGTCAGGAGTTGAGTTTCTGGGTTATGTTATGGTAAGAAATTCACAGGCTAAATGGAGATTTGGATGAAAGTTTAACCTGTTCATTGCATCTGTGATTTGTCTCCCCTGGGCTTTAAGGAACACTCTTTTGTGTTAAGAAGGAGGTGAATGGAAATTTCCTCTTTCCACACCTCTTGTAGTTTGTGAATTTCCATCATGGTTTCATTTGTTTGCTTTCTTTTAGAAGGTGATGAGAGAGTAATTTTTGAGGAATTTTGTCTATTCTTGGGCACCTTAAATTCTGCTGTTTCCCTTTAGAGATAAAGGGACCCAGGCTGACATGGGATTCAGATGAATGTATTATTATTAATTCCTTTAACAGCAATAAACCACAAATAACTGTATTCTACCCACCCATGCTGTACTGATGATTGAACACTGAACAAAGGTTGTCTTTGCCTTTGTCCAGTCATGCCTAATGTAGTGAGGGGCTGTTTGTGCATAAAAGATAAGGACAAGACCACTTTGTTTGAATTAGAGTCTGAATAAGAGTCATTGATTTCTCCATCAGCCCCCTGAGTTAATAAATACTCATCAAAGTGAGTCTTTCCAAGGTAGGGACCTGCTCTTGAGGCAGTAGTGAGTGAAAATACTGGTGGATGTTTTAGGCTTTGGGTGTCATTTGGTACTAAACGAAGTTTGGGCAGAGGTAGGATGTGTATCACTGCTGGTGTGGGCAGATTGGTCTGAATGCTCAGCATAGGCTCAGCAGAGTCTCTCCTTGCTGGCACCCAGGTGGGAGCTCGGCATCTCCTCTGGCTCAAGAGTGTCTTGAAGTGGGGCTCTCACAGAACCTCGGAATGTCCTGAGCTGGAAGGGACCCACAGGGATCAGATCCAGCCCCTGGCCCTGCACAGACACCCCAACAATCCCACCCTGTCCAGAGGCTCCTGCAGCTCTGGCAGCCTCGGGGCCGTGCCCATTCCCTGGGGAGCCTGGGCAGTGCCAGCACCCTCTGGGGAAGAACCTTTCCTGATCTCCAACCTAAACCCCCCTGGCTCAGCTCCAGCTGTTCCCTGGGGCCTGTCCCTGCTCACAGGGCAGAGATCAGAGCTGTCCCTCGGGAGGAGCTGCAGCCCCCAGTGAGGGCTCCTCTCTGGCTCCTCTTCTCCAGCTGAACACACCCAATGCACTCAGCTGCTCCTTGTGTGGCCCCTCCAGACCCTTCCCCCTAACCCTTGGCAGAAGCCATGCTCTGAAGGAGAAGGAGGGTTGCCAAATGCTTTGGTTCTACCAGTGACCCCTCACTGTCCTGGCTGCTCCAGAGCTGCCTGTGCCAGCACGTCTGGGGGCTGGGAGATGAGGTAATATCCTGAATTCTAGTAAGTGATAAAAGGAATTGCTGTCCCTTAGCAGAGCTCCAGGAGCTGGAGCAGTTCACTGTAACTTTGTGTGTCATGAGATGACGGCATTGTGCCGCATGGTCTTAAGGGGAAGTTTGGGAATGGATGGGATATTTAACCTGAAAAGTCAGGTGCACGTGAATGTTGTACCTTTGTTTGGTTTCCTTTAGCTTTATCTGAACAGGCAGAAACAGCTGTTTCTGTGGTGCTGTGGTTGGGTGGCCCTTTCTCTTGCTCCTCCACTGTTTCCATGTGATGTAGCCAAAGCCAGAGCAGGGCTCCCTGTTCCACCTCCTCCTGAGGGCTTTCCTGACAGACACTTTGCTGCCCTTCAGGCTTGATTTGTGCAGCACAATGAGACTTGGCAGGGATGTGGAACCATCCCACACCCCTGTCCTTGCAGCAACAGGCAGCTTCCCAAATTCCAGGGCCTTGAAATCATAGTGCTGCTCCCGAGAATGTGCTGAGCTCTGGCGCAGGGGAATGCGCAGCACTTGCTGCTGCAGTGATGTTATGGCCAGATGTGGCCCCAAGTACATAAAATTTCATATTCCTGTTGGCTTTGGCTTGTTTTTCCCTCGTTCCGACAGGGAGAGGAGAGGCACAGCCCCTCTGCCTCCTCTCCTGGCTTGAGGCTGCAGAAGGGGCTGGTGTGACACAGTTCCCTTTCTCAGTGTGTGGACAAAAGGAGAAGCCATTGGAACTGGAGCAGGGCAGTTCCTCCTCCTTGGATATGGCTCCCAGAGCTCAGGTGGGGCCTGGGTTGACAGTCAGGCACCATCCTGTGATCGATGGGAGAATCCAGAGCAGGCTGAGAGCATTCCCAGAGCAGAGAGCAGCTGAAGTGCTGTAAATCTGCCCCATTCCAGCTGTGCCTTACACTGATCAGTGGGGTAGCCACAGTAGGGTGGGACAGTGGGGAAGCAGAGCACTTCCAGAGCAGCTGGGCTGGGAACAGCAGGAAAGAGCTTCCCTTTGCCCATGGAGTGACCAGAGGAGGAGAGGGCTCCTCTAGAGGCAGTGTGCAGAGCTTAGGGCACTTGGGGCAAGACAATTTCATCCTCCTCGTGACCTTGGGAGTGTTTTGGAGGATTCTAAGTAACAAGTGCAGTGGGTTCTGGCATGTGAGGGCGAATGGTTTGGAAAAGACTCGTGGCTTTTCCTCTGTAACCAGGGATAGCTTCAGCTCTCATTAGGAACATGCCGTGTGCTGAGCAGATTGGTGCTGCCTGCCCATGGCTGCCTCTTGAAATGGGCTGGAATGCTGGAGCTCCTGGGGAGCAGGGGATCCCACAGCATGGATGGGACCTCCCTCTGAAGCTGTTTGGTTGTGGACATCCCTCAGCTGCTCCTAAAAGGGTCGAGATACACCCGAGTGAACAGAAGTGCAAGAGGGCTGAATTCTCTGGATCTCTCTGCACAGAGACCTTGACTTTTAGGTGGCTGATTTAAATCCAGAATAGATTGCAGCAGCTGAAACTTGTTACCATCTGGTTCTGTGCCTGAAGTGAAAAGAGTTTTGTGGTCTCATTTTGGTCCTCAAAAATGTCACCATCATTAAATTAGCGTTTGTAATAGCAGGGAAGCATTCCTTAGTACCTTCAGGTTTGGGAATGTGTGCCAGGAAGCAAGTCTGCCTGCCATCTGTGGCATGTGTATTAGGCAATCCCCAAGCCCCTCTTTCATGATCTTGTATCCTTTCTACAGGAGCTGGAATAATCCTGTTAGAACCATGATGTTTATTCAATGGTTTCATCTTCTGCAGCCCTATTTGAGATGCTTTTAATAAAGGGATGTTTATTAAGGGATTGGAACAGAAGGAGGGACATAATTTAATTGCAGGCTCACCCATTGGTACCCTGGGGTCAGTCAAGTGCCCTGGGACTGTTAGTCCTGGTTCTCTCCTCATGTTGGAGGCAGCTGCCTTTGAAGTCTGGTTGCTAGATATTAAACTCATCTTCCCCCAAATTCTGGTGAGCAGGGACAGGCCCCAGGGAACAGCTGGAGCTGAGCCAGGGGGGTTTAGGTTGGAGATCAGGAAAGGTTCTTCCCCAGAGGGTGCTGGCACTGCCCAGGCTCCCCAGGGAATGGGCACGGCCCCGAGGCTGCCAGAGCTGCAGGAGCCTCTGGACAGGGTGGGATTGTTGGGGTGTCTGTGCAGGGCCAGGGGCTGGATCTGATCCCTGTGGGTCCCTTCCAGGTCTGTAATTCTTCATTATTTGAGTCCACATGTGCTTTGCTAGAAGGAAATAGCCTGCATAAAATCAGATAATAAACTTTCACTGCCCCTGGGGCATGAGGGGCTCCCAGTTTTATTGTCTAGTTCAGATGAACCCCCTGTCCATGATTTTCTGTGTTCAGGAGCATCCTTGTGGATCCCTTGATCCGAGCTGGTCCCTAAGCTTTGCAGGGAGCTCTTCCCCCAGGAAAGCCTCCTTATTTTGTGTAATGTGCTGTTCTAGCCAATTCCCTGCTGGTTAAAACCACCTGGAATTCTGTAACTCAGGATGTCAGTCAGGGTATTTATTCATGATGTGGGCGCAGAATGAAAGATTAAACTCTCCTTGTATACATGAAGAAGTTGGTGCTGGACCAGCTGAAGGAAAATGTTTCCTGTTTGTGCTGATCCTCCAGGCAGCAGATTCCAGATCTTAAGTCCATTCCAGATAATGAGAATAAAGCAAATTTAAACAACTCCTGACAGTGTTTTGTAAACAATAAACCTACCTAAATAACCAGATTAATATGTATTAATGGATTTTTTTCTGACCAGTCAAGAGTTTGACCTCTTTTTCTTCTCACTTCTTTCCTTGTGCTGCCTTCTGTACATCCAGGTCAGGCTTCATCCCTGCACATTTCCAGTGCATTTTGCAACTCCAGGCTTGCAGGAGTATATGACTGCAGGAGGAGATTTGAAACTGCGAGTTATTTAATAGCTGATAAACCCAGAAGTGTAATCTTCTTTTGGCCTTTGTGTTCAAGACCTGCTGGAAGTGCAGCTGAACCCTCTGGTTCATAATAGGATTAGGAGGTTTTTGATTGGGTTAATAATGCTGGGAATATTTCCTCCTAGAATGTATTTCATTATTTTTGGTTCATTACTGTGCTTTTTTACCTCATGAAGTTAAATCTGGGCAAATCTGGCTGGAAGCACCAAACATGTTTTGTGTCTCGGTGCCTTTGGGCTTCAGGGGGCTTTTGTGTGTGGATGCTCAGCTTCATGAGTGTCTTCTAATTTGGAAGAGCATCCGGGTGTAAGAGCTGCAGGAAGGGAGAATTGAGAAGGCATAATGTAGCTTCAAATACTGATTAACACTTTATTTTAATTATTTAACCTTGGAAGCAGTTGGCTTTCATAAGGCACCATGTAGGAGGGATGTATGAATTAGGTTTAGTATTTGTGCACTCAAGAAGGACAGAAAGAGCCTTTAATTCTTTTTTTTTTTTCCTAGCAAGGAAAGGAAAGTAAGAAAAACCCATTACAATTTTATAATGTATGTGTGCAAAGAAAAGATTACAGCACAAATACTGAGTCTAGTTGGGACTAGGTCTGGCTTAAGACCCACGCCTCATCTACCTCATAGAATCCCAGGATGGTTTGAGTTGGAAAGGATTTCAATCTCATCCCATTCCACCCCGGCCATGGGCAGAGACACCTTCCCCTGTCCCAGGCTGCTCCCAGCCCCAATGTCCAACCCGACTTTGGGCACTGCCAGGGATCCAGGGGCAGCCCCAGCTGCTCTGGGCACCCTGTGCCAGGGCCTGCCCCCCCTCCCAGGGATTAATTCCTTCCCAATATCCCATCCAGCCCTGCCCTCTGGCAGTGGGAAGCCATTCCCCCTTGGCCTGGGACTCCAGGCACTTGTAAAGAATTCCTGCTTTGAGAGGTGTTTAATCCTTCTCCAAGCTCTCTGGTTTGCCCAGTGGGGACAGAAGTGTTTTCCTACTGCTGCTTGAGCTTTTGCTCTGCAGAGCAGCCGTGACCTGGCTCCCAGTGTTCCCTGGCCTTCCCCCCTGTGCAGGCACGGCCTTTTGGAGTGGGGAATCTCTCAGTGGGTGTCTTGGCCACACGGCACATCGTGGCTGCTGCGCGAGCGGAAGAGGCTTTGTTTGGCCTCTGAGATTATTTGGAATCAAAAGCACTTTTCAAACTTGCCAGTGGCTTGGTTTGGGGTGGAATAAAACAGCATTTTTAATAGAAAATCAAACTTCTCTGTAGCTGTTTAAAAATTCTCCGGATCCCTTTCTTCAGGACTCTCTCACATGTGTTTTCTGTTCTCACAGTCACGTGCCCTGGGCTTTATTTTGGTGCTTTTCAGACTTTGCCACTTGTTGAGCCACATTTTTATTCTTAATATAAGAAGACAAAACAATATGAGGCAATTTGCCATTTCCTTACATTTAATAATTTAAAATCTGGAATTCCTTCTGTAATAGTACCTTTTGTTCCATGCAATTTAATGGATGTTTTCTTACATGCTCCAGAAAATGCGCAGTTTTTAAACAAACACCATGTGTTCCATAAAGCACCAGAGTCAGCACAAAAGTCAGGGCTTTACACAGCCTGCATTTTGTAAGTGCAGAGGGCATAAAATATCCGTGCAGCCAAAGAAACCGGGGAGATGGAGCCCTGGGCTTCCTGGAGTCCCCTGTCAGCTGTTGTGTCAGGGAAAGAGAGGAATAACCTCTGGAACCATTTAACCTGCAGCAGGGACAGCCACATTCCAGAGTTGAGCTGTTGGATCCATGAACAGCCTGGTTCTCCTGGCAGCTGAACTCTCACTGCGCTGCTTTCCACAGAATCAGAAAAGCTGACTGAGCCTGGAAGGACTGTACCCATGTTCTCCACAGATCCCTCCTTATGGAGCCATTAGAAACACATCATTTATTTACTTGTTTTAACTTTGTGCAAATTCAGACACTTTATGTGGAGAGGATTTCTGGGCTTCAGTGTAACTCAGTAAAACTTGAATATTTTACCTGATTGCTGCCCTCACACAGGTGAAGGTTGGATCCTAGGTCCAGGTGCCTCCTCTGAGCTGGACCAGCCAGAGCAGATAACTCTGGGCCACCTCCCCTTGGGTCCTGAGTCTCTCCAAGGATGGCAGCACCCTCAGAGATACCACATGACCCATTTTTGGAGCTTCTTGTTGGCTTTCTGGAAGAAAGCTGCCAAGCTGCTGGTGCTGTTTTGATGTGGAATAGGGTCTTGTCTGGCTGGGGTTGTGTTCTGGGAGCAGGTATCTGTCCTCAAAGTCTCTTTATTTTATAGAACAGGTGAAAGGCACTCTGTGAACTCAAGGGTGTTTCTGCACAGTCCCAGCTCTGCTTTCAGCAGTGGAGATGTTGGAATTTTTTGCCCTCAGCACACACATACACTCCATATTTTTGAGTACCTTTATTACAGAAAATGCCAATTTGCTGAATGACATAATGGTCATTTGTAGACCACTCCGGGCTGCGAGCCAGGTGCTGCAGAACCCTTAAGTCCAGCCTCAGGAGGGAGCCACGTGAAGCCACAGCAGTGTTTCCAAATGTTATGGAATGACATAACATTGTGTTATGTGACAAACTGCTGCAAAGGAAAAAGGGGAGAGAGAGGAGTAATTCCTCCTGGGTCAGGATGTTTGTGTCCTTTCAAAGGCTGAGCTTAATCACAGAATCCCAGACTGGTTTCGGTTGGGAGGGACCTTAAAGATGATCTTGTTCCACCCCCTGCCATGGGCACAAGACACCTTCCACTAAAATGTGAATATTTACCAACAAGAGGAGTTTCCTGAAGGGTGGGCTGATGGAAATAGAGGGAATAAACCAGTGTACTTGTCAGGAGAAGGGCTGTGAGGATGCCAGCTACTTCTTCTCTGCATCTTCTACTTGTCTTCAATTTGTTAAACTTCTAAAATTAGGCAAGGCACCTGGATCCAAGTCCTGGCATGTTGAGGAAATAGCTTTAGAAAAAACCTATGTATTTAAATAAACTCACTGAACAGTCACAGTTCCTATTTATCATGTGTCTCCAGCCCAATCCAAATCTCAAAACTTCCCAGTAAATCTCATGTGCAGAGATTTGGACCATGCCCCACCCTGGTGCCAGCCCAGGTCCTGCATCAGGAGTAGAGTGTTTGCACTGGAATTGTGTTAATTCTGGGTTTTATGTGGGAGCTCTTCAACTGCACAATTTGTTTGGTGTCAGAAGATCTCTGGTCCTCTTGTCACTGATTTTAATGGGACTTTGAATATTCCAGGTATTAGATACCAATAGATGCCAGAAAACAGGTTCTCAGGTGCTGATGCACCCTGGAAGGGAGCAGCCCTGGCTTAGAGAGGCAGCAGAGCAAAACTGCTCCAAATTTTTGTTTTGCAGCTTTGTCCTGGTGGGGATGAGCTGATTTCAGTGATTCTGGATAATTTGCAAATGAGCTGCTTAAAAAATGTGACATTCCTGGTGTGATGGATACCTAAAACCTGCATATTTGAACATGTACCTGTGAATGGGGACTTGTGTTCAAGCAAAGGGATCTGAGAGTGTGTGTGATGATTATTGAAGTATTATTGTAATAATGAAAGGCATTTAGAGGGAAATTGCCCTTGTTTAGTGGTTTAATCATTTGTTGTGCCATTTTTAAAGCTGGAATAACACAGGAATAGCGGGAGAATATGCTTTGTGCATTATTTGAGCTTGTATAAAAACAGCTGAAATGAATAAATTTAACAATTCAGGTTTCTCCACCATCATCTGTAATATTTGCAGATGAGCTGGATCTATATGTTGCAGATACTCTGGAGTTTTTCTGCCAGCAGCTTCCAAGCCTGTTCTGCTGAGTGCAGAGCACACCAGGGAGGAAAAAAAGAGAGACAGACTTGAATTATGTTGTTGCCAAAATAATGGTGACACTCAGGTGTGTCCAGAGGAGGTGCAGGAGCCAGCGAGGCCCTGTTCATGGTCAGGTGCAGGGGGAACCTGGGGCTGATCCTGGGCATCTCCAGAGCCCGGTGACATACTTACAAAGTGGTTTATTTTGTCCCTAAACACTGATTTTAGGTCGAACACTGCCCTACCCCACGTTCAGTGATCTCTGCTGCAGCCCCTGGGAGTGTGGTGAGGCAGACAGGGAGGGCAGGAACCTCCCTGTGCCTTTCCCTGGATGGAAGAGGAGCTTTTCGTTTGCCGTGTGGCTGTGGGAGGAGGAGATTCTGGGGCCTTCTGGGATGCTCTGGCTGAGTCTGTTCTCTCTGCCTTCAATAACATCTTCAGATAAAAGTAAAATCTCACTGTAACCTTCAGTCTTCAGAAGGTTTGTGCATTTCTGCAGGAATGGGAGCAGCTGCCTGTGGGCAGACCAGAAAAGCCTCTTCCTCTGGCACTGATTGTGTGCTGATGCACCTTGCTCAAAAACCAGGGCATGCAGAGACCAAAGCTTGGGGGAAATCAAGGTGCTGGGTGTGAGTGAGGAGGGACAGCCCGAGGAGCTGCTGTTCCAGCCTGTGCTGCCTGCGGGGAGTTTATTAGGGAGAAATGAAGATACAGGGTTTAAATTATAATCCTCTTACTTTCCCAGAGCTGAATGCCCAGAGATTTCCCTCATTGGAGGGTTGCAGTTGTTTGGGTTGCAGTGATTGAGTTGTCACAGTGATTGGATTTGGGCTTGTGGGAGGGCAGAGCCAGCCCAGCTCCACAACGAAATGTTGATTCACAATTAAAAGCCACATCCTTGCTGTCACCATCACTCTACACTTGTGAGCAAAGTGATGGGTTCTGCTGCTCTGAAGTGGGGGGTTCCTTCACCTGCATCTGAGGCCAAATTCCAGGCCAGTGACCCAGAGGAAAACTCTGCAACTGCAGCACCAAGGGCTGGTGCATCAACTCAGTCGATGCTGTGCTCCCCTTGTGGTTTTCCTCAAGGAAAATTATTCAGCAGCTGGAAGGAAAACCAAGTCTGGGTGTTAAGAAAAGGGATAAAGAGGAGACTCCTGTGCCTGGTTCCAGGGGCAGCTGCTTTTGATCTTAGGGGCTTGTGTGAGAATTTCTAAATCTGGGGACAAGACCCTTATCGTACAGGATAAATAACACTGTGCCTCTGAGTGCCCAGCTGGGGGCTCTGAATCAATATATAGCATTTAACCAGGTCAGGGAATGGCTTGGGAACAGGCCAGTGCAGGTTTTATGCAGAAATCCCTGTACTGCAAGAGCAGCAGGGGTGGGCTGGGGGTGTTCTGTTTTTCGGGGAAAGAGATGATCTCAGAACAGTTTTATCCTGTTTCCATCCAATACATATTTTTCATATGTCTTGACATTAAATAATAACAAGATACTTTAGAAAATGTGTGTGGTGTCACCTTGGTGAGTTTTTAGCTGGGTGCTCTCCATCAGTAGTGCAGTGATACATGAGATATAAGGAGATGTAAAAACCACCTGGGCAGTGGACCAGAGTTTATATTCCCCTGCAGCACCACGCTGGTCTGTGGCTACGCAAAAGAAAGCCCTTTGGGGCTACTGAGGGACAGCCAGGGACTGCTGTGGGATAGCCAGGGGCTCTGGGACAGGCAGGGGTGGCTGAGGGACAGCCAGGGATGGCTGTGGGACAGCCAGGGGTAGCCCGTGGCCCCATTGGATCCCGTGCAGTTCTGAAGTGTTTTGCTTTCTCTGTCACATTGCTCCCAAGAGATTTAAGCTCTGTTTCCAGGGGGAGCCAGAGCCGTGGCTGTGCCGGTGAGGGGTGACTGGCAATGTGGAGTTTTGGGACTGGGAAGTGACTGGGAATACAGATGATTGGCACTGGGAATACAGAGGATTGGGAATACAGAGGTTTGGGATTGGGAATACAGAGGATTTGGATTGGGAATACAGAAGTTTGGGAATTCAGAGGACTGGGATTACAGAGGTTTGGGGTTGGGAATACAGAGGATTTGGATTGGGAATACAGAAGTTTGGGAATACAGAGGTCTGGGATTACAGAGGTTTGGGGTTGGGAATACAGAGGTTTGGTAACACAGAAGATTGGGAATACAGAGGTTTGGGAATACAGAGGTTTGGGGTGGGGAACACAGAGGTTTGGGATAGGGAATTCAGAGGTTTCCTCCCAAGGTCGCGGCGGGCGCCGGGAGCTCCTGAGTCACGGTCATGTGCTGGAGCTGAGTCCAGTTCTCCTCCCGGTGTGTAACTTCAGTAAATACAGACCCAGCAACCTCTTCCCTGAGCCCGGGGAAAATTCAGGAATCAGCCACAGGGATTAACCCCTTTCCAGCCAAGCCAGCCACACAGCTCAGCAAGTGACAGTTCTGCCTGGGGCTGGAAGGGTTTTGTTCCCAAAAAATTTTTCCAGAGGCAGAGCTGGGTGACTCAGCTCTTTCCAGCCTGATGCGTGTACTTTGCCTGTTTATTCCCAGGACAGGCAGTCCCAAGGGAGTCGTATTACGCTGCAGGCTCAGTGTTTATTAACCAGCTCAGGCCTGAGCTAAGAATAACTTTTTTCAGTTGTTTGTTGATAGTGATTATTTTTTCTTGCTTAGCGCAGGCAGCAGCTCAAGGTGGAAACAGCCCAGAGAAAGGGTTTTCCCAGCAAGTTGTGGGAATATATAAACACTCAGCTATTATCACCTTCCTCCCCTGAACAGCCACAGCTGAAATATAAAATCGGGGAGGTGAGAGCTTTAAGGAAAGCAAATGGCTCTGTCTCCAAGCAGAGCAGCTCAGCAGCACCCTGTCCTCTTCCAGCAGTTATTTGAACTTCAGGGGTTCAGTCCAGCCTTTAGATGCTTCAGAACCAACATTTGTCTACAGAGCAGTACTTGCTTCCCTGCCTTCCCCTCCTTGGGGGTTTATTTAGGGGATTTTTGAAGCATTTCCTCACTGATCTCTTCATACCCTCACCCCAGCCTTCCAGCCCTGTGCACGGATTCCTGTGTGGCTGCACATGACCACCTCACTTTGTGTACCCATTTAGCTGCTTGGCACAGAAGAAAGTCCTTTGACAGATGCTTTAATCAGCTGATATGTATGAAAAGCAGCAGAGTGCTGTGATTTATTCTGTTGGGTCTTTGATAGTTTATTTAGGCTCTCACAGCAGATGTGAAGTTAATACCTGCAGAAATTTATAAAACACTTTCTCCTCCCTTTTCTTCCCCCTGTTATGGTTTTAACACAAATACCAGTTAAGGCAACATCCCTCTGGTTGGAAACGTGGAGCAGAAGCTTTTGTTGTTGTGCAATAGTTGTAAAACATGTTTATTTAGCTGATGTTTGTGGTCTTCAGTGGGATTTGTATTGCACTTGTTCCTTACTTGTGACCTCACACCCACAGGGGTCATCTGTCCAAAACTGCCTTGGTTGGTGACACCTTAATAGCAGAAACCCTTCTGTGGCCTTTAGTTAAGCCTTTATGTGCTTTTTTCTTTATTTATAACTTAATGCTGGGGTCATTCTGGTAGGGTTTAAATACTAAAGCAAGTTTAACCCTGGATTGTGTCTCAGTGTCACAAGTGACGTGCCACCAATGAAGTGCCTTTGGCACTGTTTCCAAATGACTGTTTTATAGTTCTGCTGCTAAAACTCAGAAGATTTTTAGGCTTAGTGATATCTGTGCTCCTTTCTCTCATTTGGCTTGGGTGATTAAAAGCAAACAGGGGCTGTTTTGGAGGTGGGTACTGACTTTGGGGCAGCATCAGATATCTGACTTCCCCTTTGGAAGTCTTCTCAGAGCTCTGCTCTATCACATGCAATTTAAGCCTGAAGAAAATGTTTTCATGATCCTGAAGATGAGGAGGAATAGTAGATATTATCTTCTCTTGTTGCTGAGGTGCTGTGGGAGCAGCAGTTTGGGATGAGGTCTCATCTCCTGAGATGTGGAGCTGGAGGCACAAGGAGCCAGGGATCATCTGGTGCATTTATTGGTATTATTTATTTATAATATTTCCCAACACAGTCACCTACCCTGCATGCTCACTGCTGGCTAGTGGGAGAGATACAAGGGAGAATGGCTTTAAACAAAAAGAGAATAGGATATAAACTAAAATAGGTTGGATATTAGGAGGAAATCCTTCCCCATGAGGGTGGGCAGGCCCTGGCACAGGGTGCCCAGAGCAGCTGTGGCTGCCCCTGGATCCCTGGAAGTGTCCATGGACAGGGCTGGGAGCAGCCTGGGACAGTGGAAGGTGGGATGAGGAGGGGTGGAGGAGGAAGGGGTGGAATGGTGATTGAAGTCCCTTCCAGCCCAAACCCTTCCACGATTCCATGAACACGAACAGCAGTATCTGGATCTGTTGAAAAAGCATTACTCTCACATTGGGCAGAGATCCCAGATGCAGAAAGTCAGCAGCAGTATACTACAGAGGCAGGACAGCTCCTCCAGGTTGTGGATGAAAAGAGTTTTCCCATGTTTCCTTAGCTCTGGGTTATTCACTCTAGGTTGACACTGACACCACCAGCTCCAGCAGAAGCACTCATCAAGTAAAAGGGGAAAAGAGTTGATGCTGCATCTGACATCTCAAAAAAAAAAACAAAAAAACAAAAAAAACAAAAAAAACCAAAAAAAAAACATAGAAAGCTTCTTTCCATTTAGTTGTTTCTGTTGTTTAGGTTTTTACTGTGGTGTAAAGGGAGGGAAGGGCTGGAGTGGATTGGATCTCTGAGTTCCTAGAGAGGGGGGACAGGGCACACCTGCCCTGCCCACCCCTCAGAGGATGCTGCTGCCAGCAGGAGCTGAGCAAAGCATTTAATTGCTCTTGAACCAGAGCTGTGCTGCTGTGCCAGGATAAACTCCTCCAGAACAACACTGTCAGCTAAGTACCCTCTCCAGTGGGTTTGGTGTCCTGGATCACAGTAAAGATCTACTGATGTATTTGGAGACACACACTTTATCATCATTTTGACCCAAAAGGCTATGAAAAGGAGGCAGAAGCTAACAGAAGGTCCTGCCTAGTGAAGTTGTGTGGTAGGAGCACTGTCCTCATGTGTCTGTGGAGTCATGTCTAGTTTTACTCTTTAAAAAGCAGTTCCAGTGTGGTCCCAGAGTAGGGATAGAAGGTGTTGCAGCAGTTGGGTTTTGGGATGGGGCTGTTTTTGGTCTGTGCTCATTCCCCTCATCCCCTCTACCATGTTCTGGGAAGGGGTGTTTGTTGTATTTGTTGGTTTGGGTTTCTTTTTTTTTTTTTTTTTCCTTTTTTTTCCTCTAAGACCAGGGAATTCCTGGTTGAATTGTTTCCAAGCTATATTTTAATTTACTTCATGCTGCAGTTTAATCAGCAGGTGATTAGTCCAGGGATGGAAAAGCAGAAAAAAAAAAAAAGACAACACAAACTGTGCTGGCACTTCTGGCACATCTCCAGTCCTGGGGCAGCTCTGGGACCCTCAGGATAGGAAGGACCTGGAGGGGCTGGAGGGAACAGAGCTGGGAAGGGGCTGGAGCCCCAGGAGAGGCTGAGGGAGCTGGAAAAGGGGCTCAGCCTGGAGGAAAGAAGGTCAGGGGGGCCCTTCTGGCTCTGCACAACTGCCTGACAGGAGGGGACAGCCCCAGGTCAGGCTCTGCTCCCAGGAGGAGAGGGAACGGCCTCAAAGTCAGGTTGGATATTGGGGAAAATATCCTTCATGGAAAGGGCACAGACTGCCCAGGGCGGTGGTGGAGTCCCCATCCCTGGGGGGGTTTACAGGATGTGAAGCTGTGGCACTTGGGGACATGGTTTAGTGGTGGCCCTGCCCGTGCCAGGGAACAGTTGGACTTGAAGATCTTCCAGAGCTTTTCCAACATTACCTAAAGTCCCTGATTCTATGGTTCTTGGGAGCTAAGGCTGTTGCAGGCTGGTGGCTGATTTTTGTTCCATTACAATAATAAACTGTTTCAAAAAATAATAAGGTAAATTACAATGTTTTTGTTCCAAAAGAATAAGGAAAAAGGCTCTCTGAAAAGTTATTTCTAAGTGTTTCGTTAAAATGTGTCATCGGCAGAGCTCCAGAGCTCCAATTTTTTATTACTTTGGGCAAATAACACTTGGGGAGAGCATCTCGTGGGATAAATTGTTATAGCCCGTGGAAATGGGTGGAAGGAGGGAAAATGTGCAGAGCCTGTAGCTGTGGCCTGCCTTCCATCTGGGAGGATTTTGGGCTGTTCCATTGCATTGGAAATGCTTTAATGGAGCAGCAGCTTCTGTTAAACACACTCAAGGTTCTTTTTTGCTGTTTGTCTGATTTTGGAGGATTTATTGGCATCATCTACAGTGGTGCCTTTCCTTGGAAACTGGTTCAGGGCAGGCTTTTGGAAGCAGATGGCCAGGTCTTTGACCACGCAGGGTTTTGGTGACACTGTGCTGGGGTCATGGGTGTTGTGGGTTGTTTTCCACTGCAGCGCTTGGGGAGCTCAGTTGATAAACAGTAGCAAACTCTGACTTATAAAATGGTATTAAACTCTGAGTGAGTAATGCAGCTGTTACTGACTGGTGGAGCTGCAAGCTGCTGCCATGAGAGGCAGTGTTGTTGAGTGGTCCTTGACAGTGGTGGTTTCTGCATTGCAATCCTCTCATCCTTATCTCCGTGTCAGTCACTCCAGTTGATAACGGGTTCTGTTCCTGCTTTTTTGGGATGAATTATTGGATTCACTCACTTTGCTTTTCTTGTTCCCTGGCAGGCTCCCTACCCCTCAGGACAGAATGCAGCTCCAACCACGTTGGTGTACCCTCAAGCCCCTCAAACAATGAACACACAGCCTCAGACCCGCTCGCCGGTAAGGAGCCCACGCTGGCCTCATCTCCTGGTCTTTCCTCCTCGTTCATGTGTTTCTCTGTCTGTGTGTGTCTGGAGCACATGGCTGGTTCTCTGGAAAGCCCATTTTACTAACCGGGAAGCACATCCTGAATGGCAAACCTTGGTTGAGTTTTTTAGACACTGTCCTGGTAGGATAATTTCCTTTCTGAAGTTCCTAAAGAAGCAATGGAGGGATTCTCATCTATAGCACCTTCAAATAACACCATTTATTTATAGCCTAGTTGCTTTCAGGTTCACTTCATTATAGAGTTCAGGTTCATTGTCAGAATCTTTCTCTTTTCTTCTTTTTTTTTTTTCCCCTTCTTTTTATTTTTTCTTTAAGGACATGTTTTACACAGGGACAGACCAAAGATCAAACACAAGCAGTTCTCTGCAGCAGCACTTGGTCTCCAGTGGCCTCTGGGCTTTGCTCCCAAATCAGTGCCACAGATCAGTTCTAACCCTAGCTCACATGTAACCTAGAGCTTCTGTGTCCTTAGATCTTTTTGTGCTGAGCCCCTTTATCATCCAACTTCAGGTTTGATCATCCTTCACAGTCTGTTTTTTTGGGGGTGGGTGTTTATTGTGATACCACTCTGCTGTTGTAGGACTTCAGTTCCCCAAACCAGGTACTTCCTGGGGATTCTTTGCTTGTAGCACAGCTCCACATGATGTTAGAAGACCCTCCTAGGGCATCAGAGGCTTTGCCCAGCTTCTGGAGGCATGGTGGCTTCCCATCACTGCATCTCAAGGCTCCATCAGCTGAGGGAGCAGCAGTCCTGCACCTCCTGTGTGCCAGGACACTTTCAGGCTGCCCATAACCCCCTGGTGCCTTCCCACCATTCTTCTCTTCTTACAGTAAGGTGAATGCTCCTGGAGCCAACTGAAAGCCTCTGGAGACAGAGGAGTATTTACACCACAAAACAGGTATAAATGCAGATATACCCAGGGCAAGAACCCCCAAACCTGACACATCACTGGGGCACTTGCCCAGCTCTGGGTGTTTCCCCTCCAGGACATGCCAGGGTTTGTTCTGAGGCCCCATAACCTCTGCTGATGAAGGAGCCAGGTAATGCTGACTTTGAAGTTCTTTGATGTGGACAGCTGGGAATTTGTCCTTAGTGCCCCATTCTGATCAGTAATGCAGGACACTGCTGGTAAAACTCTTTCCTCAGTAAGTATAATCATCTTTCTCTTTGATTGTTGCAAAGCACAACTAAGCTGGTATGGTTAGAACTGGAGCAAAAACTTGACTGAAGAGCTGCATCTCTAAACCAGTTTTTTTGACAGCCCAGCAGAACAGTGCCAATACATTGCACAGAAAACTGGAAGAGGAGGAAGGTTTTGGAACAGAGTCCGGTTTACAGGTCCCTGGCTGGAAGAGGCTGGATAAAATACTGCATTGTAAGCAATATAACAAACTGTACTCCTTCTTGCAGGCAATTGTGCCCATGGCACTGTTTTTATTTCTTCTTCCTTTCTTTATTATATATATATTTTTTTTACCACATCCTTTTTTGTTGGCTACAGAAATGCACTGATTTTGCTTCTTTGCTGAAAGCACAAGCTGCCGTGGCAGCCTCTGCCAGGTGAGGTGGTGCCACAAGGGCCCAAAGCTGAATTTGAGCTGGGGGGTCTGACCTGGGTAGGACAGAGACCAGGGCCCCTTGGGCTTCGTCACTCAGCAGAAAGAGAATCTGTAGGAAATTTGGCCAGTAAATGTCAAATTTTGTAGGGTTTTGGCCCTGTAACTGAGGAGATCCCAAGGAAGAATTTATCTGCACCTGTCAGCCTTGTTCATATTGTCCTGAGCTCTCCTTGTGCAGGTTTTGCCATGTGCTCTGCTAGTGTCCATCTCACCCCATGACTAAAAGCTGCTCCCACCCATCCCATTTCATTCCACCTCCCACCCCAAAGCAAATGCAAGACTAGCCCAGGCCTGAGCTACTCCTGCATTTGGTTCTTGGCTTGATTTATTTCTTTGTAATTTGATTTTTTTTTCCTAGTTTATTTTTCAACCGTCCCATTTGGTGGGAGGGTGAGGAGGGTTGCAGGGTGGCATTGCCATCCCTGGGTTTCCACGTGGGCAGGCAGGACTGATCCAACCCCTCCCTCGAGCCAGAGCTTCCTCCATCCTGTTGTGCATCCCAGTGCCACTGGAAGCAGAGCTCAGGCTTTTCTGCTCCTCCCAGGACAGCTGCCTTTGCAATGCAGTCAGCTTCATGTGTGCTCCCACCGAGCATCCCTCCCGCAGAGGGAATTGCAAAGCTTCAGCTGGGGAAGGAAAACAAAATCCGGGTCCTTCAGCACTGCTGAAAATTCCCTGTTGGCTCTTGGCTATGCCAGCCCCGAGCACCAGCTGATCTCAACACAAACTGTCCAATTTTAGGACTTCTGCCAATAAAAGATGTGCTGGAGAGGTGCTGGAGCAGTCCAGGAGGGGTGAGGTGTGCCAGCCCAGCATCCACAGGGAGAGAACATTCCTGTGTCCATGGAGCAGTGGGTAGGACTGTAGGGAGTGGGGGGGATGGGGCAGCAAGGTTGGACCCAGGATTTGTAAGGTTTTCCCACCTACTGTCTCCATCAGAGAAAAAAACCCCCCAAGTGTCTATTTTAAGCCAGCAGTGACTACAGTTTGTTCTGTTGCTTACAGCTATTAACAGGAATAATTCCTATCGAACAGAATTATTTTTTTAAAAAAATTTAAAATCAAGAGCCAGTGGTGACCAGTGCAAAATAGATGAGGGCATTTTACACTAACTTGGAGATTTTTTTTTATTTCTTGTAACACACATTACTTTCCACTGTGGAATAAACTTTGGCCTTGTCAGATATAAACTTCCATCTCTTGTTTTAGGCACAGTGAGAACAAATCTTTTCTGTGCACCAGGGATGAAAGAGGTGCCTTGGCCCTGAAGTGAAGCAGTACCAGGTTTCTGCATCCCACCATTCTCTTTTTGGCTGTTTTCTTTCCTTGGTGTCTTAACACAGAATGTGCAGCCCCCCGGAAAGGCTTGGCCCTTCCAGGGTACCTCTAGTCCCTTTTCCCAAACACAAGATATTTGAGCTGGTTTAGCAGAAGTTCTTGGGGAAAGTAAGGACTTGAATTGCTTTTGTCTCCAGAGACTCATCCAGGTACCTGTTTCTCCTCATCCACAGAGCTACTGCCCTCCTGCCCCCTGAGGCTCGGGAGGGTGCCGAGAGGCTCTGAGTTCTTCTGTTTTATTAAAATAGAAATTACAGCTTTTTACTTTCACACGGTGACCATGCTTTGCTTTTTTATTCTTCAATGTAAGGCTTAGGGAAAATTTTCTAGGGTGAGGAAACTATTTGGTGAACCAGTGCAGGTCATTCTTTATAAACTCTTGTCCAGGAACACTCTGTGTGTCCATATTTACTCATTTCTGAAGGTATTTATGACTTTCATCCAAGTGTCACCAAGTGCCACTGTGAGGTGAAGGTAGAAGGAATATATAAACACCAGGATTAGCAGAGCAGTTCTTGGAAATCTTTAAATCTAGTCAATTTAAGTGTTTATAAAGGAAAAGATCAAATGGACCAGTGAATATTTATGCTTTGTTTCATGTTTGATGGCATTGGAAGAGCTGGAAGGGCTGCAAGTGAACCCAGGCCCACTTTTCCTTATAGAAAATTAACCTATTAAGAAAGTCACTAATTAGTAGCCAGTTTTGATCACTGTTCTGATGCAGAAAGTAAACTGCAGCGAGCCCCTGAGTGAGCAGAGAGGTGGCTGTGCTGTGTCATCACTCACAGCAGAGGCACAGGGTGGGTGAAATCCACTATGGATGTGGTTGTGGTCACTGCAGTTTATTATTGGAGCTCTTAGGAGGTGAATTCTCTGCTCTCATTGTGGAGCCCTCCTCATTACACTGAGAATTGAGGGTTTCAACACCTAACAGCTCTGGAAGTGGGTACCTTGTCATCTTTATTTATATTTTCCATTTCTTGCATTCATTTTTATTTCTGTTTTAACAATTAGTTCTGTATTGGGAAATGCTTTTAATCTCAACTGAGCATGTTAAATTTGGATTATTTTGCTCTGCGTGTGGCCCAAGTGAGTGACTCTGTACCTGAGCTTGGGGCTGGGAGCCAGACCCTCCTGTTCCAGCAGGCGCCACTGCTGGTGCCCTCAGCTCCCGGGGCTTTCAGAGAGGGACAAGTGCCTCTTGTCACAGAGGGGTTTGCTGCCATCCCAGTGGAGGAGCAGAGCTGGCAGTGCAGCAGCAGGGCATGTAGTGCAAGGAGTGGCTGCTCTTTGCCTCGCAGGGATGTCCCACAGCCCCTGTGCCTCCCTGGCTCTTCCCAGCCACGAGTCTCCATCCTGCTCTCCTGTCGAGGCCCCGGGGCAGCTCCGGCCCAGCTGCTCCCACCATTGGCCTCAACCTGGAACACTTTCAGAGCCTCCACTGCTGCTCGTTTTCAGTTGGTTTTTTTTGGTTTTATGTTTTCATGTTTTCTTCCCAGGCAAGATAAGGAATGCCTGCATCCCTGAGTGCCTTTAGGATCCTGGGCAGCTTTGGCTGTTTTTCCCAGCTCCCAGCACAGTGCCCGTAGTGATGTCCATCGTGACACCTCAGTCCCTGTGTGTCACTGTCCTGCAGCAAAGCTTTTGACTGTGTCGTTGTTATTTTATTTTCTGTGGGTTTATTTTGCATAGAGTGTGACATTTTAGTTTGTTGTGGTGTTTCTGACTCTTTGTGCCTTTCCTTTTGTGTTTGTTTCTCCCGCCTTTCCTCAGTTTGCAGCGGGGCCTCGACCTGCCCATCACCAGGTACAGTACCTGCCCCTTCGTTATCACCCTGCACTAATTGGCTGGGGGGAGGGGGTGGAGGTGCCTCACCCACTAACTCGAGTGGAGGAAAGCAGCCCTGTAGCAGCTACTGGCACAAGCATAACCCCGCTAACAGCCGCCTGCCCCGCTGAGTGACGCTGCCTTCACCTGGGCTCACTGCCCGCATTAACCACCCCACACCCCCAGGGGAAGAGAACCTCTAGGAATCATTGCCAGGGGGTTCTGGGATTCCCTTGCCTTCTCACATCACTAGAAACTTTTTTCCGAGTATTTCCCAAACGAGTCACGGATTCAGCTTCCTGCAGATGTCACCTGAGAAAATCCTGCTTTTCCAACTGGGAGCAAAGCAAACGACTTCCCAGTTCCTGCATTTGTTGTGTGATACGCTATTGCATTGCTTAATGTCATTTTCACTCAGCCCACAAAAGCCAGAGCTGTAGGAAACTTTTAGTGTTCCTTTTGCACGACTTGGACTTTGTAAGGAACCACTTCCTTGTTGAGGAGAAGTAGGAATAGCTCTGGCTCATGGAGCTCAGGGGTGGCAGAACTGGGACTTGTCCAGTGTCAGGACAGATACACAAGCCCATCTATCCTAGCAGGGTGTCTGGAATTGTCTTTTCTTCCTCCTATACTTCTCTTTGCCAAAATGTTTATCCTTGGGAACTGATTTTAATGCTTCTTGTAGGTTTTGAGGGAACAGAGGTAGCACTACTGGAGGGAAAGGAGGAGAGGCTGGACAAGGCAGGAAAGTTCTCTTGTCTTGGAAGAAGCAGATTGTTTCCACAAGTTAACAGGAAAAAAATCCTGTGGTGTCAGGACAGGGGCTTGAGGCATGGAAGGCCTGTACCAGAGAATTACTTTGTTCTCACTTCACTCGTGTTACTGAGCAGTTGAACACTGGGATGAGCAGCATGGGGAGAGTTCTGTCTCAGGAGAGCAGGTAAGTGTTAGGTGGGCACAGGCACCCTAAAATCCCCATCATCCTTGTTCCTTCCAGCTCGGGGAGCAGCAGGGGAGCTGGAGCCTCCCAGAGCAGGGCAGAAAGAGGAATGTGGAGAGTAGAGTGGGACATTGCAGTTGTTTGCTCATGGGCCAAGGTGCTGTGGGATGGGGCAGTGATGGTGTCAGGACCTTGTTCAGGTACCTCTGTTCCTGGCCTTTACTTCAGGTCAGTGTTCACACTGCTCAGTCCGGGCAGTGCATTACTGCTCTGCAGCTCCTTAGTTCCTTCCTGGGCCATTCCTAAGGGATGTATCCACTGGGAGCCATTCCATGCTCTCCTAAAATTTACTGAGCTCTCTCTGAGCAGGTTTTGACCCATGAGTCTTGAGGCAGCACAGCCTTGGAGGAAATATTCCTGTGACTGGGGCTTTACTGGTGGGACTTGGCCACCAGTCTGTCAGAATTGGATCCAAAACTTCCTTTGGACCCCGTCCTGGCAATGCCCTTACTATGCTTGTAAATTCCAAGTGTTTTCCTAATTTTATCACAGTTAGATTTTTGTATCTGTTATGTTTGAATTTGCTTTTAATTATCTGTGTGAAGTTGTCACCATTAGAAAAATATTCCAGGCTTTATTCCTAGTTACACCTGTCCCGTGCTGCATCAGGACAGGCACAGAGGAACCTGGGCTGTGGATGAGCTGTTTGTTTCCTTTAATCCAAAACAGCCGTGGTGTGGATTGGAGGTGCAGAGAGGGATTTGGGCCCCTGCCACATGCAGGAGGGCCATGGTTGGGGAAGCAAGTTCATCCTAGACCCAGCACTCACAGGATGCTGGAGACCAACATAAATAATTACCCTCACATGAGAATTTTGGAACTTGGTTAAACTGTGTAACACAAGCTGAGAGCTTTGAGACTGAGATTTGTAAGCTAGAAAATGCTAAATAAGTAAATTGGCCTCAGCAGGGCTAATGTTTACTGCAACAACTCCACATTCCCTTGGAAGACAGCAGCAGCACTGTGGGGTTTGCAGTTCCCTGTGTCCATCCCAGCTTTTATTAGCATGTGCCTTGTATTGATTCTGGATTTCCTTCAGGCAGATAATGGCTTGTTAAGTTACTGTCTGTAATTATTAAATCTTTAAGGTACTCACTTGAGCACGATTTAAGCACCTGAAGTTGAATGGCAACTTTATAAGCAGTTTTTTTTCCTGGATGGAAATGCCTGCCCTGCAGTTGGACAGTTACAGTGGGAGCTGATGGAGCCAGTTAATGCTGGAGAAAGTGTGACCACAGTGTGTGAGAGAAAATAGCAGAGATTTAGGGTGTTAACAATAGTGGCTGAAGGGAAGTTAAATAATTGCAGCAGTTCTGACTGGAAGTTAAATGTGCATCAGTAATCCCAGATTCCCAGCTCACATTGCGAATCTGCAGGAAAACCTCACTTTATAGGAGACAGAAAACAGCCCCCACAAAATATTTTGGGCAGTATTTTTAAATACACTGTCACCTTGTGTTTTTCCCCAAATGCTGGAGCACACATAGCCATTCCCTGCCTGGAACTGCTGCTCCATTTCCCACTTTGTGCCCGGAGTTTCCTTCTTTTTTCTTTCTAAGTGAGGCTCTGGAGTCACTTTGTTGCTTCTGATCCTCCCAAAGCACAGTTGAGAACAGCAATTTTCTTCTAACCTGAGCCCAAAAATGCAAGTTTTTGTTACATTTGAACCTGCCTAAACCCTTCACTTATGAAGTGACTTTGGGAACGTGAGGTTTATTTTAGAAATGGGTGCTCAGAAGAGGCTGGTGTAATTAAAAACTGAAATCAGAACTATAAACTGGAATGTGATTGTTTCCTTTTGACTTGAACTGTGTTTGAGATGGATTTGCTGCTCACGGCTCAGCCTCTAACTTGAGGTTGCTGGTGGAGTTTATTCCAGTTTTAGCTCAGAGTTGCTTGCGTTCCTCTGGGTGTAACTAGTACAGCAGAGAATGGGCTTGGCTGGATGCTGTTGTGAAAAAGCTTTGGGACTTGGAGAGGCTGGGAATTCACTCCCTGAACTGACCCAGCTGGCCCTTTTGTGGAGTTTTGGGGTATTTCAAGTCAGAAAGTGATGGGAAGCAGCTGCTGCAGTCACTTGCCTGTCTGCAGCCGTGAGTGTGTGTAGGAGCTGATACATCTAAATACAAAAAGGGCTTTTCCCTTCATTTTATCATTTAGTAAATAACAAAACTGGGAGAGTCTGAGGGGAAGGAAAGGAGCCTTGCCTTGAAGCAGCCAGAAGAGCTGCACTGAGATGCTGGGGAAGCAGGAGCTGGGAATTTGTGCTGCAGCTTCTGCTCCTGGCACCAGGGAGCAGGGAACAGGACAAGAGGAAATGGCCTCAGGCTGCACCAAGGGAGGTTGAGGTTGGATGGTGGGAAAATTTCTTCATGCAGAGGGTGGTCAGGCACTGGGAGAGGCAGAGTCAGCTTCAGTGGAAGTGTGGATATGGCACCTGGGGATGTGGGTTAGGGGTGGACTCGATGATCTTAGAGGCTTTTTCCAACCTAAACAATTCTACAGTTCTCTGATCTCCACAGCTCAGGGCTGCAGCTCCTCAGTTCCTACTGCTCTGCCTGTGCAGGCACCTCCTCCTCCCTCCCCAGGCCAGGCTCAGGTTACCCCACCTGGTGGCACCAGAAAGACTGGAAATTGATAACAAGGGAAAACGGCAGGGAAGTTCAGAGGGGTAAGCAGGAGGTCTAGAGTGGATTTCTGTAAAATCAGTGTAAATTCCTCTGGCTCAAGCAGCAGATGTGTAAATCTTCAGCAGATTTAGTGAGTGTAAAGCTGGACACAGGGTCAGCACGGAGGGCTGGCGTAGCAGCAGGTGCCAGCCAGCCTGGAACTCAGTGGCAAGGAATGCTTTCATTCCAGGAGGTGGGAGCTCATCAGCTGAAGCCACCTCTGCAGTGCAACCTTCAGCTAAAGCATGGGAGTTACTTCCAGTTACAGAGTTTTGGGAAACACTGGGGGAAACCCTGTGTGGAGCCTGTGTGCTATTCTGCTTTTTGATTTTCCAGAAGAGTTTCCTTGAGCAGGGAGGAAAGGGCTGCTGGGACGAGAGGGGGCTATGGAACGAGCAGGCAAAGGAGCTGAGCTGCAGACAAAGCTGAGCTTCACTGATGACAGCAGTGCCAAAAGGCTTTGCTTGTGCTCCTCTGGGAGTGAGGGACAGCCCTGGCTGAAGTCACACCAGATTGCCCAGGAGCATTGCCCCCAAGGTGACCCAAGAAATCCTTCCCAAACAGACTGGGAAACATAAAGGACAAGACATGACTCAAAGACCATGGTCCAAGTCCTCACTGGTTGCTGAACAACTAAAATTTGACCATCATTGGACATAGCAGGGCTTAATTTTTGAAGGAAGGAGTCAAGGAAGGGGTGGTGTAATGCAGAGTTTCTCTCAGAAGCTTTTCTGTGGCCCAGGCTACCTTTGCTCTGGTCCTGGGTGTGCTCCACTCCAAACCCTGCACTTTCTAGAAGAAATAGAGACCAAGTCTTTCAGATTTTAATTTCCTGTTGTTCTTCCATAGGACATGGTTAGTGTTACTTGAAGGTGTTTCCTGTGCAGGCATCTCTTTGACCTTGCAAGGCTGATTTTTTTTGCAGATTAAATAGCAAATAAAGTAGCAAAAACCAGAAAAAAGAAACCCTAGATGAATGCCCATCTATTTTAGCAAATCAAATAGCAAAACATTGCTAAACATTCAGTGAATACTGCCAGCTGAGCTCCTGAGGACCAAGGGTGAGGATGGAGCAAAGCACTTTGTCAGCCAGGTTAGAACAGGCAAACCCATGCCCAGGTCAGGTGCACAGTGCTCCCATGCCACATTTCCTCCAGAATCCTGGCTTTACTAACAGGAGCTTCAGGAGCTGCAAGTCATTCAGACTTTGTCAGAGAGGTCTCAGGTTGCCATTTCCAAAAGCTTCTGATGCTCCTGTTGCTTGGAATAATGGATCTGCTGTTCTTGCAGCTCTGTCCTCCTGCTAGGGGTGGAATTCTCCTCCCTTTCTCCCTATCCTGAAGCTGAACCAGCTCAGGGATGGTGTGGGCACACAGCGGGGCTCTGGGAGGCTTTATGACATCCAGTCTCCTTATCAGAGACCCCCGTGCAGCTCTGTGGGGGTGTTCAGTGCTCATGGAACAGCAGGTCAGTGCCACCCCATTCCAGAGCATGGGGTGCTGGCCTTCCCTCTGCTCCAGCAGGGAGGAGTCCAGGGCTGTGTCCCCAGAATGGAGCTGTATCCCCAGCAGGGAGCTGTGCTCCCCAGTATAGAGCTGTGCCCCCAGAATGGAGCTGTGCCCCCTCAGTATGGAGCTGTGCCCCCAG
>CM031875.1:5187657-5264749 GCA_018697195.1 Certhia americana
TGTCCCCCAGAATGGAGCTGTGCCCCCTCAGTATGGAGCTGTGCCCCTCCAAAATGGAGCTGTGTCCC
Organism: Certhia americana; assembly: GCA_018697195.1. Classification (NCBI taxonomy): domain Eukaryota; kingdom Metazoa; phylum Chordata; class Aves; order Passeriformes; family Certhiidae; genus Certhia; species Certhia americana. The sequence goes on from CM031875.1 coordinate 5,187,726, forward strand.
CCAGCAGGGAGCTGTGCCTCCCAAAATGGAGCTGTTCCCCCCCAGAATGGAGCTGTGTCCCCCAGAATGGAGCTGTGCCCCCCCAGTATGGAGCTGTCCCCCAGAATGGAGCTGTGCTATCAGCAGGGCTCACTTCAGGAGCCTCCAGGACCAACAGGGAATGAATGAGCTGCTGTCCATGCCCAAGGAGTTCCCAATGCTGGGAGTGCTCCCTCCACGGTCTCAGCTGGCTTTGAGCAGGTTCTGCAGGTGCAGCAGGAGCCTGAGGAGCAGATTCCATGGGTGGAGGCTCCCCATCTCTGGCATTGGGGTTTTCCTGCACTGCCCTGTGGATGGTTAGAGGGCTCCCTTGTGCCTCCAGCCCTTTTCACTCTGCATAAACACACCCTCGTGGGGGTTATTGCCTTTTTCCAATCTACCCTCAGTGAGACTCAGGCTGCAACATGCAGTTTAAAAATGATCGTTACTCAGTGAATTGCAGTGAAAAAAAAGAAAGACTTTTACACTTTTTGGTGTCTTTGCATATGAAAAAATCACAAACTCTGGTGATTCTCACCATAAATTCAGCATGTGCTTGGTTCATGCCACACTGCTGCATCTCCCCCACATCTCACAGCACACAGTTTTATCAGAGCAGGACCGTGGCAGGCTGTCACTCTTCTCGTTTGCTTTCTTCACCCTCACTTCCAAGCTTTTCTCCCCAAACAGTTGCCTTCTCCTGGTTCAGGTCACACTTCCAGTGTGCTGGGGACAGATCTTCATCCAGGTTGACAGGGCTGGACATAAAATCATTGTGCTCACCTTAACAACGTCTGGTTAACTGAAAAGAGTTATCCAGGGCTTTCCTGGAGAAGTTGTTTGCTGTGGGGAGCAGCTCAGGTGTAGGGAGCTCTTCAGCAGCACCAGAGTGGCCATTCTAAGCTCATTGTCATGTTGAGGATAGAGACATCACAGCTTTCTTCCATCCTTCCCCAAGCCTGGGGCAGATAATCTCAGCTCATCCCTTCATTCCCCTCTCTTCTTTTCTCACTCCTCCTGGCACAGTTACTCCCTGTAACACATCACTGCACAGCAGCCAGCAGCATTCAGTGTGATGTGTGGTGGCCTAATTATTATAATTACTTTCTACTTCACTGTTAAATATGTGGCATTTCTTCCCCTCCCAGTCTTGATGCAGAAAATGAGAGAAATCCATGATTGGAGCCAGGGTTTCTGCTTTATCTGCTCTCTCTCTACCACTGAAATAGACCAGAAGGAGAAATATTTGATGTTTTAGGAACAGAGTAAACATAAGTCTTTCTGTAGTGTTACATTTCATACAGTAAATCATGGTTTGATTGGGATTTTCGTTTGGTTTTCTTTTAAACTTTTATACTTCCATATAAAACTTTTCTAGGAGAGTTCTGGCCCTGTGGGATTCTGGCAGCAGAGTCTGTGGTACCACTCAGTGTCTTTTCCTGGCCGTTTCTGGAAGGGCTGTGTCAGAGCAGGGCAGCAGCTGACTGGAATTGTGTGCATTTAGGGTGCATGTTGTATCCTATTCCTTCCTGTTGATCTGTAAGCTGTTCCATTGGCTTTCTTTCTGTTTCCTGCTGCTTTCTTGCTTCGTTATTGAAGGGAGGATTCAGACCTATACAGGTAACTCTAAGTCCTGGTTCTGCATGGCATCAGTGTCTCTCACCTGGTCACTCCTCTGTCAGTGAATGCTCGGTGTCTGGTGCATCTCTCACCTCCTGAGCTGCGAGGCTGCCGAGCCCCAGAGACAGGGCATGCAGCCTTTGTGCCCATCCTGGGATCCAGAGCCAGGGCCTGCAGCCCCCGTGCACATCCTGGGATCCAGAGCCAGGGCCTGCAGCCCCTGTGGCCAAGCTGAGCTCCAGAGCCAGGGCCTGCAGCCCCTGTGGCCAAGCTGAGCTCCAGAGCCAGGGCCTGCAGCCCCTGTGTCCATCCTGGGATCCAGAGACAGGGCCTGCAGCTCCCATGTACATCCTGGGGTCCAGACCCAGGGTCTGCAGCCCCCATGTACATCCTGAGCTCCCGACACACCGAGGTCTGCATCCCCCCTAGTACAAATCCTGATCTCCACAACCAGGCTTTCAGCCCCCGTGTCCATCCTGGGGTCCAGAGCCAGGGTCTGCAGCCCCCGTGCCCATCCCGAGCTCCAGAACCAGAGCCTGCAGCCCCCGTGGCCATGCTGAGCTCCAGAGCCAGAGCCTGCAAATCCCATATCCATCCTGAGCTCCAGAGCCAGGACTGCAGCCCCCGTGTCCATCCTGGGATCCAGAGCCAGGGTCTGCAGCCCCTGTGCCCATCCTGGGATCCAGAGCCAGGGTCTGCAGCCCCCATGCCCATCCTGTGCCCTCTGGGGTCTGTTCCAGCACAGGAGGGTGAGGATGGTGCCAGTGCCAAGGGCTGCTTGGTTGCCTGGGCCTGGCCCATACACCAGGGCATCACTTGAGCCCAGCGTAGTGCAGGGCTTTGTGGCCTCCCGGTGACAGGCTGCCACCCTTTGGAAAACAGGGCAGGACAAGTCACCTGTGTGTGAGGGAGAGACACGACATGCCTCTGGCCGTTGTAAAATTCGGGATTTTTAGCTCTTCTGGAAGAGAATTGGAACAGTTGCCTTGATCTTTTATTTCCCTGGGGTATTTATAAAGGGGTTTTTTTTTAGTGGCCAACCCACCTTATAAAAAGAAAATTAGACATACTCATTTTTCAAGTTTGCTCTGAATGTTCAGCTGTAAAATTCAGGAGGCACAAACTAATAATTATTAGTTTGTAAAATTTCTTGCCTGTTTCTGTCTTGTAAAGTAGAAAGCCATAGATGGCCCTGCTGTCCACAGAGAAACACAGACTGTCCTGCAGTTTTCTGGAAGTGTGGCAACCTCTGCAAACTAACACCATAACTGTAACATTTTAAGGACATTTCCGGTTCTTTCCCAGAAAGTCTGACTAGTTCTTCTCTTTCTCTTCCCTCTCCTAGTTTTTTCAGAGGCCTCAAATCCAGCCTCCAAGAGCCACCATCCAGAACAGCAGCCCTTCCATCCGTCCCGGAGCGCAGACCCCGACTGCCGTGTACCAAACCAACCAGCACATCATGATGGTGAACCACCTGCCAATGCCGTACCCGATGCCTCAGGGCCCTCAGTACTGTATCCCACAGGTAAATCCAGCAGCAGCCCCTGAGGAACTGCAGAGCAATGTTTGCTCCGTGGGGTTGTCTCAGGACCCGCCAGGAGCCCGTGAGGATGTGTCTATGAAATCAGGCTGGTTGCACATCATATGCCAGGGCAGGTGTAGATGAGATACTGGGAAGAGTTCCTTCATAGAGAGGATGATTGGGCATTGGCAGAGGCTGCCCAGGGCAGTGTTGGTGTCACCGTCCCTGGAAGTGTTCAAGAAACGTGTGGATGTGGGATCTGGAGACAAAGATTAGGGGTGGGCTTTGCAGTGCTGGGGGGATAGTTGGACTTGGTGATGGTAGTGGGCTTTTCCAACCTAAATCATTCCACGATTCTGTGGTTCAGCCTCTGTCCTTTCTCTGTATGAATTATTTGTTCTTCTGTGCATGGAGGCAGGAGGAATTAACCACCTTTTTCAGGCCTCCCTCAAACACAGTAGTAAACCAAGCTCTTGGAAAATATTTAGTGCTTTAAAAATGCCTAATTTGACTTAATAGATCCACATACATTCCAGAACCTTGGGCCTCCTACCACAGAGTGTTGCTGCAATCAGGGGAGTGACTCTGTTCTACCTCAGCTCCTGTGTGCTCCCTGGCTTTCCCTTACTTTTCGACTAACATTTGGAGAGGCTTACGTGGACATCAGGGGAAAATCCTTCATGGAAAGGGTGGTCAGGCACTGGCAGAGGATGCCCATGGCAGTGCTGGAGTCCCCATCCCTGGAGAGCTCAGACACTTGGGATTGTGGTCATTGGGGAGCTTGATGGTGCTGCTGGTTGATGTTGGACTCGGTGATCTTAAAGATCTTCTCCAACCTTAACAATTCCATGCTTCTGTGATTCCCAAAGCTGTAACTGACCAGTTTTAGGATCACATCCCTGCCCCTGGTCGGAAGGGCTCAATGGCAGGTTGCCCAAGTCCTTGTACAGTGATGGTTGTTTCTGTCCCCCCAGTATCGTCACAGTGGCCCCCCGTACGTCGGGCCGCCCCAGCAATATCCTGTGCAGCCACCAGGACCAGGACCCTTTTATCCAGGCCCAGGTCCTGGAGAATTCCCCAATGCCTATGGTAAGTTCTGCTTGGAGAGTTCTTACAGACTCTTTTCTTGGTGTGTCTTTCTGTTGTCAAGCTGAAGATTTATAATAACAAGCTGGATTAGCATTTGTTTGAACTTCAAATAGCTGCTAAATTTGGTGGTGTCACAGTCCTGATTATTCACTCCTGAAAAATCCCAGAGTATTGTTTGTGTGAGCGTGTCAGGAAAGGCTGCAGCTGCCCAGGATCGACTGGATGTGACCAGGAATGGGGCTGTTTGTTAGTCCCTGCTCAAGCATTATTATTTATGAAGGTATTGCGGGTACATTTGGCAGTCCTGGTTTTCACTGCGTCATGCCCTGGGGAGGCTCCAGCATTAACGGTTAACAGCAGTTAACAGTTTCTTGTTTGGTGTGTGGTGGGGGATAAGAGTAAGCCATGGGGGGTTTTTCCCTGGATTGATGCTGCAAAGATAAATTAGTGCAGTGGAAGAGTCTGTAAGCCCTGCATAGGCTAAAACTTGGCTTTTCATGCATTTGGTCACTCCCTGTTCCCTGCCCACTCACATTCTGCAACCTGTTGGGGGCAGAGAGATTCTCAGCCTGCCATGGGAATTCTCAGTTGGAATTTCTGAGCCTGTGAGGTGACTGATTCCCTTCCAGGCTGAGCAGTAAGAGCTCTGCTCCCTTGGCAGAATTGCAGTTTGCCCGTCACACACAGAGATCCCTTTGGAAGGAGAGGAAAAACCCCTGTGCATCATTCAGAAAGGTCTCTTATTTTTCCTCTTTTCCATCTTCTATTTATCTGGTCCGTGTGGAACTCACAGGAATCATTGAAAGGTTGCCATGAAGCCTTTGAACCTGGTAATGCAATTTCAGAATAGGAGAGAGGGTAATTACAGGGCAGCTACTTCCTGGTGGTTGATCCTAGAGAAAACAGAAGAAATATTGTAATGGTTCTTCAAATCTGATCCACTAGATGAGGAAATAGTCCAGTATTCCTCGTTTTTTGTGCTGTTCCAGGTCTGCTTTCTTACATCCTGCTTGCTTAGTCTTCACTCCTGTAATTAGGAAAAGGTTCATTTCCAGCTCCTTTCCTCTCCTGGAAGCACCTGGTTTTCTGCAGAAGATCTTGGCATCCCTCAGTCCCAGCTTTAGGTTGCTGCATCTGTGGAGCATCAGTGAGTGAAGCCAGTGCTCTGTGTCCTGCAGAGTTCTCCAGACATGGAAGGTTTTACCAAGGATTTGCCTGTACTTCTCCACCTTCCCCTCCTGTCATTCCCTTGCTGTGTATAGGCACTGGGGATGCTCAGTCTCTCTCCAGGTGCTGCCAGGTTTGGGGAGCAGCTAAATCTATACTCCAGGCATGAATAATGCTGCTGGCAGTGCCTTTCCCATAAACCACAGCACCTGTAGCTAGTGTGGCTGCTGATACCAAATTCATTGCAGCTTGGCAGGACCTAAGGAAGGTGGTGAGGGAAATTACAATGGAAGACAAACCTTCTTACAAACTAGTGGACAGAGGAATTTTATAACGCAGTTTTGGAATTTATCATTCTCTGCTGCCAGGGGGTTTCTGTACAACATTGGGAAAGACCTTGAAATGATCAGTGGGTAGGAGAGAGAATGAAAGTGGGGTGCTGGAGAACTGGAAGGAATCAAAGGCAGGAGCAGAGCAGAGAGTGTGGCACTGGGAAATGCACTTGGCTTGTCACGGGAGCTGTTTCTTCCCAGAAGTTACTCTTTTCAGGATCTGGGATTTTAAAATACTTTTCATAAGGGGAGAGTCGTTCTCTGAGTTCTGCTGGAGCTGCCTCTCCAGCAGGGATCACTTTGCAGGTGCTGTGGTTAGATCTGATCTCTAGGAAACTACAAATGAAGGGAATTCACACATTGCAGGATCCCAGGCTCCTCCTGTTCCCTCACCTTAGCCAGGCTCTGCTTGGACACCATCATCAGGGCTCATAGAATCACCAAATCCCAGGGTGGTTTGGGTTGGAAAGACCTTAAATCCCATCCAGTGCCACCACCTGCCATGGGCAGGGACACCTTCCACCATCCCAGATTGCTCCAAGCCCCATCCATCCTTGCCTTGGACACTTCTAGGGATCCAGGGGCAGCCACAGCTGCTCTGGGCAGTAATTTTTGTTTCCCAGCCTGTGGAGATGCTGATAGAGACTTTGAGGTCAGGTCTGAAGTGGCTCTGCTGACCCTGACATTCAAAGTGAGGCAATTCTTGAGTAGTTCAGCCCATCCAGGAGTGTCACTTCGAGCTCCTTGATGCCCTGCAGTGCTCTCTGCTTGGACAGCAAAAACTTCCCACTCTGAGAATGCAGACAGGGACCCTCCTCTGAGCTGGGGCTTTCCAGCTCTCACTCAGCAGGAGGAGTGTATCCTTGGGAGTTGCAAATCAGGCTGTGCTGGGCTGGTTTAATTTGCTTTCTTGGATTTCACCCTTTGCCTGAGATACAGTGGTGGGGTTACAGGCACAATCCAGGTTTTCATTCCCAGTTAAAGGTTAGTTCAGCTGAAGAATAGATCAGGTTGTGCCAGAGGCAACTGCAAGCACTCAGTTCATGCAGCATCCATGCCTCGAAGGGAAAACACCCAGCATCACCTTACACATTTCCCCTGACACCTGATCCATGGGCAGGAGGCAGCTCTGCTCTGCCACCCTCATCTCTGGCGTGGTGTTAAAGAACTTGGTTTTGTACTGAGCCCCTCTCATTCCACTGGGAAAGCCAGAATGAACCATATTGGCTGTTAGGAATGTGATCAGCACCATGGTGTGATTCTGCACTAATCACCCTTGTCCTGCTTTTTGTGTGATGTAGCATGAGAAGAACATTGTTGTAATTAAATTTTCTGGTTGTGATTCCAAACAGGTTGCAGTTGACCTCACAAATTGATTGTATTAATTGTATTGTATAGGTTAGACTGAATTTTGCTACAAAGACAGAAACCTTCTGATAAACCAGTTTGTCAGTCAGAGGAGTCTAGGGATGGTCTTGCAGTGCCTCTGTGGTGTCCACAGCCTCAGAAATGTCTGGTGTACGTGGCCAGTTTTTGGTCATGGAGTCAAATACGAGACAGAGACAGAATCTCTTGTCCCGATGGAGCATCAACTTCTGCTTCGTGCCAGTGGGGCTGAGCAAATGCAGCATTCCCACACCATGCTGGAATTCTGGCCAGCTGTAGCTGTGGCACTTGGTTTTGTGTCCTGAGCTGACCTTGTCCCTCTGGTTTGTGTCCTTGCTGCCCCAGGAACACCCTTCTACCCCAGCCAGCCCGTGTACCAGTCTGCACCCATCATTGTGCCTACGCAGCAGCAGCAGCCGCCGCCTGCCAAGAGAGAGAAGAAAACGGTGAGTGAAGCCCTGGGGGACTCAGCCCCCAGCTCTGTCCTGGGTGGGAGGTGCAAGGACAGGAATAATGTTCTTAAGATTAAACCTGAGCTTTACCTTCACTGGAGGCCCTGGCACAGGGTGCCCAGAGCAGTTGTGGCTGCCCCTGAATCCCTGGCAATGTCCAAGGCCAGGCTGGACAGGGCTGGGAGCAGCCTGGCAACAGTGGAAGCTGTCCCTGCCCGTGCTTTAAAATGAGCTTTAAGATCCCTTCCATTCCAAATCAGTCATTTTGTGATTCCCAAAGAGATTAAGTGTAATTAAACATTGCACAGTGCTGCAATGGTGCCTTATCTTCCATTTTTCTGTGGGCACGCTCCACTCTTGAGTTTGTCAGTCTGTCAAAAAGGAAAATAATTTTGCTGGGTTTAAATGAACATAAACAAAAGCAGCGTGGTCTCCCCAAGCCTGGAATCCTCACTTCTGCTGCTGCTGAGAGTGTTCCCAAAAAGCCACGTGGGAATGAGTGAACTCAGCAGTTTGGGAGAATGTTGGGAATTGTTTCAAAGTGACAAATTAGAAATTATTGAATATTACGCCGTGAAAAAGGTGGAAACCAGTAAGTTGTGAATGTATTTTCAGGCTTGAAAGAACCTGACCACATTATCAGAGTGGATATGGGTTTGGAGAGCACATTCCCTCTCTTTCTAGTTCACTGGGGGGAGTTGAAGAGAGGCAGATGAATGGAATTTAAACCCATCTACAAGTGGATGGTGGGGAGCAGTGAAGGTATATGGGGTGAATGTAAGGTTTAACCAGGAAAAGGTGATGTGGGCTTGAATTTGTGAATGAGTTGTTTGTAAAGGATTGAAAAGGAAATTAAGCAGTATTTGTGTGAGAGTGCTTTGGAAACATTAATAGATCAGCTTCCTGTGGGTAGAAAAGAATAAAGGCACTTGGATATGTCTCAAAATGCAGAATATTTGCATCTTTGGAGTTTTGAGGGTGATCTGGGGTGACACTTGATTTGGGAGACCGGAAGAACTGAACAGTGTGTGAGCTGTGCTTGCAGGAAAGGCCTTTTTGGTAGCTGCTCTCAGCAGCCTTTTTGTCACCTCTTCAGTCCCTAGGAGTCTCTTTTCAGCATCCCAAACACGACATGCCCAGATCCCTGATGCCATTGAAATGCAGAGCTGATCAGACACGCTCAGCTGGGATTAAGGCAGTTCCATGCCAAGCTGTGTTCTTTGAGGCAGAAAAGGGGTTTTAAATGCCCGAGATGCTTCTCTCTGAATGTGCTGTTTCAGTTTGGTAATTGGTGTTGCAGATGGAGAAATGAGAAAAATTAAAGTTAAATATATTAATGTGCTACATGCCCACATTCACCATGAGTTGAGTATTTGAATACTACAGACTGCAAGGCAGGGAAATCTTGGTTTTAATACCATTGACTCTGTGTCAGGGGGAGGAGAGGGCAGGAATTAGTGCCAGTTCTCAGGTCCTTGCTGTAGTTAATGAAATATTTTAGCAAAAGAACTCCATCAAAACTAAGAGAAGCCCAGACTCAATATCTTGAGTACAGTGTGTGTGTTTGTGTATTCACAGCCCAGAGTGAAGCCACCATGGCATCAAACTGAGTTTGGCAAATCACAAAACCTTTCTGTAGTTCCGAGTTTCTGGCCCAGGATCCCGGGAGGGTTGGCTTGGAAGGACCTGAAATCCCCACCCCCTGCCATGGGACAGTTAGGGGGTGGGTTCCCAGAAGCCCTGCCCTAGGAGGGGTGACGGTGTCTCTTGGTTTGCTTGGAGCTGTTTGCTTGGGTTTCTGCATGGAACTAATCTTGAGTTCAGCCAAGAGCTTTGGAGAAGGTGGGCAGGTACACAGAACTCTGTCTCCAGGGTTATCAGACTCTCCAGTTCTTACTCTGGAGATGAAAAGCTCTGTTTCACATTATCCCAGCCATGCTGGCTCTTCCCCCTGGCCAGGGACACAGATTGGCTCAAGTGTCACTTGAGGATTCAGTGAATGTTCTGGAGTGGTTTATTTTGCAAAATATTTTTTCTTCCTATTTTGGGGCTGTGAAGAGGCTCAAAATTCCCACTTTTTCCTAAATGCTGCAGAGTTTTACAGGTCTTGAGTTGGTTCTTTTAGTTTCCCTTTCCTCCACTTAGTATTTTTGTTTGGTTCCCTCTGTTTTGATGGAACTTGGGACTGATTTGCTGATTTGCTTTCCCTCTTTCCCAGAAGCTGGGCTGGCAAGGTCACAGAGTTTCCTGTTGGGGTAAAATACAGCCTTTTCTCCATTCCTGCCCTTTCCACTGCTGGGCAAGCTTAGCCCTGTACCTAAACTGTCTCCCACATTTTCTCAGTTGCAGGAAACTCACGTTCTAGCAGCAGATTTTGAATTACAGGGTGCATGTATTTAGACTGAACTGGTGTGGTTGATGATTAAATTAGGTTTTGATTAAATTAGGTGTTGATGAGGGGATGACATGCCATGCATTCCAAGCCGTGGAAACAGGCCACATCCCAGTGTTCCTGCTGAGCACCAGCTCATCCCAGAGCATCTCCTGCTGGGTGGGGTGGGAGCATGCAGGGATAGCAGTAACAGGAGCACCTGTGGGCATTATTATGGGCAGTGTTCTTACTGCAGTTCTTTCAATCCTGTAGATCCGAATCCGGGATCCAAACCAGGGAGGCAAAGACATAACAGAAGAAATCATGTCTGGAGGGGGCAGCAGGAACCCCACACCCCCCATTGTCAGACCCACCTCCACCCCGACTCCACCTCAGGTAAGGAAGGGCTGCATTCCTCCCCCTGTGACTCTCCCTTGTTGTGCCTGCCTCACACTTCCAGCCACACCTCTGACCATCTCAGAGACCTGGATGTTCCTAAATTATCAATATTCTTCAGTGATTATTTTTGCCCAAGTCTGATCATTCTTAGGAGTCCACGGCTTGTGGATGTGGAATCTCAGTGATGCTGCACGTTCCCCCTCCCTGGTTTTCTGTCAGCAGTAGATTATCAGAGCTTTTCAGGGTTAAAGCAGGAGCCAAAATATCTGTGGGAAAGGAGGTGTTTGTGTTCAGTTTCATTCACCTGAGGAAAGTCCATGTCACGCAGGTGATTGATTATAGACCTTCAGTTGCTCCACTGCCTTTGTGGAGCTGTTTTAGAGTCACCAGATAATATGGAGTTCAGGAATTTTCTCACAGAACTGTAATAAATTTATCACAGTTGGTCTTTGGGGGTACAAACTTAAAAATGCATTTTTCTGATGAGAGAAAAATTATAAATATTCCAAATCCTTTTCTGTAGCTCCTAAATCCCTTCTTGTACACCTTGGAGTTTGACCCCTTTAAGTCCCTGTCAGAGGTCAGGAATGTTCTCTAGGTGATGGCTGGGCTGTAGAGCATCCCTGGTGCTGGGATGTGATTTCTGCTTCTTCCACGTTCTTCCCTGTAGGATGCCTCCAGCTTTTGGCAGCTTTTAAGTGAAACAGCTTTTCCTGAGCTCAAGCCTTCCTTTCCTCTCCATGTGGGAGTAGATTTTCTGCTGAAAATGCTGTGCTGAGGCAGGAGCACAGCCCTGTCTGGGAGCTCTGGCTGTGCTGGAGTGGTAGCTCGGGATTCCAGGGAGAAGGAACTGGGGTCACTGAGGTGAAGTGAGAGCCTGTGGCTCCCTCCATGAGACCAGCAGGAGTTCAGCCTTCAGCCATCCCCAGCCCAGTCAAACCCTTGTGTCCTCTGGAGGCACCATCCTGTGATTTGTCACCGTGCTCTCCTCTGGTCAGCAGCAGCAAGGCACAAGTTACACTTCTTCCCATCAGAGGAGACAGCAGAGATGCCAAACATCATGGGGGTCTTGGTGAGATCATCTCCTCTCCCCATTCCTTCTTGCTGCCCAGCTTTCCCCGTTGTAAGTGAGAAGACTTGGAACCAGCCAGGAGTTCCCATAGAATTCCTGCACGGTGCAGCGAAGCTAGGCACTTACCTGATCATTCTTACATCCTGAAATCTATTTTAAGGCACTACAGTTAAGTCAAACAGAAGGAAATAAATGTGTTTCAAGAGGAGGTTAATAGGCCTGAATTCTGATCAGCTGTAATTTATATGCAGAGCACAGCAGTGATGTCCAATCATCTCTTCCAAGGTATGCAAATATTCTATTGTTTAATATCCAGCCTGCCTTTTGATTAGGTGCTTGGAACCACTTTTGGTAATCACAGAAGAGCTCTGAAATTGGGCTCACCAGAATAAGTTCATTAGTGTAACATAGCTGAAAATTTAAGCCCACTTAAGCCAGGAAATTCAACATTATTGTCCCAACAGCTTCTCTAAATCAAGTCCTTGGAGCACGTTTAATATCTTGGGTGAAATTAAACAGTGCCTTAATAACTGTGCTCAGGAACTGCAGTAGGGGGGTGGTACTGTTTAGAACAGGCTCGACTCAGTAAATCTTCAATATTCAGCCATAACATTTGAAATGTTCCTGACTTGGGGCAGCTCCTGGGAGATTGCAGGAGGAGCAGAGCTGCTGTTGTTTGTTCCAACTCCCTGCACCAAACCCTGCTCCCCTCTGAATCAAACCCTGCTCACCCCTGCACCAAACCCTCCTCCCCCCCCCCTCAGGATCAAAACTTGCTTCCCCCTGCACCAAACCTTGCTTCCCCCTGGATCAAACCCTGCTCACTCCTGGATCAAACCCTGCTCACCCCTGGATCAAACCCTGCTCCCCCCTCAGGATCAAACCCTGCTCTCCCCTCAGGATCAAACCCTGCTCACTCCTGGATCAAACCCTGCTCACCCTCCTGCCCCAATCCCTGCTGCCCCCTGCACCAATCCCTGCTGCCCCCTGCCCCAAACCCTGCTCCCCCCTGCACCAAACCCTGCTCCTCCCTGGATCAAACCCTGCTCCCCTGTGGATCAAACCCTGCTCACCGGGATGCTCGAGATTTCACCTGCTTGAGCACTTCAAATATGAGTGTGCAGCCTCAGAGCTTGCCAAGACAGTATCAAAGTGACTCCCCAGTCCAATGAGATTTTTAGAATTACAGCAAATTCCAATAAAACTTCTTTCTCTGAATCTGTTAGCTCATTATTTAAATTATACAAACACAGAGGAAGAAATGTCCTCGGAAAGTGCTGGAGACTAGGCCAAGTTATGCATTTGAAAAAGAAACCCTTTTATAATAATAATAAATATTTAATATAAATAATAATTGTTATATTATTATTATTATATTTCTGATTTCTCCTTTTTTCTTTAGAATTGAATTGCTCTGTTAATTGACTCAAATAAACCAAAACTTTGCTAACACAAGACCAAAGCACACTCTTCTCTCGGTAGATCAAGTGCTGAACATCAGGAAATTGTTGGAATTGTGCTTAACATCACAAAGTTATTGGAATTGTGCAGAAGATGAGCATTCCTGCCAGGATGAGCTGCATGGTTTGAGCCATTCCTGTACCTTTTACTCAGTAATGCTGACCAAAAGTGCTTTAGGTGGAGTTTCACAGTGCCTCTGCAGTGTATTTTAATTGCTTTTGAGCAATTTCTCCTGAAAGAGAAGCTGAAGTACGTGGAAATATGAGTTATCCATTTCTAGCAAGACACTATTTTCACTCTATTTTTTGGTGGGAAGAGAAAGAAAACCCAGGGCCAGAATCTGATGTGGTGTTCCTCGGCATTGGCTACCACAGAAGATCACTTTTTAAAGAGTGAATGGTCTTATTTTCGTGGCCAAACTCTTCCAAGTCTCAGTGAGTTTGTCAGAGTGGTGTTTGCTCAGTGTCCAGGCTGTGGTGGGGTAGAATAACCCAGAACAACCCTTGGAGCATCATAAATCAGGGGAGCAATTTTCAGTGCGATTTTTTTTCCTAAAAACTCTCTAAATGCTCCATTTTGCAGCTGCAAGGCTCAGTGCATAAGGACCATTTATTCATTTGCAATATCATTCCCACAAAATAAATGAGCATTTTCCACATTTCTTAAGGAATTACTTTTCCCCTCCCAAGAAGTTTCTGGGCTCACAGGTTTCTTCTTCACTGGTCTGCTTAGGTTCCTGTGGTTCTTATCACAGTTTCCTTTCTTCACACTGATTTCATCCATAAATTTTCTTATAAAATGAAACTCCTGATCACTGAGGGCGAGGGGAAAATGTTCTTGAAACCTGCTCATTTGCAAAGCTGGGTTTTCTTTGGCTTCTTCCCTTTGGCTGGAGGCTGGTCTGCAGTTCTTCATCCCTTCTCCAGTCAGTCTGTCAGGCTCATTCCTGAAAAAGGAGAAATCCCAAATAAAACTTCAACCCTTCACCCCCACTTAAATCTTCATTCTTATTTTTCCAGATGTGCTTTTTCCTGGTCTTCCTAAAATGGTGAAAAATAGTGTCTTGGAGATAATTCTCTCTTTATCCTTCACTGTTGAGATGTAATGGGCAAAAAGCTGGAGATGGGAGGAAAAAACAGAGTCCCAGGAAGAGAAGCAGGCCAGCAGAGTGTTTCTTTTTATAGGGAAACAAGTTTTGCGTGGATTTCTGAGAGCCTGTGTGCAATCAGGAATTAGGCACCCATATCTTGCTGTGCTTGGATGGATTAAAAGTTCCTTTTCCTGTAATGTTCAGAGAAGTTCATGCAAGTAGAACTGGGTGAGAGCAGACACCTGCAGGGAGCTGCCTGGCTTTTCACTTGGGATTAGGAAATTAAAATTTAGCCCCCTTTTCTTCTGGGCCTGGTCCCCAGTGTGTATTTGAGGGGATTCTGTGACCAGCTGCCTTGCTCTGTCTGTGTTCACTCCAGGAAGTGTCTCACCTTTGAGTCTGGGGCACTAACTTGGTCTTCCTTAAATTCTGAGACTAAATACAAAGCCTTTTTTCAAACTTTCTTGAGCACAAGGGAGTGTTTGGTTTGGGAGACAATTAACACGTGTGTGCCACAGGCTGGGGCTCCTTCAGTCTGTGCAGGCCTTTTTGTTTTGTCCTTCCATACAGACAGCCTCAGTCCATGTTCTCTGGGAGTCTGCTCCTCCTGCTCTCCCTCAGATTGCTGCCCAGCTGGTTTTATTCTCCTCTTGCCCTGCGGTCCCACACCCCAGGCTGCTTGTAGGGGAGATTTTCATCCAGCCACTCCCAGTCTGGGATGGTTTTCCTGCTGGGATAAGGAGTGCTGTGTGTACAGATACATCTGAGCACCATCCACCCCCTGCTGCACACAGCAGCTATTGATAAATGCATGGAAGAGTCAATCAACAGATGTAAATCTCTGAGGGGGTTGAAGTAATGATCAGTAGAGAAAGGAGTCAAGTCCCAAAAGAGAACTTAAATGACAAGAGAGATCCAGGAGCCTTGGTGTGTGTCCAGCACGGAGGAGCATTCCTGCAGCTCCTGAAGAAGTGTTGGGAGAGCAAAGTGTGCTGGTGACGGTGTGTGCTGACCCCTCCTTGCTGTTCTTAACCCTGAGCATCCTTTTCCCCTTTCCCTGCAGCCTTTCCCTTCCTTTCCCATGAACTTACTGGATTTATCCAACTGACCTGTGTATCTTCTCTCTTTATTTTTTCTCTTTACTCTCCCCACCTTTGGTTCCCCCTCTCTCTCTCTCACCCTGTCTCCTCTCCCCCTTGCCTTTGCTGCCTGTTTTCATGTTCCCAGGCTCACCCTGTTGTCCCTCCCCCCCAGCAGGTGCCCAGCCAGGTCCCTGAGCCCGTTCCCATGGCGTTGGGAGCCGTGGAGAGCTCCCACCCCTCTGGCAGCACCCCTGGCACTGCGGCCCCCGCCTCCAAACAAGGTCGGTTCACTGAGATTTCCTCCCTCGTTATTTTCAATCATTTATTTTTTTCCCCTCCTTTCTTGTTTTAGTTGGAATATTTTTGGCAGGGAGACCAGCAGGCAGCAGAAATAGGAGGGGAGGAACTTTCTTCCTCCAGTGGAACATTTTAAGTGTGTTGCTAAGGCAATTAATTGGAATTTGCTAATGTGGAACTGGTTAAGAATAATTGTCTTCAATCTTCTGTGTCCCAAACGTTGTTTCAGAGCACACAGAAGGATGAAACTCCTCTCACCCAAGTGCCATCCTCCAGAAACCAGTGTGTTGTCAGGGAAACGCTTTAGCCAGAGAGGCTTTGGATCATTTGGATAATTAGCCACAGCAGTGGCACAGATCCAGAGGATCATGTGGCTTCCCCAGAGCTGCTTGTGTGTCCAGTCCTGTTGGAATGGGCAACATTAACTAGGAAAAAACTCATTCATGTGCCAAGTGTCTCATAAAGCCCACAGCAGATTTTGCTGACTTTGGTAAAAATGGCACAGATGGAAAAAATTTCTTTAAATTGCATTTCCTTGGGCAGCACTCTTGAGGCACAGGATGGGATCCTTGGGGTCCCTGCACAGGGCCAGGAGCTGGACTCAATGATCCTGATGGGTCCCTGCCAGCTCAGGATATTCCATGGTATAAGGAAGGGAGGTGTTTTAAACTGCTCAGGGAATTGTCCCAGGAGGCTGACAGAGCAGCCCAGGCTGTTCCCACACAGACATTGGGAGCTGCAGGTCCTGATGTGTGGCAGCAGGATGGGTGCTGGGGCACAGAGCTGACACCACCCTTTACTTCCCAGTTTTACCCATGGCATCACAGCCTCCTGGGCTCTGCCTGCAGTAAAGCCATGGAGTGCTGAGATCTTTATTTCAGAGTATCCAGACTCACAGAATCACCAAGGTTGGAGAAGCTGTCCCAGATCTTGGAGTCCAACCCAGCACTGCCATGTTCAGTACTAACCATGTTCCCAGGTGTCACATCCACACATTTTTTTTAGCACTTTGAAGGATAGTGACTCCGTCACTGCCCAGGTCAGTGCCTGGCCACCCTTTCCATGAAGGAATTTACCCAAAATCCAACCCGAACCACCCCTGGCACAACCTGAGGCCATTTCCTCTTGTCCTGTTGTGTATTCCTTAGGAGAGGTTTGCTAGAGGAAAACCAAGCCCCAGATGAGCACAGCTCTAGAAAAGGGGACAAACCTGTAGGAGTGTGGATTGTAAGCAGCCCTGTCCTTGATGAATGACAGCTGTGCTAATTACCAGAAAGGAAACAGCCTTGCCTGTACAACAAAGAGGGTGTTCTGGAAGAGTGGGTGAACTGGGCAAGGGAGTGGGCTGGGGCTGGGGCTGGGGCTGGGGCTGGGGCTGGGGCTGGGGCTGGAGCTGGAGATGGAGATGGAGATGGAGCTAGAGCTGGAGCCTGTTGTAGTTGGAGTGTGCTAGCCATGCTGTGAGTTTGTGTGACAACACAGACCAGCATCTCTGGTGCTGCAGGTGTCCTTGATGCCAGCTGAAGCATGGGCACTGCTGGGAAGGTGTCCCTGGGGTTGCTCTTACAGCCACAGGACATCAGGGGCTCCCTCTTCCAGTGCTGTGTGTCCAGGCTGCTGCAGTGTCTAGAAATTAATTGTAAAAGGTTGAAAAAAGACCTTTTAGGGCTGGGCTGGTCCCGTGTCCCACTTGAAGGCAGGCTGTGGCTCTGTCTCGATGTTGGTGCAAACCTTGCATGTCCCCAGTGTCACCTGAACAAGGCATGGGTGGGTGTGATGTCCTTTGGCTCTGCTGTGGCCATGCTACCTGAGCTCCCCTGGCTGTTTGGTGCTGCCCAGCTCTGGCACAGCTGCTCTTCCCTGTCTGTGTCCCCTCTGCCAGCATTCCCGAGTCCCTCCTGCTGCCAGGGGCATCCTCTGAGCACACCATGTGGTCACCTGGTGGCTGGGGCTAAGCTATAAAGCCATGGAATCACAGAGCATCTCCAGCCAGAAGGGACCTGTAAGGATCACCATGTCCAAGCCCATGCTCCTCACAGCATCAACTACCACTAAACCATCTGACCAAGAGCTCCTTGAACTCTGATCTCTGAAAATCCAGCAATTTCCATCACAGTATTTCATCTCTGTGTATGGAAATGTGGATTTCCAGGATAATCGGGTCTTAGCCTCTTCTCTGTCTCTTTGTAGGCAGCTGTGAGTAAACGGGATGTAAGTGTGTTTGTTTAGTTCCACAGCTCTGACAGTGCTGGTTTAAATATAAAGCAGGGTTTGACTGGGGTTTGACACCAACGAGCTTCCCTGTGTTTATCTCCAGTCCATCCCAGAAAGAGTCAAACATTTGTTCCAGTGTCTTGCTAAAGAGCACATTTATGTAAGCACTGCAGGGACAGCCCTGGGATGAATGACACCCAGCCATGGCTGGGGGAGACAGCCATGAGGGGTTAGTGTCAGTAATTAATAGACCCCCATTAATAATATTTAAACCGAACTAATGACTTTTGGGGGCACATCTGTTCAGAAATACATGCCGAGGTATTAAAATGACTTTTTGCTTTGATCTTGGGGATTTTTGCTTCCAAAACAAAAGCAGTGACAGGTAGGGCTGCATGGCTGAAGTGTCCAAAGCAGTGTTGCTGTTTCTCCCAAGTCCCCTCTGCTATGTTCATCCTGCAGATGGGATCCTCCCTGTGCCCTTCCCCTCCTGTGCCCATTTGCAACCATTGAAGTTTGGAAACACTGTGGTTCTGTGAGACCCAGTGCTGCTTGGGCAGCTGCTTCTGGCTGTGAGCAGCACCTGGCTGGTCTGCTGGGCTGGGGATCAGCATCAGTGCCATGTGCTCTGCCCCAGGATCTGCACTCCCTGTTGGTCTGGAAGTTATTCCGAGGCTGGATTTGGGATTGCATTACTTATATCCTGGTAGTTTTTTTTAAAGACAAGCCTTTGGCATTTTGTAGAATCCCAGAATGGTTTGGGTTGGAGGGACCTTAAAGGTCCTCCCATTCTGACCTCGCTGCCATGGCAGGGGCACCTTCCATGGACCAGCTATAGGAATTGCTCCTATAATACCTTGAAAAATTACATTATTTAGGTGCAAGTTCTGTAGGTGCCCCTGGTGTGTCCATACCAGCCAGGCTGACAGAGGGGAGGATGCTGCTGGAGAATCCAGGTCAGGGCAGTGGCCGAGCCTGCAGAGCCTGGCTGCAGGCCAGGCTGGTGCAGAAGCTGCAGTGGGATGGAACTGCATGGAATCAGAGCTGCCCACATTTATTCTGCTTGCAGAACTTCAGGGCAATGTTTGGAGTACTATTATCTTCTTTTTAAACCTCCTTCCAATTCTTGCAATGTATCAGACATGGAGGATGTGCAACATGGTTTGTGGAAAACAGATGAATGTCAGACCCCGGAATCTGGAAAGCTCCAAAGCCCCTCTGCTGACACTTAGTCAGCCCCAGGGCTGCCTCGTGAGTGTTTGCATCAGGACAAAAGATGGAAAAATGGCAGTGAGCCCAGCAGTTATTGTCACATAAACACCACAGAGCAGGAACAAATTCCTGTATCCAGTAAACTTTGCTTCGTCCACTGCCCTGGCCAGTCTGTGCCACTGGGACCACCCAGCAGCCCAGCAACAGCTTTTCCATGAAGGAGGCAGCAGGGTCTGTCCCACTGCCTATGTGAAAGAACATTTAAGGAATCATTTTGCAAAAAATGTATCTATCAGGAAATTTAAAAAAAAATCTCTTGGTATTTCCCCTGGATCAGCCAGCACATCCTGTAAATACTTTCTAAATATAGTAGAATGATCTATATTTAGATCATGAGGAATGATCTCAGCATATTTAGGAAGAGGGATTTGATCCAGTTGGGGTGAATTGCGTTGATTTTTGTTCTCCCTCCCCAGCTGCGAGTTGTTCACGTGACTCTGTAACAGTTGGCAGGGATGAGTCCTCCTCTGCCAGAACTTGGAGATTTGTTCTCTGGGATGGGGGTTCAAGTTCAGATTTGCTTCTTGTTAGCCAAATCTGCTCCTCATTCTCTGAAATCCTTCCTCAAATCACTTTTCTCTGGGATTTTGCACACACAGCCTGTATCCATGAGGACATGTGGTTTGAAGGAAGGGAGTTAAACCCCTGGTTTCGAATGCAGCTGTGGCTTTGTGCTGGTTTTATCTCTCAGAATTATTTTCTTAACACCTCAGATGCATTTGGTTGGGGGTTTTTTTGAGCGTTCTCCTTTGACTCAGGGAGAGAATATCCAGGCAGTTGTTTATAGCTGTAAATGTCAGGAATGCTCCAGGAGTTCCTGCAAAGGATGTTCCAGAAATCAGAGGTGACGTGTTTTCTTTTTCCAAACCAGTTCCCACATCTTATTTTTCCCATGGAGCCTCCAGAATCAAAACTCTTTGCCGTCTCTTTTCTCACTTGTCACCCTCCTTCAGAGCCACGTTCCTGGGTGCCTCATTAGGTTGATAAACTCCTGCATTGGCCATTGGCCTCAGCAGTGCAAGCAGGGTCACTTCTGCTCCAGCTATTCCTAAAGGTGGGATTTGATGCTCAGGAAGTTTCAGATGGGTCCTCCTTCAAAAACCCTTTGGTTCTCCTTCAAAAACCCTTTCCCTTCAGCTGAGCTGTTGAATAAACCCCAAATGGAAATCCAGCAGAGCCAAACCTGTTCAGTTCTACCTGAATTGTGATGATTTGGGGTTGGTTATGGCCTTTGACTTCCTAATCTGAAGAGCAGGTTTGTGCCTCTGGCTTTTCCAGAATTATTTTGGCTGGTGTAACAGTGTTCTGAAGGAGTTTAGTGTTCCTGCAAGATCCTAAACCATAATGGCTCATACTTTTGTAGGAAAGAAGTGGGAAGCAGCAGGGCTTTGGGAGCTGTGTGGTGGTCATGGCAGGGTCAGGATCACCAAGTGTGTTGCTAATCATGGGATAGTGCAGGGACTTTTTTCTGCACAAGATTTTGGGGGTTGTATTGATACATTTTTTCCAAACATCTAATCTAAATCTCTCCTCTTTCAGTTTAACCCATTCCCCCTTGTCCTGCAAGTTTTTGTCCATGCCAAAAGTTGCTCTCCTTGTTTTATATGCTCCCTTTAGGCACTGGAAGGCTGCAATGAGTCTCTCCAGGTCCATCTCTTCTCAGGATGGCAGAGGTTGTATCTTCAAATTTGGATTCCCAGTGAGGTGCAGGGGCCTCTGGTGTCTTCCTCAGAGCTCCTTGGCAGAATGCAGGAATGGGGATCAAGGGAGCCAAGGAGAGTTTCCTTGCTGTTGATAATGGGCTTTTTTCTCCTTTCCCAGAAGAGAAGCCAAAACCAGATCCAGTATTAAAACCACCTTCTCCAGTCCTCAGACCAGAACCTACAGGGCAGAAGAAAGATCAGTCTGGGCAGACGACCGAGGCCCCCACCTCAGTGGAAACCCCAGCAGAACTTCCTCGTGCTCCGTCGCCGGCCCCGGCCGCTGCGGTCGCGGCTGTCCCCGCGGCTGTCCCCGCTGTCACCGCGTCCAGCAAAGCCCCGCCCGCGGCCGACCCGGAGGACAAACGTGAACCGACCTCTTCCGCAGAGGAGGCGATGCCTGCCCCCAGTGCCACAGCCTGCCCGGAGCCAGCGGCCCCTCCGGCCTCGGGGGAGCCCGGTGCCGCCGTGTACGCCGAGCCCAGCAGCGCTCTAGCATCAGCCGGTGCCGCCGCCGTGCCGCTGCCGGCCGGGCCCGGTGGCACCGGCGACACAAGCAGCGCCAGGGCCGCGGCCGAGCCCGGGGCAGAGGTGGCGCAGGCGGAAGCCGCAGCGGTGACTGTGGAGCCGGAGCCTGCCGAGGCCGCCCCGGCCGAGGTGCAGCGTGCTCCATCCCCGCCCGCTGCCCCGAGCGCTGGTCCCTCTCCCCCTCCCACCCCGCCGCCCACCCCGCCGCCCCCGGCCCCGCCACTCTCCACCGCTGCTGTTACCACTACAACTCCTTCTCCTCCTCCTCTCCCCTCTCCGAGTGCCCTCCCTGATGTCCAGGGAGATTTAGAAGGAGAGGAGAGCACAAGGACTACTCTTAGCGAAGAGGTAAAAGATACTGAAAAGAAGGAAGAGACAGAAGCAGATGGGCAACTGGAGGAGAGCTGGGAGGCTCTGAGTGTGAACTCGGGCAAGAGTCCTGTCCCAGGTAAGCGTTGGGCTCTGTGGGTTCATGTGCTGAACTGCAGGATGAAGGGAAGGGGCTTTTTCATCCAACAGATGTTTCTGTTTCTGTCTGCAAGAGAAGGAAGCCTGGTGGTGCTGCGTGGCTGCTGTGATTGTGAAATATGCTGGTCTTTGTTGGCAGGGGTAGAAATCCCTCCTGACTGTTCATAATTGGTCACTGACTTGGATGTGTGTCCCAATCTGTGGTGGGCTCGTGCTCTCATGGCAGCACAGGGCTGGTGGGGGGGGAGTGCAGAGCACACTGCTCTTCATGGAATGCCAGGGTGGTTTGGATTGGAGGTGCCTTAAATCCCATGCAGTGCCAGCCCCTGCCATGGGCAGGGACACCTCCCACTGTCCCAGGTTGCTCCAAGCCCCAACCTGGCCTTAGGCACTTCAGGGACAGCCACAGCTCCTGTTCCCCCCGAGGGTCGCTCCAAGGCTGTGGCTCTGGAATTGGGGCCCTGAGGCTCTTGTGATGAAGTCCTGATCCAGCCATTTTCAGAACTGCTGGAGTGGGGTCTTTGCCAGCTGTAAAAATGTGTCACGGTGTTCCCAGATGGACCATTCACACTCACCCAAACAACTTGCAACCAGTCAATATCACACCCCATTGTCACCTCAGTGTCACATACCTCTGCCTGCCCAGCCTTCATCAGTGATGCTTCTGGGTTCCATTTGCAAAAGTCTCATGTAAGCAAAATGTACAATTTACAATTTGAGTTTAAATTTTGCAGTTTATAGTTTAAAATTCACTAAAATCACAATTTCTGCAACTGCCTTTTAAAATCCAGCCTGTTTCTCCAAGTGTTGTTGCCTGCCTTTCGTTTCAGCCCTGCCACATCTTGGGTTTGCACTGTGGTTTTTACACTGTGTTTCCTATGGAAAATGGCTTTCTTTCCAGGACTTCCTGGAGATCATGTTGTGGAAAAGAAGTTAAATGATCAATTCCTTGTATTTGCTGCTGGAGGGGTGTAATGGGGGCTGTTCTTCACGCCCAGCAGTGTTACAGCATTTCATGTGTCACATTTTCTACATCCTGTTCTGCAGTTATCTCAATTCCTTGGCTCTTGGTGAAGCTTGGATAAAGAGGACAAACAGTCAGTTGTGATTTGGATCTTGCTGGTTTCATTTTTTTAAAGTAACATTTCACATAGGGTTTTTTGTAGTTTTTTCTTTGATAGATGAGAAATGGGCTCAGAAATTTTGGGCTCCGCTCTGAAAGGCTGAGGTTGACCCTGTTCCATGTTTGTGTGATGCTCAATATTCTGATTTTAAAATCCAGTATCTACAGACGAGAAGAAAGATCCCTTTACTATACCAACCATAAGAATTTTTTACTGTTATTCTATTTTTATTTCACTCGGGTCATTTCACTGCCGTGGCACTTGTTCTTTCAATCCGGGCTACTTCATAACCCAAATTAATTTCCTTAAAAAGGAGAGGAGAAATGGGACTCTGAAAATAAGGTTTTGCACAGGCAGGTTCCCGCTTTGCAGTGTTATTGCTGGCTTTGTAATGGACTGTAGTTTAAACTTTAAAAAAATTGACTTACAGTGTTTGGGCTTTTAATTATGCAGAAGATTAATTTTAAGGCTGTAATGTCATTATGCTCCAGAGCACACATTAGCCAAGCCATTTGTTTTAGCAACATTGAAACAAGGAGTTCTCAAGTCATGTAAAAGATGACTTGAAACTCACATTTCTATTAAAAGCCCAGGGCTTCAAAGAAAGCACAAAGCTCTCCAAGTGGATTTTTTTTGCTTTACCCGTGATTTAATGATCCCGAACTATTGCATTTCCCTGCCAGCCTTCTTTTCAGCAATAATTTTCCAGTTCTTTCTTGGAGAGAGGAATAGAGATTGAAATAACATCATCTGAAGCTGCCTGCTAATTCAGACACAAGGAACAGCATGTATGCCATATACATTGGAAAATCCAGATGCTGACCCTCAGGAGCAAGGAGAAAGGGTTACAGTGTTCTGTTTTTCTTGGACTAAAGGCTGAGAGGTTTGTTTGTGATCTCTGGAGTTAGGATTAAACCTGGGGTAAGGGAAACTTCTCGAGGACGTGCTGGTAGCTGTGAGTCTGTGACTTAGAGCAATATTTCTTTGGGGTTTTCAGCAGAATGGTGTTTTTATTACAGAGTAGCTTGGCCACAAATCATCCCCTGCTTTCCCTTTAAAGGGAGCCAAGCTGGGCTGGCTGGGACAGAGCTGGGACCTCTCAGGGTAATCTCATTCCTGCAGCAGTTCCTCCTGTGTGTCCTTTTCATAGCTATGACCTGGCCTGCCTGGTTTGGGGAATGAGGCCTTCATCCACTCCGTGAGCTGCTGAGGCTCCCGGGTGCATCCCCTATTTTGTGCTGGAGGTGGCAGCTTTTTCCGGATGAGCAAAGGGATTTGCCTGTTCCTACAGTATTTTACAGGACACATCTTCTGTCCAACAGTCAGAGAAACCAGATTCTGATTTTTTGCTCTCTTGAGCTATGTGGTGCAAAAGAAAATATATTCAGACCCTTAAACATCTTTATCCTGCAGCAGTTCTGTTTTTACAGCTCAACAAAATGACTTTGTCAGTGGTTGCAGGGAGACGCCAGAGGTGAGTTGATCCTGCGGGGATCCAGAGAAGCCTCCACTCCTTCTTCACTGGCATTAGCTCTCTACCAGATTTCCAAGGTCAGGGGATTCTGCTGGAGCCCCCTGGTTGTGTTTGATGCTGAATTCTGCCTGCTCTGAACGCCCTCACAATGGGCAGCAGTCACCAGATCATCATTCCCTGCTCGTCAGCATCACTGGTTGTGCACCCTGGTGAGAGGGGGAAGGTTTGTTTGGTTTCAGAGCATTCTACCACTGAGCAGTGCAGGATGTTGTACCCAGGGCAGGCTTCTTGCTGCTGCCCATCTGCCCAGAGGGGACACATTCCCTGTTCTCAGGGCACAGGTCACCTTCCTGCCCCCTCAGGAATTTTTCCCTGGAGTTTGTAGGACAGGCAGAGCTGTTACTTGCAAGGGACAAGAGCACATGCCTTTGAAAGTAATTAATTTCTACTCATCTTCTCTACAAGGAGAAAAACAGATTATCAAGAGAGGACCTGGACTCCGATCTGCACTAAAAACATCACCCTGGATAAAAGCCATCAACAACTGTTGCTTTTCATTAAATTTTGGGGTTTCTCTAGCTACAGTGAGGGACCCGCACTTTCCAGGCAACAAAATGGCAAAAGTGTTTCTGGTGGAGTGGAATTTCTGCAGAAGGTGCTACCAGAGACCTGAGGCCTTTGATGTCACCATTCTATCGTGGCTATTACAAGAAGCAAAGAGGAAAACAGGAGACTGATGTGTGTCCTAGACAGATCTCCTTAGAACACAGGAAGCTGGAAGAACTTAATATACATGGAATTCAAATGTCTGTTACTTGTAGAGCTCGTTTATGAGACATATTTCTGTATTAAGTAGTCCAGCTGTGGCAAATCCTGGAGTTTCTGAGCTGGGGAGGTTGTAATGAGTGACTTGGACTGTAATTGGAAGTCCATTGGAGAAATTTCCTTGGAGAGGCAGAAACATAAATCAGGTGTTGCCTTTTTCTTGATTTGCTTCCATAACCACTGGATATATTTTATTTTCCATGAGCTGGAAGGCTATGGTGAATCTTTGCTTTGGTCTTTCATAGCATGTTGGATAATAAAATAAAAATATAAGAGCTGGTATTAATTTGGGTTTCTCCGTTGGCACCACATCAGAGAGGAGAGGCCTGGTGTTCCAGATGGGTGAGCTCGTGGCTGGGTGAATCCTGTGGGGAGATGTTCCACTGGGAAATGTGACCCAGCTGGAGAAGTGGGCTGAGGGAGACCATGCTGAGCAGTGCTGGGGTGTCCAGGACAGTCTGGAATTAAGTTTTTTTTTCCTCTCTCCAGTCCTAAAGTCAGTCTGTTGCCGCTCCTGTTACTTAGAGCGGTGTGGTTAGAGCTCTGAGTGCTGGTTGGGTTCCTGGTGTCCCTTCTCCAAAGGAATGAAATGAGCTGAAAGCAAGGTCTGAAAGTGTGAATAGTGGCAAAATGAACCTGCAGTTGGGCAGGAATTAAATTAAACTATTGGAGAGCACATGAAGTTGCTCAACCTGGGGACAGGAAAACGGAAAAGACAGGGAGTATCCGGAGCTGTCCCTCTCCAAGAGCCAAACTGGACACATTACTTTGTATTTCCCTACAGCCTCTCAGCTGAGACTCCATCTTCAGATGAATAACCCTGTTGTCCTGTTGGATTTGGGGTTTGGGAAGGTTGGCACACCAACTCAATCGGTGCAAATTCTCCTTTGAGCTCCTGCAGTGGAAATGTGAACTTGACAGAAAAAACAGAAATCTGGTGGCTGCTATTTTAGGAGGGGAAGAATTGAGTGAGGTCTCTGGAGATCTCTGGAGACCCATCCCAGACAGCTCCACAACAGTCGGGGTTGCTCCGTCTGCAGAACCCCCGGGCTGATGGAAGTCGTGGGATTTTCATTCAGGAGGCTTGGTGGGATTGCAGCCTCTACAGAGCTTACTTCTGCCAAAAAAAGGTGGAAAAAATGTATACTTGAGCAGCAGTAATGTTCACATCCTGACAGCTGAGGAAAGAAACACCCCGGACTTTTGCCAGCCGCACATCCATGACCTCTGAGTTTATTTTTGTGCGGTTAAAAATGAAACGTTATTTTACACCCTCAATGGTTTCCATGGTTTGAGTTTGAGGGGAGTGAAATTCTGTCAGATTAAAAACTTTGGGATTGATCAATTAAATTACTTGGCTGTGGCAAAATTGAGGTTTGCAGAGCTAATCCCTTCTTTGGAGAAACCGCTGGAAGTGAGTGACATCACCAAACAAGACTGAAAACAGCACTTTGAAAAGTGCTCAGTTTTCACTGAATTTTTAGGAGATTTCTCATGGAGGGAACTGGGGAGCCTGGCTGAGACCTGTCCTTTGCTGAATTCTAGAAATTACCATGTGCATGGACACTGATCATTCCCAGCCCTGATCATTTACCCCAGGACAGTGGAAATAACTGGGCTGTTCTTGCCAAGGTGCCAGGAGTTACCAGGACCAGCAGTGGAGGCTGATCCCAGCTGTGGGAGGCAAACCTGTGCGCAGTCTGGGCCTGCCTGGCCCTTCCTCTCCCCTCCTCTGAGCCCCAGGAATTTCAGGATTTGTGCTGAGGCTCTGCCCTGCCCTTGAAGCCTCCATATGGAGACACAGTGGCTGGGATGTGCAGGACCTGGAGCTTGGGATATTGGGATGATTTTTCCAGCCACTGGTTCTCTGAACAAGGAGACGATGTTTGAATATTTAAATAAGACTTCCCATTTTTTTAATTAGCTGAGGGTTTGGGGTGTTCAGCCTGAAGGTTAAAGTCTTCCACCAGTGCTGGTAGCTCCTGTTGCTCTTTGGGCTGGGGCCTGGATGTGGTGATTCTCATGGGAATCTGCTGAGTGTCTGCAGGTCCATGGTCACCCTCCAAACAGGGAAACACTGGAGAAGCCACAGAAGCTCTTATGTGTCCTTTGGGGCAGTGGGAACACAGCAAATCCCATTTCCTCCATGTTCTTAGGAATAGAGTTGGCTGTTACTGACTTTTCTTGTTTATCTGTAGTGAAGAACCTTTCAAAATTGTGTTTTATTGTGATAAAGGAAGTGCACACTGGGTTTGTCCACAGTATATGCTGGAAACCAAACGCCTGAGCTGGAAATCTGTTTGCAGTAAACTTCAGTCACAAAATCAATCCCATTTAGACTCTGTTAACTGGGCATGTGTGCCTGGGATCCGAATTTAAGCTGGGAGCAGTTGCCACAAATTAGGAGCAGATTGGATTAATGGGTTTGTCTCCTCTTAATATATTGTGTGGTTTCTTCTACCCTTTAGGGGGAAAACATGATTGGACTAAGTTGGTGCTGATCTTGGGAAATACTCTGTGATGTTTCCTTTGACTCAGTTGGCCAGGGAGATCATTAAAGGTGGAATTACAAACTTGCTTTTAAATTGAAGTTGGTGCTGATCTTGGGAATACTCTGTGATGTTTCCTTTGACTCAGTTGGCCACTGAGATCATTAAAGGTGGAGTTACAAACTTGCTTTTACATTGAAATATAAATCCAGCTCGGAGCAGTGCTGCAGGATTGAAGTAGTTTTCTTTTTGAACGAAATACTGGAAAGTTGGGCTTGTTTATGGCTAATATTGTAACTATGCTAGAATTCTTGAGAAAAATATGTTGAAAACAACCTTCTCCCCCAGCCAGCACCTGATCTTTCCAAAAACTTGATTTCCTGAAGGTTTTTTTCCCTGCATGATCCTCGTGCTGTTGGCAGTGACCCTGCTACCCCAAGTGTCATTTGGAGCTTGAATGAGCAACTTGTAAAACAATTCCTGTGTTTCAATGTCATTCTAATGATTGTTGTGGTGCATTGAAAACCAAAGTAGTTAAATCAAGCTGAATCCCCCACAGGCTGCAGCTGCTTTGTTTTCCTGTGCCTCAGACCAGCCCCTGGGAAGGAAGTTCATTGCTCAGGGCCACATCAGCTCCCTGTTGTTCAGTGATGTAACAGATTTACACGTTTACATTGCAGCCCCAACCACTGTAACTGCACCAAAGACCTGGAAGAAACCAAAAGACCGGACTCAAGCCACTGAGGAGGTGACAGAGGCAGAAACAGAGGTGAGAGGGAACCAAAGTCCTGCTTTACCCAAATTTGCAGACAGTGTTCCTCTCTTGCAGTTGTATTTAGAGACATTGCTTCCCTGTTGTCTCTCAGGATCCAGGGCAGAGTTTTGGGGAGGAACTCTACTATTCCTCAGCATCCTTTAGATAACAGGTGCCAGTCTGCTTCATTTTAGAGCTCTTCAGTTTTCTTTGGGTTTGCTTAATTTAAAGACTAATAGAGTCACAGAATCACAGACTGGTTTGGGTTGGAAGGGCCCTTAAAGACTCATCTCATTCCAACCCCTTCCAAGGCAAGGGACACCTTCCACTAGAAGGTTCCTCTAAACTCCCACCAGCCTCCCAGCACTGAGGAACCCCTTTCAGAGAAGGGTGAGTTAAAAATGGGTTTGTATCCCTCAACACAGCCCCATTTTGGTCCCAGGCCACCATCCTGACATTTGGCAGGTTCTTCTGCACTGGGATATCATTGCAAAGGATAGTTTTCTGGATGACCAACTGATGGAGAAGCTGACAAAGAAAAATGCTTAATTTTTCAGGCAAAATCACCTCAAGAGTGATTAGATGAGTAAAGAAAACTTCCCTTGCTGCTGTTCTGGTAGGGATATTGCAGCAGGGAGCTGTGCTTAATATCACAGTCATGGGGTATGAATCAATCAGAAAGGGAGCAAGAGAGTAAAAATGTGAAAGTTCAGACTGCCCAGTGTGTGAATAAAAGCTGAGGTTGGCCAGATGTGATGCAGAGCAGGAGAGTAAAGGGTGTCACTGGGGCTGCACCAGCAGGTTCATCCTCCACACTTTCATCATCCTCCCCTGGAGGAGATGTGTCTCCTGCACCAGCTAGCAGTTCTACCCAGGAGTTCTTCAGAGAATTCCCTTGGAAAATCTGCCATAAGCATTTTAGGAAGTGGTGCTGTCAGGTGGGGAGGTGAAAGGATGGGGAGCCTCCTCCAGAGCATCCCGCATGAAGTTACTCCTTTGTTCAGTGCTGAGATGTGCTGGGGTTTCTTCTGGGAGAGGTGCATTCCGACGCCTCCTCATCTGAATGTACAATCGGGCTGTGTCCTTGGAGAGCTCTAAAATTAACAGCCAAGGATACTATTAATGCTTTTTCCTGAAACCCAGATGCTGGAATTGTGGCTGGATCTCACATTGCCTTTCTTAGCGGGATCTGCTCCAGTTGGCAGCAGGGATTAAAGGAAGAATCCCCCCAAACAAGCACCACATGCCCTTTGCCATCCCTTTATCAGGGATAGTAGGAGAAGAGGGAAAGCAGAGTTGTCTTTCCAGGCTGGGATTGCTCATGGCTTAGCAGTCCCTCCATCAAATCCCAGGGGGATTTCATGGGCAATGCTGAGTCTTTCCAGTTGCACCATTAATTATCAGTGGGTTCTCCATGTGTGTGAATCACGCAGTGTGGTGTGCCATATCCCTGTGTGGGATGAATTTGTATTCCTGCTGCTCCCAACCACGTGCCGTGTGACTCCATGAAGAGCCGTTTCACACGCGCTGAATTTGTCAGGGCGTTTCTAACAGAACCTCTGCCTCTGTCTGTGCTCCAGCCGAAGGAGGAGGAGGAACTTTCAGGGGACAAAGTACTTGAATCCAACCAGGAGAAAATGAGCCATGGGCTTCAACCGGAGAGGGAACCCTCAGAGCTCAAACCAGGGAAACCCATGGAGGAGAATGGGGAGCAGGAGGTGGAGCCAGTGCGGAACGGAGCCGAGAGTGTCTCGGAGGGCGAAGGCACCGACGCCAACTGTGGCTGCACGGAGAGCTCTGGAGAGGGGCCCGTGTTCCAGTACAAAACAGGTAGGTCCTGCTCCACTCTGCTCCTCTGCCTCCCCCCTAAGGGCTGCTGACACCCCCTGCAGCATGTTCCCTTTGGGGCAGGAAGGGGATTCCGTGTTCACTGTGTGCAACCCAGCAGGCCCTGAGAGATCTTGCAGGGGGGCAAAAGGGCAGAATTGGGTTTGTCTTGCTAGTCATGGTCAAGAGAAAAGAAAATCCCTAATTGCTTTAAATTTTTGTGCATTTGGATGCTGGCTGCAGTATGGTAGAAATGGCAGAGAGTTGATTCCTGGGTGATTGACAGCTAGGAAGTACCCAAGAAATTCTATATAAACCAATATACCTCTGAAACAAGAGGTGATTAAATAAGAAATGAAAGTGCTCATAGGGTCCTAAATACAAATACATACATTCATAAAGATTTAATTTCCTGGCTAAACAGTTGCATGGATCTTTGGATTTCTCAAAAAGTAAGGAAGAGAAACAGTTTGTGGTTTTCAATCCAGGCACTGCCCAGCTCAGTCCCTTTGATTAAGGTATAGGATATCTATAGAGTGTTTTTGTTGTTTATGAAGACCTAATCTTTTTGTTATTTATGAAGATTTTGTAATTTATAGACCTGAACCTCAATTAATCCACCTCATTTAGAGGGATCTTGAGAACAATTCATCAGTTGCTCACAATTTTTAAGCAATTTCTTACTCAAGTGAAACTCCCTCCAAATAAAGTAGTCATTTTTTTTAGGAGCCCAGAGATTAAAGAGTATAATAATAATAAGGAAGGACCTGGAGAACCTGATGGACAAGGAGCACCACCATTAAGGGACTCCACTGCAGTGGTTATTTCTACACCATTTTGTTCTGACAAAGACCTCAGTTTCTTTGGTTTTATTAATTCAGCACTATCATATCATGACGGGGAGACACAGAGACATCTTGATAGAGGTCACATCACACTCAGAACAATCCCAGTTGGGTCCAGATGTCCTATCACTCAGCTGGAGGGGTTGAGTCAATCCCTGGGAAAGCAACATACATCAGACTTGTGCAATAGCCCTTGATTTTAGCTCCACTCTTCAGAAAGGGGAATTTCTCCCTTTTGGAGGAGTTCTGTGTTTGATCCCTGTCTCTCCCTGCATTGGGGATCCCTCCTGTGACACTGCTCAGCTGCTCTTCACATTAAAACAGCTCATTGAGAGCTTTCCAGAGGGAAAGTACACATGAACTGCTGCTGTTGTGTTGGAGCTTTTCCATGGTAAATGACAGGTAGAGTGGGCAGGCCAGGAATTCCACTGGGATCCAGATAAACTATTTCTGCACCCTTGTATCCTGAAGCTCTGTAGAAATAAGACTGCATAAAGAGCTCAAGTTTGCTATCACTTCTGTGTATGCTCATTCCCAGTTATTAAAACCCATCGTTGGAGTAAGTCCCTGCTCGTGGCCTCTGAGGGGTGTGGATGGTGAGATCCCAGAGACCCAAAGCCAGGGGTCAGGGAGTGAAATAAAGGAATCAAGTACCTGAAGGGCTGATGAATGCTTAGTAACACACAGTCTGGCAAGAGGGAGATCCAAAGGCAACATCTCATACAGATGTTTTCCTTCAGATAAAACATGTTTTCTTCCCTAATTTCAAACAAATCATGTGGCCATTGGTGAAAATCCCATCTCCAAGCCGCCAGAGGCTGGCTTTCCTTGTGCTAAAGTGGCTGTAGGTTTATGCTGTGATTTGCACCAGACAGGGTTCTTCACACCCAAAAAAGCCCCGTGAAAAATAGGTGGAAAGTTGTAATTCCCAGATCACAGCCTGTGGTTGTGGGTTTTCTTGTTTCCGTTTTTTAGCTCCAGCCTGGGTTGTTCACAGTTCCATGGTTTCACATTTTCAGAGAGTGTTGTTGTCCCATGCTCTGCTCTCCTTGACTTCATGGTTATGACTCCATTTTCCATCAGACAAACCTCTTTAACTTCTGCACTTTCACACAGAAACAGGGAATTGTGCCCATTCCACCACATCCCACAGGAGAGGGGAAGCCAGAATTAGATACTTGGGTTAGAACTGGAATTAGTGACCAGATCCGTGTGTGGTTGTTCTGGACCTGGCTCTGCACTCCCCGTTGTTCGTGTCCCTTTAATATTTGTTGTCCTCCTCTCTCCCTTCATGAAAAATGAAAATTATATTAAATTGAAATTTCCCAGGCCAGTGCAGCTGTCTCTTCCCTTTGGATTTAGCAGAACCATGTCTGGGTGAGCAGAGGGTTTGTTTCCTGTGACTCTCAGGGACTTCTCTCCCTATAGAGCAGTGGAAGCCCCTGGACCCAGAGGGGAAGAAGCAATATGACCGGGAATTCCTGCTGGATATCCAGTTCATGCCTGCCTGTATCCAGAAGCCCGAGGGGCTCCCTCCCATCAGCGATGTGGTGCTCGACAAGGTGAGAGGAGAGCCCATAAAACAGGTACGTGCAGGGTTTGGATATAAATAAAGATCCCTAATGCCTCATTCCTGAGCCATTTCCATGCTGGGTTTTGGTGGGAAGTGGGAATAGTTGGTCTCATCACAAAATTCTACAAATAGAGGTGTTGGTGCCTGATGAATGTGCACGGATGATTAAAAACAGGAGCATTTTTGATGGTCTTTATCTAGATTAAGTTATACCACGTTGTTACTAAAATTTAAAATGACCCAGCCATGAAGATCTGAGGATCAAGCAAGGCTGGATGAAGAAGCAGTGTCTTCTATTAGATCAATTTATTGATCTATTAGATAAATTAAAAAGCAAAGAGAAGCTTTTGGGCAAACTGTTTTTTGATCTGAAGCTGTTTCTTCACTATTTATAAGCTGATCTAATGAAAGATCTTTAAGAACTCCATTCTCGGGCAGTTTGGGGATTTCTCTCCAGCCTCATCTTGGAGCTCATTGTCTCTGCTGGAGATCTGGGCTTAGGGAAAGAAACACTTGGGATTTCTGAGTGCCTGACACTGAGGCCTGGTTCTGCTCTCACTGAGAGCTGGGAGTTCCTTGGCTTTGATGGAACCACGACAGACTCACTCTTGAGACCCAGGGATGTGAGTGATCCTCATGTGCAGAAACATTTCCGCTCTGAGTTTCAAACCCAGGCAAATTGTAAAATGCAGCTTTATTCCCAAAATTATTTCATCTACCTTCTGCTTTCCCATGATTGTTTCTCACTGTTCTGTGTTTGAGTTTCCTGGGCTCAGTTGCCCATCTCTCATGTTGGCACAAGAGCCATTGCTTTGAGGGAAGGTGGCAGTTTCATGCTCCTGAACCAAGACAGGCCCATGTTGCCATGATTTTATCCTCCATAATCCTTGAAATGTTTCTGAGCTCCACCTGTTTCCTCAATAGTCTCCTGAAGATGATGTATTTTAAACTAATTGCTTATTTTTAGCATAAGTGTGAATGTCTAAAACTTGAGCAGTTTGTTAAAAGCCTTAATTAGGTTGTTAAATAATGACTAGTATGGTCTAGCAGATGTTATCTGTAGATTGCATGACCTTTAGGAGCTCAGTAGCCCTGAGCAGCCCCTGTTTGTGTGCTCTGCCCACGGCACAGGTCAATCAGCCGAAATTGCCGCTGAGGACTCTGGATTCCCGGATCCTGCCACGAGGCCCCGACTTCACACCAGCCTTTGCTGATTTTGGGAGGCAAGCCCCCGGGGGAAGAAACGTGTCTGGAAGTGTGAGTTCACCCCAACTTGCTCATTTGAAAACTGGCCTTAACACTGATGAAGTCTCTCCTCAGGCTTTTGGGCCTCTTCCGATACGCCAGTGGTTCTGGTTTTGTCAGGATGAATGGAGGGGTGATGTTTGCTCGGCTGACAAAATGTAGGGAACTTGGAAACAGTTGTGGATGTTTGCCATGGGTAGGGTGTTCTGGGAAGGTTGGATCTCCTTCCCGTGTCCCTGTGTGAGAGGGTGGAAGTGTTTCCACAGCAGGACCCGGCAGTCGCGTGTGCGGTCACGTGTTCGTCGTACAACAAACCCGGCGTCAGTGCGTCACCCTGGGGGCTGTGCTGCAAGGCACACCAACAGAGCAAACCTTTTACTAACAACCAAAATACAGCCAGCACCTGTGTGTTCCTACTGTCTCTGTGCTTCCACGTGTTGCTTTGGTTGCTTCATTCCTTGTTTTCCCACCTTTTCCACTGCTTTTCCTTCACTTTCCCTTCTCCCTGTGTCTGGCTTTGCCCACACTCTGAAATCCCTGTGTGAGTTCTTCATTCGTGCCTCTGCAATGTCTTCTCCTGGGGCACAGGTGCCCCCAGCACGTGCTACCCCATCAGTGCCTGGAGGAGGACGCTGCCGCCGTTAGGGGCAATCCCTGATTTTCAGCTATTGAGCTGCTTCTGCTGTGTCCATCTGGATGTGTCTAACGACACAGCCATCGTGGAGCTTTCAAACCTGCTGGTTCCTGAAGAGTTCCCTGAATCACCTCACCTTCCAAGTGTGCAGGTTTCCAGGAGTCAAACCCAGCAATTTTGGGTCATTGTAATGTTTCTGGTTTGGGAGCAGCCCCGTGGCTGGTGCCTCAATTCTGGGGTGTGCAGCTGTGTCCTCGGTGCCACAGTTTCTCTTGGAGCACCACCTGGTCCACAGAGCCTCGTGAGGTGTCCGGTGCTTCCCGCGTTTGGGACGTTCAGGCTGTGCCTCCTGTCTGGTCATGTGCTGAGAGCCGCGAGCCCTGCAGCGCCCGGGTAACGCGGCTGTTGCTCTTTCTCTCTCCGCAGGCCTGCAAAGTGCAGAGCACCCCTGGATTGCCCTCCCTGGCTCGGTGCGGGCCCCCAGCATGCCCTCTCTTGGTCTCGCCTCACCCACCATTGAGGAACCTGCCGATAGGGGTAAGCCAAATCCCCCCCTCTCCCCCCAGACTTTGCACCTTTTTGTAGAGTTGCCTTTTATCCCAACACCCACTGTTGATAAAGAACGACTGGCAGAAAACTTTACAAAAAGGTGCAACCTTGTTTAAAAAAAAAACGAAACAAGACTTGCATTGTACCCCTCTAGGCAGTCTTCAGTGGTGGGTGGGACATCACCAGCTGAGGGCATGCTGGGACGTTGGCCTGAGCGGGATCCGCGAGGGTCTGCACTTTGCAGACCTGTGGAAAGGGGGAGAAAAGGTAAGTCCCGCTTACCCCGTTCATTTGGAGCATTCAGCACATAACATACATCTTACATTTGCGCCTTTGCAGAGCAGAGCCTCTCCTTGCCTTGTTCTGGAGGAGGGCTGGAAGGTGATGTGGTTTAACCAGCCTGTCCTCGACGCCGGCGGTTGTAGGATCAGAGGGTTCTGAGCCCCAGCAATGCCAGACGTTCCCCTCTCGTAACGCATGGCAACCCCTGCGTGTGCGCTGCCTGTCCCCAGCCATCCCACCTGTGCACAGGCCATGCCATGAACCATCCAACCACTGCCTCTTCCTTGCCCCAATAACGGCGAGCAGCTCAGCGCTAACCGCTTCCAGCACGTCGAGTCTTTTGTTTCGCTTCTTTGGCTTTTGTCTTTGTTTCCCTCTTTTTGCTTGAACGTGTTTTGTGACTCTTTCTGGCACTAACTGATGTTGCGTCAGACGGCACCGGGGTGGAGTTGCACAGGAGCAGAATGCAGCTGGGAATAGTGTAGGTATAGGTGAATCTTTGGCGTAGGCAGGGTTAGGTGAGCGGGGCAAGGGAGGAGATGCAGACTCAGAGATGTGGGGCTGGAGCGGACGGATCCGTCCCTGCACAGGGTTCGTTGGCTTTGTCCTTCTTGAGAGGTGATGGAAACTGAAATTGCCTCAGTTCTTGTTTCCAGAAGGCACAAACCTCTGCCACCATCGAAGATCAGTTTCACTGTCTGCATTTGAAGCCTCTTAGAGAGGGAGAAGCACTTCCTTAATTCCTTGGATGATTTCTAAAGTATTTCCATGACTTGTGGCCTGAGTGGGAGCACCAGGTCAGTCTGTGCTGCTGTGAGTCTTTGGCTCCTCTGCAGGAGCCTTGCACCTGTGTCTTCCTGCTTTCCTTTCCCACATCTCCCTCCAGAAGAGAAGTCCTTCAGATTAATGCAGGAGCACACCTGGTAGTTGTCCCATGCCCCAGAACCATCATTATTTACAGCGAGCCAGGCCTGAGCTCAGACACCTCTTGCTGTATAAATCTGGAGCCAAAAACCCCAGAGCCCTAGACCCTTTCTGTTAAAAGTTAGATCCATCTATTATTTTATTACATCTTCAAAGGAGGCTTCTGTTCACTGATTGAAAACCTAATCATACAGTTTGAACTGACTTTATTCACGGATATTAAAAATGTACCGTCTCAAAGAAAGTCTTTGTTGTGTTGATACCTGAAAGGTCTGTGTTCAAAGGCAGCCAAATGTGAGGAGGTGACACGTGACACACTGGTGCCCCGTGCATCCCTCAGTTTTCCAGGGGTGTCACCTCCTCCAGGAGTGGGTGTTTGCTAAGAAGGAACACTTGCATGGACCCGTGCCTGAGGAAGCGCTGGCCTCTGCGATTCTGTGCCCACGCGTTGCAGCCTGGCGTGTCTGGGAGGGCTGTGCAGGGTTGGGCTGGCTGCAGGTCATCTCTCCTTGGCCTTGCCCCTGCTCTGGGGGGAATGAGCTCAAAGGTTTGCGTTTTCAGGGCACACTGCAGCCTGGCTCTGATTACAGGAGCCAGGGCAGGAGGTGTGTGGTGAGCTCTGGCACACGTGGCTGTGGCCTGTCAGTTTTCTGTCACATCACTGTCAGGTTTTTCAGAGACTTCAGGGAAGTCTCTTCTCTCCACATTTGCAACGTGGTCGGAGCCTGGGCAGCAGAACTGTGTAACACCAGAGGAGGTGTGTGAAGGCAGGGCTGCTGTCAGGCCATGCTGTGCCAGGCCAGTGTCAGTCAGGGCTCAGGGTGGGAACAGAGAGGGGACGTAGGGAGAGATCAGTGTCTGCTTTAGAAAGGTGTCTGACCCACAGAAACATCCTGGAGGCTCCCTGTTCCACTATTGACTCCTCAGGAGTGGTCAGCTGGTGCAGTTGTGCTACGAGTGGTTGGACTTGATGATCTCGGATATCTTTTCCAAGATAAATGATTCTGTGAATTCGAGCATTCCTGGGGCTTGTGCCCATGCAGGTGGAATAATCTGCTGGGCTGTTTCTGTGTGTGGCAGGGGAAATCAGCAGGGGTCTTTGCCCTGTCCCAGGCATAACTGGGCACACAGAGCAGGCCTTGGCAGGAGGGCATTGTCTTCTGGCAGCATCCTCCTCTGCTGCTGTTATCCCACAGTGAACCCAAACAAGAGCTCCAGCACTGGTAGTGATCCAGTTCATTTGCATGCATTTACCTTGTCAAAGGCAAATGGTTCAGCTCTCTCCTGCCTTTAAGAAGAATTTTGCCTTTCAGTAACACAAACCCAGGTTTGTGGCTGATGTATGTATGACATAAGAGGCACCAGCCAAGAGCCCTTTCCTCCTATTCATTGAAGCTCTTCAAGTAACTGCAGTGGTTTGGCCTTTTTGATGCTCGTGTAATCCCTTTGTTGAACAAAGCAGTCTTTGAAATGGCCCATCTTCCCTGAGTGACTGCTGAGCAGATTAATTACTGCTGTGGGAAGTATCAGGTTTGATAATGAAGTTTTGCTGTGTTAATTTTTACCTTGAGGTCGGCCATTTGTGATAAATGAGTTGAGAATTGTGAAAGAGTGTGGGGGAAGAGCAACCTCCAACAGCACCTGGTACCTTTAGTCCTTAATCAGAAGCCCCCAGATGATGAAGAGGAGTTTAGGGGTGTTTTGTTCCCTACCACTTGTACATCTGGTGAAAAACTCCCTGGCTGTGGCAGATTTTGTGCCTGGCTGGGGGGAGCATCACGTTACTCAGGATTGCAGAGGTGCTTAGGCAGTTCCAAAGCACCCTGATTCCCTTTCTTCTGTGAAACCATCCAGAGTTTGTCCCATATCTGTTAGGATCCATATTTTTAGAGTGCAGGAGCTGCAGTGATACTCCTTCACTGTGTTTTACGTAACTCCTGTCACAAAACGGCTTTGTTGGAAGCAATGTCCAGTAGAACTTAATATTTCTGGCAGAGCTTCTCATTTGTCGTTGTCTAATGCTTGGGATGCCATGTTTGAAATAGACCTGTAAGGGCTGAATTCTTCCACACCTTGCTGTGATGTCTCAGTTCTGCAGTTTCTGACTCCCAAGAGGCACTTTGGGCGAGTCGGGGTCAGTTCTGCTCCCTGAGTGCCGCCGGGTTGTGTAGGCAGAGTCACCCCAGCTCTCAGTTGGGAGAAGCTGCCCAGAGAAATGTGTCTGGTGCCTCCACGTTCTCTGGGAGCAGCTTGGAGCAGTGTTGGGTTGGAGGGACTGCTTGTGGCCCAGCAGGACATGCTGGTGGCCAGCGGGTACCGGTGTTTGCCCTGGAGCGTTTACCCAGCTCGAGCCCCAAGTGGGAGGTAACAAGGAATGTTTTTGTCCTAGTTGTTGAATGTTGGAGCGAGGAGATCTCAGCCAGGCCAGAGGAGGGAGCCCAGAAAGATCATCACTGTGTGTGTGAAGGAGGATGTGCACCTGAAGAAGGCAGAGAATGCTTGGAAGCCGAGCCTGAAGAGGGAAAACCAAACTGAGGACCCGGAAAACGTCAAAACCCAGGTGAGAGCGTAAGCAGGTCTGAGGGTGCAGCAGCTGCACCAGGTAATGGTCATTTCCTTCCCTCTTGTATCAGGCTTTGCCCTGCCTTGATGGTACTTTTTGTATGTTTATTCTTGACCTGGTGTTTAAATGCCCATCCTGTATACTGAACAGAGAACACCAGACAACCTCCTGTCTCTCTTCCAGACACAGGATTGCTTCCCTAATGATGTTTTATCGGAATATTTCTGTCTCTGTTCTAAAGCAAAGACCCCTACATTCCCAGCACAGAACTTGGTTTTCATCTCCATTTAGACTGCATTTCTGCCCTGAGTGCTCAGCAGGAGTGAGGTTCCTCTGTGAAATCCCTCAGGTGGTCCTGTCCAGCCCAACAGTGCCATCTGAAGCTCCCTCTGTCCTTCTCCCCCTCCTCTCCTCTCCTCTATGGGGCACTCACTCTGGGAGGAGGTGTTTGTGGTCAAGTTTGTAATTTGTAGGATAAGTTGGACTTGGAGGACACTGGAATTCTGTTCTTGGAGCTAATGGTGGCATTGTTGACCTTATTATCCTGAGTAGGAAAAATTAAGTGCCAAGAAGTGAATTATAGGAGATGTTGGTTACCTCTGGCTGAAGGAAACAGAGGCCACTCCATTATTTTATATCTCATGGATTAAACTAATATAAAGAAGAGTATTTCTGACAGGTAGGGCTTTGTGCCTCTGTTGCACTTGACAAAAAGCACTTGGGTGTTTCCAAAACTCCTGCCCTGTAGTCTTGGTCTTTAGTAACCACGTGAGAACTGTGGTTGGGCTGTGCAGAAACGTGTGGCGTGTCACTCAGCTTCCCAGACATTCCTGAAGGATGTCTCCATTCCCCTGTGGGAATCATCCTGGCCCATTCCTGACATCCCCTGCACCACT
Source organism: Certhia americana (assembly GCA_018697195.1). Taxonomy (NCBI): domain Eukaryota; kingdom Metazoa; phylum Chordata; class Aves; order Passeriformes; family Certhiidae; genus Certhia; species Certhia americana. The sequence continues at coordinate 5,227,270 of CM031875.1, forward strand.
CGTGCCTGAACTTGCAGCGTTTCTGTCACCCAGGAGCTGTTCCGCAAGGTACGAAGCATCTTGAACAAGCTGACGCCCCAGATGTTCAACCAGCTGATGAAGCAGGTGACAGACCTGACGGTGGACACGGAGGAGAGGCTGAAGGGGGTCATCGACCTGGTCTTTGAGAAGGCCATTGACGAGCCCAGCTTCTCGGTGGCCTACGCTAACATGTGCCGCTGCCTGGTGACGGTAAGGGCTGGCAGGGAGCTGCTGTGCCTCAGACAGCAGCTGCAGAGAGCAGAGTTACACGGTACTGCTGAGGGTACAGAGGAACAGTTAATGTGCAGTGTTGGTGTGTTTGCCATAGCCGGGGCAGAGGGATTTGCTTGGAACGGTTGTTGGGAGTTGAGGACCCCTTGCTCCACCTGGTCACAAAATGAGTCGGATTTGGGAAGTTCATGGAATCACAGAAGCATGGAATGGTATAGGTGGGAATGAGAACTTAAAGATCTTCTCATTCCACCCCCTGCCATGGGTAGGGATGCCTCCCACTGTCCCAGGTTGCTCCAAGCCCTGTCCAGCCTGGCATTGGACACTTCCAGGGATCCAGGGGCAGCCAGAGCTGCTCTGGGCACCCTGTGCCAGGGTCTCCCCACTCTTCTGTGTCTGCCACTTCCAAGGGAGTCCAAGATGAGCCAGGCTTGGCACAGATCATTCTCAGATGGTGAATTTGGGACAAGCCCCCTTTTCCCCAGGTCCTTCATGACACGCAGTGAAGGAATATGGCTGAAGCCTTCAGCACAGAACAGGAGTGTTTTTAAGCAGTGGGTGTTCTTAAGGGATCCTATGGATGGAAGTGCAATTCATCCCTGGGCGGACGTGGTGTCAGCCAAGTCTGGAGTGAGACTTTACATCTGCAGTGTAAAACTCCACTGGAAATCCTGACATGAGGCTTTACTTCCACAGCCTTGTGAAGCCACACAGCTCAACATGAAGAGCAAAATTGTTATGGATGACCCTTCCCCTCTGGAGTTTGTCCCTATTTCTGCTGACATTTTTCTTCCTTCTCACTCCAGCTGAAAGTGCCCATGGCAGACAAACCTGGGAGCACAGTAAATTTCCGTAAGCTGCTGTTAAATCGCTGCCAGAAGGAATTTGAAAAGGACAAGGCTGACGATGATGTCTTTGAAAAGAAGCAGAAAGAACTTGAAGCTGCCACCACTGTAAGTGGTATTTTTCTCCATAAGTTCTCAGAGCTCCCTCAGAAAATATATTTCCTTTTGAGACAGTAGATGATTTGGGGGGATTTTGGAGTTGAAACTTCCATTCTGTCACTGTGCCTGAGGATAATAAAAAATATTTGCCTTGACAGTGGTTTTATCCCAACATCTTTCTGGGTTTTAGGAGAAAAAGAGGGAACATTGTCTATAAACACAAAACTGGGTCTTTCAAAGAGTTCTGTGCACAGGGAACATGGGTTTGCAGAGCTGTTTTCCTGTTTTACAGCCAGAGGAGAAGACGCGGCTCCATGATGAGCTGGAAGAGGCCAAGGACAAGGCCCGGCGGAGATCCATCGGGAATATAAAATTCATCGGCGAGCTCTTCAAGCTGAAGATGCTGACAGAGGCCATCATGCACGACTGTGTGGTGAAGCTGCTGAAAAACCACGATGAGGAGTCCCTCGAGTGCCTTTGCCGCCTGCTCACGACCATTGGCAAGGACCTGGACTTTGAGAAGGCAAAGGTGGGGCAGCAGTGGGAGCAAGGGATGAGGCTCTCTGGACAGGGCTGGAAAAATGGGTGTGGGCTGTTTTTATTTGAAGATTTGTTTTTTCTTCAGGAATTTCCATGTGGCATGAGGAAATCATTCACTTCTCTGTGGATGTTTTGTCACCACCTGGCTTTGCTCCCTGCACTCCAATAGATTTCTGTATCATTGTCAACAGTGTTCTCCAGTTGTTATTTCCTAAGATTTTATCCAAACACACAGCCCAGAAATGCTCAACATTATTTTTTCCAAGTTGAATGTCCCTCTTCCTTTGTAATTCCCAAAACATTAATATTTCCAGTTGAAGGTTTATGTTACCTACTAAAGCCACCATGAAATGTGTTGTTAAGGTTAAATCTAAAACTCCCTCATTAATCTGCCCAAACCCTCACCTGAGCCTCAGCGGTGCCTGTGCTTTGTGTCATCCTTGTCTCCAGTTGTGCTGGGATGTGGCAGCACTCCTGCATCCTCCTCCCCATTTTCCAGCAAATGTATCTGCAGCACGGAGCATTTTGCACTCCAAGAGCTTCTCTTGGCACAGACAGTCTGCTGCTCCTTCACAAAACCAGGCTTGGGATGAAAACTCGAGGGTTTTGCCAGGAATCAGTGGGACTGGGCTCTGGAAACAAACACTAATTGTGTTCAGCTGCCCCAGGCAGGGAGTTCCCTCTCCACTCTCTGGGTCTCAGGGATCCCGGGGGATCAGTCCTGAGCCTTCAGGGGAAGGGATTTCCCAGGCTGTGCTGTGAGCACTGACCAAAGTGGCATGGTTTATCAGCAGTTTATCAGCTAAACAGCCCAGGCTGTGGGCACGGCATTCACCTTCCCCAAGTGCTTTGGGAGGAAAACCAGGTCTGACTTCCAAGCTGAGGTCAGGCTAGGCGAGGCCTGGGTGCTGTTTTGGAATCTCTGGGCACTGTCAAACACTTCGATGCTCTGCTGGTTCTGCAGCCTCGAGCTGGGGTGTGGCAGGAGCAATTCCAGATGCCTCTGTCCCATCTTTGGGATTGGTTGTTTCTGTCAAGTCTGAGAGAGTCCTTCCTAATGGGAAGATATTTTATTATGTGTTTTTATTGAAGCTGAACTGTTAGTCACACTTTAATTAAAACTTCTGAACAAATTCCATTGGAAATATTTCCCCATCATCCCTAACTTTGGAAAGATTTGCTCCCAGAGCTGGAACTTTGCAAGGCAAGGCCTGACACAAATTTTAATGGATTTTTTTCTTGTTTGTTTAACTGCAAGGACAAGGGTTTAGCTGGTTTTTAGTGAAGAGAGTGGGAAACACAGTAGGAAACTGCTCTGAAACTCTTGTTTGAAACAACCAGAGGCCCTATTTGGAGAAAAAGACTTTTTAGAGCTTGGTAAGCCAAATTTTGACCTAACAGGAGCTTCTCTGCTGATCCCAATTCATGTCTTAGTATGAACCTATTGGGATTCCACCACATCATGCTTTTCTGGATGAGAAGGAGCTTGTGGGGTTTTTTCCCACGGCTGAGCCCATTAAATTGCTCTTGCAGAGAGACCCAGAGCTGCTGCTCAGTCTGGCCTGGCTCAGCTTGGGAGATAAACCATGGAATGATGTGTCTTAGGCTGCTTTTGTACCCCTTTAGTTTCCTGAGCCAGTGTTTCTTGGGCTGAGGTGAGCACACAGCTGATTTGAGGAGGGGAAGCTCAGACTGAGATATATTTTGAATGGATGTAATGTTTATTATGTACGTGCAGACGGTGTGGATGGTTTGTGTAATTAAAAACCCAGAGAAAGTGTGTGCCAACACAGTTGTGCCTCATCTCCTGCCCATGCTGCCCTGTGCACCCTGAAATCCATCCTGGAGGAGTGGACAAGACCCAGCAGCCCTCCCTCTGGGAGCAGCTCTATGTCCCCAGTGTTCCTGGCACAGAAATCCCAGAAGGCAGGACCCGCTGGGTGCCCCTCGAGGGAGTGGTTTAATTTTTCTCCACAACATGCTGATAGTGTTTTTCTTGTCTAGCCCCGCATGGACCAGTATTTTAATCAGATGGAGAAGATTGTGAAAGAGAGGAAAACCTCCTCAAGGATTCGATTCATGCTTCAGGATGTAATAGACCTAAGGCTGGTAGGTGCAAGCTCCAGTGAGTAAAAGCATGAAGTAATGGAAGCTAGACTGGTCTGGGTTGGAAGGAACCTTCAGGATCATCTCATTCCGCCCTTGCCATGGGCAGGGACACCTCCCACTCCCCCAGGCTGCTCCAAGCCCCAGTGTCCAACCCGACTTTGGGCACTGCCAGGGATCCAGGGGCAGCCACAGCTGCTCTGGGCATCCTGTGCCACGGCCTGCCCACCCTCCCAGGGAAGAATTCCTTCCCAAAATCCCATCTGATCCTGCCCTCTAGCAGTGGGAAGCAATTCCCCCTTGTCTCCAGTCCCTCCCCAGCTCTCCTGGAGCCCCTTTAGGCCCTGAAGGGGCTCTGAGCTCTCCCTGGGGCCTTCTCTCCTCTAGGGGAACACTCCCAGCTCTCGTGCAAGTCTGTCATGTTTCCTTCCAAATCCAGGCTGGATAAGCTCTCAACAAGAGCAGGGATTCACAGCTCGAGTGGGATTTTAGGGGGTGATGTGTTCCCGTTCAGGGAGTCACAAGAGTGATGTTAGGGGGTGATGTGTTCCCCTTGTCCCCCAGTGTGGCTGCTCAAAGCCAGGAAATGTCTCCATGTTGTCCTGGTGCTGTGCTCAGTGCAGGGTGTCCCCACACAGTGCAGGTGAGGACGTGGCCCTGGGTGGAACAGACCTTCCCAGCAGCTGTAATTTCACCCCAGGGAAGCTGCTCTGGGTAGTGTGGAGGCTGAAGTCACCATTTTGGCTGCAGGTAGGGAATTACCCCCAGAGCTGGAATGAGGGCTGCAGCAAGATAAGGGACAGTGTGGTCATTCCAGGCTGGAAGGGTCTGGGCACTGCGTGGCTGAAAAGACACATCAAGCAGGGAAAGTAGTTTTGGACTGACAGCTGCTGCTCTCTGCAGGATTCCTGTGTCAGCCATCACCATTCCTGGGGTGCAAAGCTCTGTTTCCACTTAAAATCAGACACTTCTTCCTTTTTTTTTTTTATTTTCAAGGTTTCATTTTTTCCCTCAAGCTTGGAGGAAAGGTTCCCCCAAGGAGTGTCAGTCATAAACACAGAGTGACAGCAGCTCTTCTCTTTCCTCTGAACCCTGAAAGAGAAGCTGGGGATGAGCAGGCTGGGGGTTAGCTTGTCCTGAATTCATTCAGGTCTGTGCTGCAGTCTCTGTGCCTGGATACAAGGCTCTGCTCTCTGGTGCTGGGATCACCATGGCCATATCCACAGGATTTTCTCTAGCCCCTCTAAGACATGACAAGGGGAGGAGGATGGGGCCATGTTCCCAATGTTCAAATGCACTGTGTTTGATGCTCCCCTGGAAGTTTCCCTGAGCACCTGTTTGGGTTTTTTTGCTTCTTCCCCAGTGCAATTGGGTGTCACGGAGAGCAGACCAGGGCCCCAAGACCATCGAGCAGATCCATAAAGAAGCCAAGATTGAAGAGCAGGAAGAACAAAGGAAGGTGCAACAACTCATGACCAAAGACAAGAGGAGACCAGGTAAAGTAAAAGCCAAGTTGGCTGCTCCTTTCACTCACTTCACATCCAGTGGCCTTAGAGGGAATCCCACATAAAAGAAAAAAATCTGTGGACTTTTTTTCCTAAGTGTAATGAGCAAATGGAATTGGGGCCTGGTTTGGCAGAAACTGGAAAAGGAACAGATCTCTCATGGATTGGCTGTGGGGATTTTCAGGGGGAAATCTCATGGGTGAAAATAACCAAGCACAGGCCAGCAGTGCTTAAGCTTTCCATTCAGGCAAACCGTGTTTGATTTTGCGACAGGCTGCCAGAAATCTGTTCTAAGAATTTATTACTTAGGAGTCAGATTTGCCATCCATTCCCATGCACTGAGATTCTCATTTCAAGAGAAAAACATCTCATTTCAGGAGTAACCGTGTTGTCTTTAGTTGTTTAAGTCACGAGGTGCTCTGTGTGAGGGAGTGTCTTGGAATCACCTTAATCTGCTCCCGGCCCCCAGGGCACCACATAAAGATGAATTTGGAGTGACTGGGAAAATGAAGATTGCGACAGAGCAGGGCAAGGAGAAATTAATTTTGGGGATTCTTTCAGACTAAGGATTGTCAAATGAAAGTCCTTTGAAAAATGTGTGTAAACAAAATACTTGTAGACTTTAATTATCTTAAAAGTGACACCAGGAGAAGGTGAGGAACCTGTGAGTGCCTGAGGGGCTCTGTGTGAGAGCAGCCAAGCACTGCAGGAGCTGTGGGGTCAGTGAGGCTCTGGTCAGTGTGAGGGAAGGCATCTCACCTGCTCCTTCCTCCCTGAGCTCGTGAACGTGCAGCACCCACAGGAATGCAGAGGAATCCAGCCAGGAACCACCCCTGCCAAAAACAGCCCTTGAAAGGAGAGAGAGCTGTTCTGCCCAGGCTGCTCTGGGAGAACACAGGCTGGTTGTGTCATGGACACTCCTGAGCAGGACCTGGCAGCCAGAGCAGCAGGGCGAGCTGAGGTGGCTCTGTCTGTCATCCTCAGGTGTCCCGCGGGTCGATGAAGGAGGCTGGAACACTGTGCAGGGGGCAAAGAACAGCAGAGTGCTGGACCCCACCAAGTTCCTTAAAATCACCAAGGTAGGTACCAGCACAAGCCTCCTCCAGGGCAATAAAACATCTGTTAGTCCAGGAGGGGCCGGGACAGTGTGTACAGTTCAAAACTTGGGCTTGGGACATTTTAAATCCTCAGAGTTAATACTGTGTGTAAATCAAGGTTCATTATCTTCTGGATGTTCCTGTTTTGTCCTGAGGGAAAGGAGGGTACAGACTTTCTTTCTCAAGTTCACAGTGTCCTTTTAGTAATCCAGAAACTCTCACAGTCAGAAAATCTGCATTTTATTCAGTGATGAAAAAGTGAGCCAGGGTATTGTATGACATGGAGATGCAGCACAGCACCCATGTTCCATGGGTCTCAAACACCAAATCCTGGAAATCCTTGGCTGCCTCAAGTTCTTGAGACCCTATTCTGATGCTGCTCCTCAATAAAATGGGGAGGCCACATTGACTTTGATGTGTCACAAACAGCAGCATTCCGGACTTAGGAGGCTCCAGTAGAATGCAAAGAGCTGTATCTGCTTTTAGAGGTTTCCCAACTTGGTGACATGGTTGCATCCCCCAGTATGTGATAAAACTCCCATGTTCATCATCCAGATGAGCATCTTCTTGTTATTTCACCATTAGACTGGTGGATTTGGGACAGTTTTCCAGGCTGCAGGTTGGGGATTTCTCCTCTGTCAAACTTCAGAACAGCTCTGGGTTTTCTTGCCAAGGAAAAGTCTGGCCTTTGCATAAATCATTGACTCCTAAATATTCCCTTGTCCCACTTAATGTCACATGTCCTGAATTTTTACGCTCAGTGCCTGGATGCATGGAGAGCTGTAAAGCAGGACCTGGACAGCCCTTCTGCAGATCCAGTTTGTTCCTTCTGAAAGTCATAAAACTGTCTCCAAAACTTGATTAGCAGGACAGGGTCAGCCTCCTCCTGCCTGGGCTTATGGCTCACCTGGGAAAAGCCCTTCTCCTCTGTTCCATACAAATGGAGCTGGTTCCACAGCAGCTGCTTCGGAAGGAGAGAGGAGCTCCCCTGAGATCTGCGAGGTCACAACCTCCTTGTCAATAAATTCTCCCACTGAACAGTGTAAAATCAATGTTCTCTTCTTGCCAGACACTTCTTCCCTCCAAGTTCTGTGACCTGTTGTCATCCTTTGCCCTCTGGATTGTTTGGTGCCCTACAGATCCCCCCAAAGCCATGACTGGAGAGTTGATGGACAGTGAAACTGGTTTACACATCACAGACAAACTGAACATCTTTCCAATATGCATATACTGAGCTTTTCTATCTTCCTGAGCTTCAGAATTCCCAATAAAAAGAAATTCCTGCTCACTGTGAATGTCTCTCACTGACATTTGGAAGAGTGATGCCCTTTGTTGTTTGTGTGCTCTGTCTTGGGCCACAGTTTCATCTTCCAAAAATATGTAAAGTGTATTTTGGTGTTCACAAGACTGGGATTATTGCCAAAAAATCTCCCCATTTATTGTTAAACTGTACGATTTGCCCTTGTAATTGTACATCCTGGCGTGTTTTACAGCCCACAATAGATGAGAAGATTCAGCTTGTGCCTAAAGCCCAGTTGGGCAGCTGGGGGAAGGGCAGCAGTGGTGGAGCCAAGGCAAGCGAGATGGGTAAGTCAGGATGGACCCTCACCCTTGGCTGTGCTGCCAAAGAACAGGTCTGGGTGGGATTCAGAGAACCAGGGAATGTCCTGAGCTGGAAGGGACCCACAGGGATCAGATCGAGCCCCTGGCCCTGCACAGACACCCCAACAATCCCACCCTGTCCAGAGGCTCCTGCAGCTCTGGCACCCACAGGGATCAGATCCAGCCCCTGGCCCTGCACAGACACCCCAACAATCCCACCCTGTCCAGAGGCTCCTGCAGCTCTGGCAGCCTCGGGGCCGTGCCCATTCCCTGGGGAGCCTGGGCAGTGCCAGCACCCTCTGGGGAAGAACCTTTCCTGATCTCCAACCTAAACCCCCCTGGCTCAGCTCCAGCTGTTCCCTGGGGCCTGTCCCTGCTCACAGGGCAGAGATCAGAGCTGCCCCTCAGGAGGAGCTGCAGCCCCCAGTGAGGGCTCCACTCTGTGTGACCTTCTGGCCAGCAGGGTTAAAGTGGGCAGGACCAGCCTTTTCCATGCACTTCTGTCCCCATCACTCTGGGACAGCTGTGGCTGAACTGCTGGTGATGCTCAGGTACCATCAGCTCCTGACCTTGTCGCTCTGCTCTGTGTTGTCTCCACGATCTCCAGACTCCTTGCGACCAAGTGCCACAAGTCTGAACAGATTTTCTGCCCTGCAGCCTCCAGTCTCCCCAGTATCTGCCTCATCTGCATCTTCAGAACTAGAATCTCGCAGGGCCTTAACAAGGTGAGTGTCACTCTTCACTGCTGCACTTTGCACCCCCTGCTCTGGGCACCAGCACTCAGAAAGAAGAGAGTTCCTTGCTTTTCCAGGAATGGCTGAGTCCTTTTCCCCCTCTGAGTTAGCTTCAAACATGCCTGTATTTTGTAATATCATAGGAGAGAGAGGTGGAATTAATCTTTAAAACCATTTTGATGAATGTTTTAGCTTCCACTTCACCCTTCAGCCAAGGGCAGTTGTGTTTAACAGATTAAAAACTCTTCAGATAAAATGTAGTAATAAATAGGTTGGATTTAATGGCTGTGAAATCAGCCAGGTCAGTAGGTTTATTTATCCAGGAAAACACACCTAATACTTGGCAGAAATGCAGCATAAAACTGTCTGACCTTTCCCAGCAGGTGTGACCTGCTCATGCTCCCACATCCAACAGAAAAACTGCAGAGCCTCTCTCTCACTCCAGTTCCTTCAGGGCTGCCACCACGCCAGCTAGGAGCATGAAATATGTATTAACCCTCAATAATTTATTAACTCTAGACATGGTTTATAAATGTACAGTTCATTTAAAATGTCACTGGAATTTCCTTCCAGTGCACACAAGCTGCTGAAGTGTTTCCTGGGTTGTGCCTTGAATATTTTCCCTCACATTTCAAGTAAAACTTGGGCTTACCTGGAAATTATTCCATTTTGGTATCATTTTGCCCATCTTACTCACTAACATAATTAATTAATAGGATAGATCGTGTTCACCTGTTGTTGGGAGCCTTCACTGTTTGGGAGGTATTTTTCAATAAATGGGTAAAAAATACAACTCTCATGGAATCACAGAATATTTTCTGTTGGAGAAAGTTGAAAGATCCATTCCCACCCCGTACCATGGGCAGGGACAGCTTCCACTGTCCCAGGCTGCTCCCAGCCCCAATGTCCAGCCTGGCCTTGGGCACTGCCAGGGATCCAGGGGCAGCCACAGCTGCTCTGGGCACCCTGTGCTACGGCCTGCCCACCCTCACGGGGAGGAATTTCTTTGTTACATCTAATCTAAAGCTCTCACACCATTTCAAAGGGAAACAAGCCCCTTGTGTTACAACACTCACTGCTCCATGTATAAAACGGGTGCTGTAGATCATTGCTTTTCCATATGTTCTCTAGGAAGCAGTGGTTGTGCCTGTTCACTCTGGGTATTTGTGTTTGTGCATCCCTGAAGTTGAGTTAATTTTGGTTGCAGGAACAGTTGTAAGAAACAGAGTCAACAATCCTGGGGACTTGGGGGTTGGTTTTTCTCTGCAGTGAAGCCCTCAGGTACCTTTTCTGACCTCTGAGCATGTTCTTGTTTGGCAGTCGCGGGAGCACGGGCAGGGAGAAGAATGACAAACCTCTGCCACCTTCCCTGTCCCGGCCCAACACTTTTCTCCGGGGCAGCAGCAGCAAGGAGCTGCTTCTGGACAACCAGGCCCAGGAGGAGCAGCGCAGGGAGATGCTGGAGACGGTGAAGCAGCTGACAGGAGGCGTGGAGATGGACAGGAACAGCACCGAGGCCGAGAGGAGCAAAGCCAAGGAGTCTGGTAACGGCTGCTCTGTGCTCAGTCCTGCTGAATGTGTGGAAGGGCACGAGAGAGAACCTGTCAGGAGCAGTGCCAGATGTCTGTGCAGGGCGCTGTTGGGCTGCTGCAGCTGGGATGCACCTCCCAGAGCTGAGTGACACAGCTGAGTCAGGCAGACCTGGCTGTAGGTGCCACCACAACACCCCATGGCATTGCCTTGCCTGTTTTATCCTGTCACTGTCCCGCTGGCTTCTGGGCACAAAGTCCCCCAGATTAGTGTCAGTTCTTCAGGAATGCTTTTTCAGAGCCCAGTAAAGCCACATCTACCCTTTTCAAGCATTCCCCAGGGTCAGGGCAGGGATTTGGGACTGGGACAGATGGTGCACAGCAGCTTTTTAGCACCGTGTTGTTGCCAGCCCTCCTTCCAAGCTGGCCCTGGTGCAGCAGGATGGTGGCACCCACCAGGGTGACTCATCGGTCACCTTGTCAGTCCTGCACCTCCTGCTTCTCTTCCCTGCCAGCCTGGGCTGATCTGTTAGTGAGAAAATGGGGACACTTAGGGTGAAGTTCCCAGTGGACAGAACCTTTATAGCAAGGACAGCATTCAGCTCCTTCCCTGGGAAACATCTGGAAACTGCTGCAGTGAGGGAAAAACCTTGACTGCCACAGCACAGCACAGGCCTATCCTGAAGCTCTGGGATGTTGTAGACAATACATGGGGACCAGGGTTTTGGGATGTGACTAGGAGATTGCCTTGGGTTGCTGCCCATCGCAGTCAGCGTATTTTAACTTTGCTGCAACAGCTCCCATTTAATTATTTAATGTTGGTGCAGAGCTTTGAAGATGTTCGACCTGTGCCACTGCCAGTTGTGATCCTGCAAGGTCAAGTTACAGAAATACTGGGAGTTCTAATGGGGGAAAAGTAGCCAGGAAACAATCCCAGAATGGTTTGGATTGGAAGAAACCTTAAAGCTCATCCTGCTGTGGGCAGGGACACCTTCCACTATCCCAGGTTGTTCCAAGTCCCATCAAAGAACTACCCTGTGTCTGAGGATGGGACAGGGGACACACCTGCCCTAGTGACTTCTGTTCTCAGAATGTCATCTCTAAAATGCTGATTTTCCTTTTCCAAACATTTTTTGTTGTTGTATTTCCACCAGCCAAGCCAGAAGCTCCCCCAGCTCCAGTACAAGAAAAGCCTTCACTATCAGAAGAGGAAATAGAGAGAAAATGCAAATCTATCATTGATGAGTTCTTGCATATTAATGATTTTAAGGTAAGCAAGATGAAAACCTCACTTAACAGAAAGCTCTGAGTGATTTCCCTCCAGGGTGTCTCTGAGAGCACCCAGCCCACACAGAGTCCCAGCAGCAGCAGCAGCTCCCTGAGCTCTCTCAGGACTGTTGTCTCCCTGCTTGTTTTCTGCCCTGCTGCTAAGAGGAAAAATAGCCCAGCCTGTGTGTTTTAAGTAGCAAGATGGATGTGTATCTGTCATGAATCACTGAGCAGCTCCATAATACCAGCAATTTTGGAAGCAGGAAAGCTAGTGGGAAAATAAGCAGAGGTTTTCATTTAGTTATCAAAGCATGTGCTGTTCTGATCTGGAGGCAGATAAAGCAATACTAAATATTGAACAAACCACTCCAGAGGATTTTTAATAAACATTGCATATTACTGAGCAGCTGTCATCACTTCGTAGTTAAAAAGTTGAAATTTTGTTTCCCTTTTAAATGGAGTTTTTTAGCTCATCCTGGGAGTTTGCAAGAAGCATTACATTGGCTGTAAAACTGTTTCATTTGATCTTTCACTGAGATAAGTCTTAGAACCTGCCAAGTTTGAAATGGCAGCTCTTGGGAGTTGCTGGTTTGGCACCCTAAAAGCAGAGTTGCTGCTTCCATTTCATTGGACTTCCAATTAATAATTGGAGAGAGGAATATTCTCATGACGGATTGTTTAGGGTTCACATCTAGTTATTTGGATAAATTATTAAATACTTGGTTTGGAGAGGAAAAACCTTGCTGAGTGGCAGTGAGCTGGCCTGGGACCCAGGTTCCAGTGAGCCAAGGAGTCTGCTCTTTTTCCTTCTTGTGATGGACTCCAAAGGCTCTCCTGGATACCTGTGATGAAGGGGCCACTTTGGTTCCCTGATGGCAAATACAGCCACGTGTTTCTGCGGCTGGCTGGAAATGGAGCTGAATTGCTTTAGACAGGGCAGGGCTGGTTAAAAGGCCATGGAATCGAGGCAGCTTGTTTGCATCAGGAATTACTTGGTACTGGGGAATTCTTGATGCTCCTTAGGTGCATCGGAGCTCTGACTGCTCAAACTCGTGTTCCTGCAGAAACCCATGAGTGGGTTCCTGCTGTGTAGAGCAGAGGAACGGCCCTTTGCAGGCCTTTAGGCTCAGAGGCTGACCTGACCACGAGCTCAAAGTGCTGAATGTGACCCTGGTGACAGCCAGCAGGGTTCCCTGCTGTCCACACAGGACAGCAGGATCCATCCAGTGAGCTCCAACCCGAGCACACAGGCTGGGACCACCAGGCTCCTGAGCTGCAGGGAAAAGCCTTACAGGGCCTGAAGAAATACGTCTTGGTAACTCCAGTCATTACTAGTCACAGAGCAGGTGCCTGTGGTCAGGAAGGCCACTGAGATCTGTGGGCTGGACCCAGAAGGTCAGTGGAAGGTCCTTGTGATGCAATGGAGATTTTTGATGTGAGCATTCTCTAAGTGTTTGCTTTGTTTAAGTTGCAAAATGCTTAAGTCAGAAAGTGGGAGCTTTAGAAAGGGGAAATCTTCCTCCAAGTGCTCCCCAGCTATTTTCTGCTTCTTGATGGGCTGTGGGTTTGTAACACAGGCATTTTTGCCAGGTCGGATCAGTAACAAATCTGACCTGAAACCCTTTTTTTGACTTGGCTTGATGTTTGATGCAGTAATAGGTGTTCTGGTGGCATCCAGAAGACAACTCCTGCCATTTCACCAAGCAGCCCTAGAATGTGATCGTGTATTTTAAAAATTGTTACCTGAGTGGTACGAATTCCATTATTGCTACTACTTTTGTTTTTGTTATTATCATGTGATAAGGTTCCACAGCCTAATTCAGCACTTTGCCTGGCAGCCTCACTCAGTACTCATTTCACAAAACGCCCCAGTGCTACGGTAGGAAATGCTCTTGTGGCAGATTTTTGCTGCTTTCCAGCTGAGGGGTGCCTGGTGTGTGTCGTTCCACAGGAGGCCATGCAGTGTGTGGAGGAGCTGAGTGCCCAGAACCTGCTGCCCGTGTTCGTGCGCACGGGTGTGGAGTCCACGCTGGAGCGGAGTCAGATCACCAGGGATCACATGGGCCAGCTGTTACACCAGCTGGTGCAGGCGGGCAAGCTGAGCAAACAAGATTTCTTCAAGGGGTTGGTATTCTGCATAGAGAACCCACAGATTCTCCTCCTCAGTGTTTCATGCAAATAGATGCTGTGCTACAGAGAAATGATTTCCCACCACCTTGTTTTGGTATCCTGCCCTCTCCACACATTCTCTTGGAAGGACCATATCATCTGGGTGTATTTATAAGGAATATTATTATTTTAATATATTTTGAAGTGTTTCAGACGCCTTAGTGAACATAAATATGTTCATATTTATATCAGCTTTTCTTTTGAAGCAGATCTGTAGGTGTCTGTCTAAATGTGTGTGTTCAGATCCCTGTTCTGTGCTGCATTTCCCCGTTTGCTTTTGCAAATCCCTGCACGAAATTGGAAGAGGAGGCAATCAGAATCCTTCACACAGCATCAGTACCTGGGAGCTCCCGTGCACCCACAGCCTCAGCCCCTCTCCCACTGGGAAGCAGGCTTCACCCACACAATGACATTTCTGACAGCTCAGCTGGAGCGGCCGAGTCCTCTAGGGCTGAGGAGAACATACAGCAGATGGCTTGGACCTGCCTCGAGACACCTGAGTTTCAGCTGCTGGCTCCTTTCAGCTCTCTGAGTTTTGTGCTCCCAGCCTGGTGTCCAGTCCTCAATCCCTGTCCCCATGGAGGTCCCTGGTGGCACTCAGCCCTCGCTGGGATACAGAGCAGGAGGAATAAAACAGGGATAGCCACAAATGCACAGGGAAGGAGCAGAGGAATAACTCTTTGTTATTCCTCTTTGGTACTGAGTTTCTGAGGAGCTGGTTCTATCTGGCTTTAATTTGAGTCCTTGTCATTGTGGTAGCACCAACTGCTCTGACAGGGAGCTCCCCGCAGCTGTGTCTGTCCCTGAACTACATCCAGCTCACTGGAAAGGTTTAGGCAGCCTGAGCTCAAAACCATATGGAACAGCTGAAAAAATCTGTATCCACAGTATCCACAGGGAATACACTTGTGTCCAAACAGTACTGGTGGCAGAGGGACTCCTTTGAGGTGATACATACCCAAAATGTATTGTAGTTAAAGCTGTTCTCAAGTTTCCTGGAGTTTGGATAAGTGGATCTTGATGCAGTATTGGGGTCTGTGCTCTGAATGTGACATAAGCGATGTGAAACAAATCCTGAAGATGATGGAAAGGGCAAGGCGTGCTCAGTGGGTTGCTGGTTTCAAACCTCCTCACTTACTGACACAGGAGAAGTGGCTGTGTGAGGAGGGATTACTGGATGGACACTGGTCCCAGTCCACATCTGGGGAGATGCACAACAGGAAAACAATTTCTGGAGGAAGGCTGGAGGAGCAGCAGAGGATACAAAGAACACAGCAAAGGAGGTGGTTTCTGGTTTGAAACAGGAGAGAAAATGTGGATTTATAGTCACTAAACAGGACACCTGACTTTTTTAGGGTTTTCAGGGAGAAACGAGCCATGATAGAAACTGGCAAGAGAGCAGAAAAATTTCCATCTCCTAGGAATGGGCAGTGAAGCCACCTGCAAAGGTTTCATGGGAAAGAAAAATTTTGAGCCATTCTAGAAAATCTGTCACTGAGGAGCAGTCCTGTAGTTGCTGCTGCAGATAGAAACTCTCCTCTGCTGAACTGAGCTCTTACTTACAGACATTTCATTACCATTTTGCTTGCCTTATGTTTGGAATTCTGTTAGGATTAACCCTCTTCTCTAAATGTTTGGACATTTTTAAGAAAGCTTCTTTTACTTGATGGTTTATATATACAGACAAAAATGCTTTTTAGTTTCATAAATGTTACTGTTTAGCAAGTGGTTTGGTAGTGGGATATAAGAATTATTATAAGTGGAGGTTTCCTGGATGTATCAGTTGGATCTACAAAAGGTGCTGTCTTTTCCACATATTCTCCATGTTACTGCATGGAGAAATTCAGTCTTGGCAGTTTGGAAGTACCAAAGCATAAAATGCCAATAGGTTTTTTGTTACCTTTGTGATTCTCCTCACTCCTCTCTCTCTTCACTTCTCTTTTATGCTACAAAACATTTTTGAAGTGCAGGTTTCTTTGAAGGAAATGTCTCCAATTAAATTTTATGTAATACTTGATTTTTTTTTCCTCCTCCTGAAGTTTCTCCGAGACCCTGGAGATGGCAGATGACATGGCCATAGATATACCCCATATCTGGTTGTACCTGGCTGAGTTGGTGACCCCCATGTTAAAAGAAGGAGGAATCTCTATGAGAGAACTTATACAGTAAGTGATGCTTCCCCAGCTGTGCCCTGAGTGTTTTCTCAGTGTGGTTCCCATCAGCAGTGAAGGATGAGCAGGGCTGGAGATTCAGCTCCCCACAGGAGCTGATGGAAAGCTTGTTGCACATCCCTGGGGGCCCTCACAGGCCTGAGGGCTCTGCTGGGAAGGGAGCTTGGTGCTTTCACCCTTGGAGAAGGGTTTTATCCCTTACAGGTCTGCTGTTTGCTTTAGCCGAGCTTAAAAATACCTCAGTGCTGCTGTGTGAGGTCATTTGGGAGCAGAGAGGCTCTGGGGATTAGACTTGCAAGAGAGTGAGGTATCACAGAGGGGTAACTGAAGGAGGGCTGGGTTACTGTGATATTTGCAATATATGCACCCCTGTGAGGGTGGGGAGGCCCTGGCACAGGGTGCCCAGAGAGGCTGGGCTGCCCCTGGATCCCTGGATGTATCCAAGGCCAGGTTGGACAGGGCTTGGAGCAGCCTGGAAAATGTCCCTGCCCAAACTATGGGATTCCGTGTCTCTACCAGCTGTGCACTGTCTTAAACAGGCACAAAACCTTGTCTGCAAGAGCAGAAACCATTTCCTGGACCAGAATTCCTGTATTTTCTGCATGTCCTTTCATATTTGGGGACTAACTGTGAGCCAGTTGAATGGTTCCTATTTCAATTACCAGTATATTAAGAAATTAACAGTCTTTTCCCTCTACCCAAAGGCAGCATCCCACAGAAATGGACATGGATTGGACATGAAATATAACATATCTTTTGATGTAAAATTCAAGTCTTTGTAATTAGCCCTGTTGTGACAAGGTCACTGCATTACTAAATGTTTTATCAGCAGTGCTGGATTATTCAAATCCTTCCTCCCTGGCAGAAGTTAAAGGTGATTTCCTGCCTCAGTTTGATCACTGCCCTTGGATTTGCATTCCAAATATGAATTATAAAGGAAAAACACATGATTTTCTTTTCTTTCATTCCAGAGAATTTAGCAAACCCTTGCTTCCTGTGGGAAGAGCCGGCGTCTTGCTTGCTGAAATCTTGCACCTTCTATGCAAACAAATGGTGAGTGCCTGGTGCTCCTGCCCCCCGGAGGGAGGAGTGACTGCAGCGCTCGTGTTCATGCATGAAACCTTCACCATTCCCACGTGAGGACATTTAGGGATGACCCAGCCAGTCCAGCTAACTTAGGACACCTGCCTCGCACCCCCAGTTTCCAACCAAGCCTTACGAGGTCCCAAAAAGTTGAGTTAACTTTTTGTTTTCTCATCACTTTTCCCTTTTGCAGGTACCTTTGCACCTGGCTTCTCCCAGAAGCTAAGAGTGCTGAAATACTGCAAGAGGGACATGCTCAAGGGATTTCTGGGCTGACCAGAAGCAGCAAGTGCCGGGAATCTTGCGAGAGAACTGTTCTTGCAGACCGGAGAGGTTCTCAGGGTTCGGATAAGCTTCCGATGGCCTCAGACTGCTGTGTGCTTATCCAAACTAAACCTGCCGACTCTTGAGGTTCACCCAGCACTGGGGTAGTGACACCTCCTCACCCCGTAACTCCGAGAGCTCTCTTTCACACCTCACAGCTGTGTGTCCAACCAGTTTGGTGGTTTCCCTATAACTCATCTCCATTTTTGTCTTTTTTCTTTTTTTTTTTTTTTTTTTATTTTTATTTTTATGATCCAGCTAAATCCTGCACTTTGGATAGTGTCTATTTCCAACCCTGTAAAAACCCTCACTTGCCTTTTTTTTAATTATTATTTATTTTTTTCAAGCATGCATTCAAGTAAGGTTGAATGTTCCAGGAGCATTTCAGTCCAGCAGTGCAAAGAGTGACTTTTTATTTATTTTGGTCTTGTGCTTGTTTGGACAGTCAGCTTCCATTTTTTATTTTTTTTTTAACTATTCTGTGAAAGAAAAGCTGCTGTGCTCTGGGTGTGGACCCAACAGCCTTGGGTCTCTGTTTCTGCCACAGCTTTCTGATCAGATCTTGTCCACGCCAAGGCTTGGACTCAGGTATTTCAGTGTAACATCAGCCATCTAATCCAGATCTTGATGGATCCGAGCAGGAACTATGTGCAGTTGGCTCCTAACAATCTGTATTGTAAACTGAAGACT
Source organism: Certhia americana (assembly GCA_018697195.1). Taxonomy (NCBI): domain Eukaryota; kingdom Metazoa; phylum Chordata; class Aves; order Passeriformes; family Certhiidae; genus Certhia; species Certhia americana. The sequence goes on from CM031875.1 coordinate 5,245,285, forward strand.
GTAATCTGCTTTGCAAACTTAAAATCAGGCTGCATTTCTCAGCTTGGTTTAGGCTACTCATTGATCTCCTGTGAGCAGGTGCTGTAAGGTGAAACTTTGGCAAAGCGTTTGGGTGAAAAGAGATGGTTGTGCTCAGCATTTTTATTCTTGTCAGAACTGTGTGTGTCAGAACTGTGCTCTCTGAGGCAGGAGGCTCAAAGGTCAGTGTGACATTAGAGGCTGCAAAAGGCTGAACTGTCAGTGCTCAAAGGCACTGCTCTCAGGTTTGCATAAACTCTAGGAACTAAAGAGAGAATTTGGGATTGTGTGCCTGAATTTGAGGCTTGGTCTCTGTGCAGTAAACAGCTGAGTAAATGAGGATTTTTTCTCAAAGGAGCATTTGAGAGCCCTACTGTCAAGGCAAGGGAGCATGAGTCACGGAGTAAGTCAGGAGAGGGCTCTGAGTCAGCCATGGCAGCTCTGTCAGGCCACGGGAAGGTTCCCTGTGCCACGTGTCACCACCCCTGGGTAGCCTCGGAGGTCCCCGTGTCACTTCTGCCTTGCCCATTCCTCGTCACGAGGCGCTGCCCCCGACAGATGTGCATCCCTGGGGGATTGCACATGTGGTTCCTCTTGCACGGGCTCTCCAGATGTTCTCACTCTGGGTGGCTGAACTGTCCTTTATTCCTCCTGGCACAGCTGCACCATTCCGGCCCCCGTAGTTCCTGGGGTGCCCCTCAGCTCTTTAAATGGAAAACTGCTTGTGTTTCAGAGCCATAAGAAAGTGGGAGCCTTATGGAGGGAGTCTGGCCTCAGTTGGAAGGACTACTTGCCCGAAGGGGAGGATGTACATACCTTTCTCATGGAACAAGTGAGTTTGGATCATTTGCTTGATCCTCTGTTCAATCTCTTCCATTCTGTTCTTGTGTGCAGCTGGAATGTGGGTGAAGTGCCTCCAAGTTGGGGCAGATGATTTCAGCACCACCTTTTGAAGCACAGGGAAGACAAGCCTGTCCCCCCTGCTCCCAGACACACATCTCCAGTCACCTGGCTTCCTCTAGGAGACCTGTTTCTCCAGCTGGGAAAAAAGCATTCAGTAATGAGTTTTGGAGCAGGGACAGACAATCTGAAGAAGGGCCACAAGTAATGGTAGCAGTTAATCACTCATCCCACCTTGGATTGTGATCCTGGAGGGAGCCAGGACTGATGGAGGCACCTCTCCTCTAGCTGGTGCTGCTCCTCAGGAAGTCACTGTCTCCCTTTGGAGCTTGGAGTGATCCCCTGCCCTGTTCTGGCACTTTGGAAGTGCTTCAGGAAATAAAATGATTACCATGGCCTGGGCCTCACTGAGGGGACAGTGGCTTTTCTGTCACAGTTTTCAAGGAATTGGGGCATTGGCTGCAATTCTCTTGAGCCAGTGCCAGCTCTGGTTGTTGCATTCCAGTACCTGTAGCTCCAGCCAGGCAACACACACTTGATTTTGTGCTCTGCTGTGCAGGGCTGGAGCTGCCTGAGGTGCCTCATTGTCTTTGCTGGATAATGGAGTTCCCATGTGTTTGTAAAATGCTTCCTGACCTCTGGAACAGGGAAAGTTTATATTGTTGTAACAATAACTGAGCAGCTGAAATATTCCAAGAAGCAGAATTAAATGTAGTTTCCTGCTTCTGTCTGGTGTAATTCAGCCTAGGAGAGTACATTTTACTAATTCTCATCATCACATGTGGTGTTGCAGAAGTTGGAGTTCACAGAGTCTGACTGTTCCAGTTCCTCAGAAGCACTTTCAGAGAAAGAACTCTCTGCAGAAGAGCTGAACAAGCAGCTGGAAAAACTCATTGTTGAGGACAAGGCGAATGATGAACAAATCTTTGATTGGGTAGAGGTACAAAGAGATTTTCACCCTCCCTGCAGACTGTTTAACTGCTTTTGAAAATATGTTCTGGTCTGAACATCTTGGGGTATGGGACACTGTGATGATTTGGTCTATGCAGTCAACACACCAAGGAATTAAAATCTAAAATATAATCAGTATTTAAGAGTCCCCTTCAAGGCAGGAGGACTTTTAGCCATATTAACTGTGTAACCTTTTAAATACTGTAGACTTTCTGACACTGAACATCCTGTTTCTGCCACTTAGTACATTTTAGACGTACACTGCTATATCGTTCCCTCAGAAAATAGGGAAGAGAAGCTTCTCACTATTTTCCACCATGACCTCTCCAAATTTCCCTCTGTAAAAACATCCTGGGCAGTCACTGAGAGCACCTTTTTCCAGTGCACTGGGCCAGGCACTGGAAGAGAAATTAAAAATAAAGAAAAAAAAAAGAAAAAAAGAGGAAAAGGCCTGTCAATCCACTGGTCTTTGCTCTGAGTCTCTGCCTGCCTTCTTTAACTCAGATACTTAGTGTCTGAAATTATACCCAACCTATGCATTTACATCTGTGCTTACACTAAATCTTGGTCAGCTTCAGTTCAGTTATTTCTGCAGCAGAGCAATGTGTTAGAAATGTCATTTTTCCACTGCTGTTAGAGGAGTTGAGAGCAGAATGAAAGCAGCACTGAAAATCTGGGATCACCCACAGGCTCTTTGGAGCCTTGGACAGGTTCCACAGCCATTCCCTGAACTTCTTCTACAAAGCAAACAGTCTCCACCCAAGGAGCAGGCCGTAAAGTTTGTTGGAAAAGCCTAGAACTCTTTGAAGCTGTGTCAGGGCTGTGCAGGAACCCAGCGTGGCGGGTTTGGTTCTGCAGACAAACGGCTCCTTGTGGGAGGTGCTCGGCGGCACAGGGATCCCATGGGAGCTGCTGTTGCCTCTTGACGCCCCCAGGGGAGTTTCAAGGAGTGAGTGGGGAAGCTGAGTGTAGCAGGGGAGAGCTGGGTTCGTGCTGCAACAGCAGCTGGGCCTGGACTTGCTGCCAGACTCAGTGCTGCAGTTGGATGCGGTCGTGCTGCTGCAGCGACGTGTTTTTAACTGGTCCATTTACTCTTGATTCCAGGCTAATCTAGATGAAAGCCAGATGAGTTCACCTACATTCCTTAGAGCTTTAATGACAGCAGTTTGTAAAGCAGCTATTATAGGTGAGTAACTTTACTTGGAGTGTAAACACCACTCCAACCAAACCTGCAAAGGATTATTTGGTATTTTTCAGGTTTATGTCACATTTCCCTGCCCAAGGCTGTGTTTCATCACACACTAAGGCTTTTCCGTCATTTGGGATTGTGCCTGAGAGCAGGGTGTTCCTTCCCCGTGTGCCAGCCAGGCACTTTGCTGACTGTGGTGTTCCTGAGGTGACCCTGGTGTATCTCAGTGACCTGGTGTGAGCAGAGGTTTCAGACAGCGCTGGGTAATGCCAGGCTGTTCGTTGGTTTTCTTAATGAAGGTGGAAATGACTGAGATCATCGTTAAGGCAATTAACATTTCCACTCCTGTGTCAGCAAAGATGCGTGGGCACCCCAGCGTGGGCTGTGGGAAGAAGCCAGTCTGGGGCTCAGGCTTGTAAGAGTTTTATATCCAGAGTTTCAATTTTGGAAAGATGGTTTATGTGGATTGCCTGTCTGTACAGCTGGAAATACAGAAAAGGTAGGGCTCCCAAGTGAGACACACGAGCCTCAGACCCTCAGGGGAGTTGAGTAAAGCACTGCAGCCAGAAACATCTGCTCAGTTCACTTGGTTTTCTTCAATTTTACTTTTGGCATCTGGCACAGCAAAAAGTGGTGTTTGTAAAGGGTCTGAGCTGTGATTTGGGTGAGAGAAGGGGCTGGATTCCACTGTGCGAGGGAGGGGAGGGACAGCCCAGCTCCTTCCTCTCTCTGGGAACAGAACCTTGCTCGTGCCACCTAGTGTCAACAGAGACATGACACAGGACTGCATTTCCAATGTTTAAGGGTTCCCTGTTGTGTAAGGAAAATCATCCTCTGGTTTAAATTTTGACCTTGCCTCTAACTGAGTTTTTTTCTTTTGTTTTCAAAATATCACTTGATTGGGTTGCATGATCTGCTTGAAAGCTGCTGAATAATTTATCCTTGTGGCTGATGGACTTCTAAAGCATATTTTTTATATATTCACTATTTCCTATATCATGTGCAACTTACGATTCTGTTTCTGCCCTGGTATTTTTAGAAAAAAAGGAATTTTCTAAAATCTTTCTAAATGCAGTTGCCTGTGGAGACCCGATTTGCACTGCAAAGTAAGGTTGTGCTGCTTCTGCCTGCATTAGAGCTGGGGTCACTGCAGGAAGTGGTTGAACTTGGGGAACTGTAAGGACCAGGACTTCCAGAAATAGCCATTAACCACAAATACTTCCTGTTGTTTCTCATCCTCCTTTTCTCTCCACTCTTCTCTGTGTTTGTGACTGCTGTTTGCACAAAGGCAGTCAAAGAGCTGTCCCTGTTGCTGTGTGCCAGGCTGACCCTGCCTTCTGCTCTTCCCCTCAGCGGACTCTTCCAGCTTCCGAGTGGACACTGCTGTTATCAAACAGAGAGTGCCCATCTTACTCAAGTACCTGGACTCAGACACAGAGAAGGAACTACAAGCACTTTATGCACTACAAGCATCAATAGTAAAACTTGATCAGCCTCCTAGTAAGTGTTGTCTCTGTGCTGGGGATTTGAGCCAGGGAAGGAAAGGGGGGGTTCTGTGGGAGGCTGGAAGAGGATGTACTTTTCCTTACCTTTGTAGGTGTCAGATAAGAGAAGCTGGTGTGGGTGGGTTCAGTTTGTCCAGATCCCAGCTTTTTTGAGCAGCTCAGGTTCCCAAATGCATGGCCAGAGGTCAGCTCTTTTTTTTGTTTGCTCCTGTGAGCAGCCACACCAAAGGAAGGACAAAACTGTTGATAAAAAGAGAGCAAAAAAAAGGCTATAAGTAAAGAATAATCCGTTGAGTTTGCAGTACCTGGGCATGTGAGAGCATGGGTGGTGTTATTGCACTGCTGCTCCACAGATGTCTGTGGGCTTGGAGGGAATGAGTTGGTCAACTGATGGCTTTTGTCCCAGAAATGCTTGTGGGACAAGAGGCAAGGGAGTAGCCAAAGAAACAGGGATTCCCAGGGAATCTGCAGCACAAAATCCAAGAGTGCCTCAAAGCATCCAACACGATCACCCTTAGTGTCCTTTATGGCATTAGTTGGGCATTGAGTCTCCTGATGAGCCACAAAAATCCGGGGCTGGAGGGAATCCAGACGTGTGGTCCAGAGGAGATGGGCTGCTGTGGGTCCTGCTTGCCAGACAGTCTCTAGATTTTGTAATCCCACAGCTTTCCCTCTCCTCTGGCAGTGTCAGAGGCGTCAGTTTTCCCCCTCACCTGAGGGCGAGCTGCCAGGAAGCAATAACTGAGTAAGAGCCCTTTGTTTCCCTTGTCTCACCTCCTCTTGTGCAGAGAGGCTGCATTAGTGCCCTTCCCTGCAGCCCCAGCTGACAGCTGTTCCTCCCCCGTTGTTGCATTACTGCAGATTTGTTGCGGATGTTTTTTGATTGCCTGTATGACGAGGAGGTCATTTCGGAGGATGCCTTCTACAAGTGGGAGAGCAGCAAGGACCCAGCGGAGCAGAACGGGAAAGGAGTGGCGCTGAAATCTGTCACCGCCTTCTTCACGTGGCTACGGGAGGCCGAAGAGGAGTCAGAGGATAATTAAAACTTCAAATACAGATTTAAAACAAACAAACAAAAAAGAAACAATTTAAGTATTTTTTTAAAAAGTTTCACGTCTTCGCCAATCACAGTGCAGCAAGGCCAATTCTCTCTCGCAGACCCCCCTTGCCCCACACGCGCACGAGTGGGAGAGGTAAAACCCGAAAAACACCGAGGTGATCATGGAGGCAAAAAGGTACTTGAAAACAAACCCACAAAAGTAAACTTCAAACCTGAGGGCGGGAGCACTAAACCAAAATACATGTATTATTTATAGAAAATATTTTCTGTTTTAATCTTTTTCTTTTCGTTTTAAACAAGGACTCATACTTAGGAAAATACACAGCAAAACAAATCTGTTTAGCAAAAACAAAAACAAGTTGAAAACTTTTAATTTATTATTTTAAGGACTGCAAATGCCAGTGTAATTTTTAAATTTGCAGTTTCTGTAAACAAATTGTATAATAGAACAAAAGCAGAGAAATAAAATTCCCTCCCCTTCATATGCACCTCAGTTTTGTTTCAAAGCATGATAAATAGACAAAACTTTGAAGGGAGTCGGGGTGAGCTAGACGAGGACAAGATCAATTTTTTTTTATTGTCATCAGATTTTTCTGCCTGCCTCTCAGCTTGCTTCAGAAATTTAAAAAGAAAATAGTAATCAAACCATACATAACCTTGGATCAGAAGGAAAAATGCATTTGAGAAAACCGCTGCGGACCAGAGTGCTCCGAAAATAACTCATTGAAAAACCGTGCTACCCCGGGGAAAAAAGTACTAGTGATACCTTGAGAACCTTTAGAGCAACTTTAAGGCTTGTAAATACATAGAACAAATATTTAAAAAAAAAAAAAAAAAAAAAAAAAAAGAAAAAAAAAGAGAAAAAAAGAAATTGACTCAATACTATTTCTTTTCACTTTCCAAATATAAAGAACAAAATAAAGACAAACATTGCAAGTTTAAAAGAAAGTAAAACGACTTCTCCTTTGACAGCTGCTGAATGTGTGCACCATCCTGGGCGGTGCTGGCTCCTTGGCATGCCGTAGGTCCTCGAGCCCAATTGTGTAAATATAGTGTGTGTCTGTATGTGTGACTACAAAAATGAAGGGTGAGAGCAATTGTTGTTTCAAAAAAAGAAAAAATGAGAAAAGGGGTTGCTGTTGTGCCGAGGAGCTCCCTGGCAGGGAGCAGCCAGTGGCTGCAGTTGGTTCCTGAGGCTAGGACACGGCCTTGGGGCAGACAGTGCCCGAGTCTCTGCAGCTGAATGTGATGGATCCGTGGTGTCAGCCGGGGATTTGCGGCCCTGGGAGCTCCGGAGGTGGCAGCTGTGGGAGCCGGGATCGCCAGCCCAGCACCGCTGAGCCCACACAGCCAGAGCCAGCACGGCCAGGGAAGGGCAGAGGAGCATGGTGCCAGCCTGGAACTGGCCTGGAGCCAGCCTGGTGCCAGCCTGGAGCCAGCCCGGTGGCAAAAGCCAGCCCAATGCCAGTCTGGTGCCAGCCTGGTACTTGCCTGGTGCCTGCCCGGTGCCAGCCCAGAGCTAGCCTGGTGCCAGCCTGGTACCTGCCTGGTGCCAGCCAGGGCCGTGCACGTGGGGCAGCACTGGCAGGGATGCAGCCTTAGCCCTGGAGCCCCTGATGTGTGCCAGCGGGCCCCGGGCCCAGCCCAGCTGCTCTGAGCACGGGCAGGCCTCGCTCTCTTCCTTCGGCCACCAAAGATAACCTGCTGGCTCTCACTGTGACAAGTACCTGCCACCTGCCAAGGACTCTGCAAAGCTGGGGAAGCCCTGAAATGTGGTGTGTGGACTGTGGGCCATGGAGTAACCTGTGGAGCATTCACTGGGGGTGTCTGCAGCGCTGACTGCTCACATGATGCTCTCTTTTTCTTTCCAGCTGCTAAAAAAAAAAAACAACAAAAAAAGCCTAACAACAAAAAGAAACAGAAAAAAAAGGGAAGAAAGGCTACAAATACATTAAATATTTTCCTGATCTTACTTTTACATGTAAACAATTGCTGTACTTGCCTGAGGATGTGATTTGATCACGACTGGGAAGGGAGGAGGTGCCTGGTTGTGGCCAGAGGGGAGATGTCCACAAGACACTTTCCCTGTTGATGTGTTTCACCTCATGAATCTGAGCTAGAGAATCCATGGCCTAAAACACTAGAGCATTGTTTGGTTATTTTTTTTTAAGTAACAATAAAACACTTTTCTCTGATCTTTTTCTTAAAAAAAAAAAAAAAAAAAATAGAACAAAAAAAATTCTCACCATTAATGTATGTTCATGTATCTGTGTGTACCACATCCAGTGGTGCTCGGCCTCGCCGTTGGGCCCAGAGGTTTGGATGGGCTCCCAAAGTGTCCCAAAGATGTGTCCCCACGGAACCCCCACCCACCAGGGCTCCAGGAGTGTCTGTTAAACCTCTGCAGAAGGCCACGTGAGTGCTCTTCTTCCAAAAGCATTTTTTGAAGCAGTACATGCTGTTGGTTTGTAGCAGTTAAATAGTTTAATTAAATGGATGCCAGTTTGTATGTAAATAAGGGTAAATATTTGCCAAGTCACTGTGGGTGAATGATGGAATTCCTCAAGGTGGGCAGTGTCAGAGGCTGCTGGAAACGTGAGTGTGCAACAGCAGAGCCGTGCAAGGACTGATTTCTCCCACATTGCTTTGGATCTGAAAGGACAAACTTCCTGTGGAACCTTTGAACGGTGAATCCAGTGTGTCAGGGCTGGGAAGTCTGTCTGGGGAGCTCCAACCTGCTGGCTGAAAGAGCTGGATGACCACTGGCTGGAGGGAAGGGGAATTGCCAGCAGGTGGGCAGAGGTGAGGTGAGAAAGTCTTTCCCCTTTTTCTTAATAGCCTTTAATGTTAGGCGTTCCAGGGGGTGAGAACTTGCCCTGTTAATGTCCTGCAAATGCCAGGAAGGGACTTCTCAGAGATTTACACGAGGGGTTTTTGAGAATTACTCACATATGGGTTGGCAGCATGGCAGGTTTTGGCTTCTCTGAAATTAAATCAGTTTTCAGCTGCATGCTAGGTGCTGTGAGCAGTTTGTGCACAAGGCCTTGAGGTCTCCAGCTGTAGGTGTGTCACCTGAAGTTTCAGCTTCCCAACAATGCCACTGCAAGGAGCAGAACTCCTGACTCCTTCCTCTGTTCCTCTTGTGTTCTTTGCCATGTATTTACTACACTCAGTTGCTTTCCAGTTTTCTTCTGGATCAGCTCAGGTTTGCAGGTGGTTGTGGCTCCTCAGGATGCGGCTCATAAAGGATCTTTGTAACCAGTTTCTTGTGAAAGGTGTAAAAATACAAAAAAAACCCCTGTAAGAATGAAATATGAAATAGAAAATGCAACATGAAATAGAAAAGGGAATTGTTAATTGTTCCCATGGGAGCGTGATTTGCAGGAGCTCCATTTTGTATGAGGAGAGATGAGCTGTGGTCACTGGCCTAACATTACAGCAGAGCCTCAGCAGAGAGGGCAGCAGGTTTACACCAGGAATACTGCAGGTTATGCTGAGGCTTTTTCTCCTAGTCTTGATCCTATTTAAACACATCTTGTGTGCAGGCTCCTTACTGTGGCAGGGAGTTAATGCAGCTCAGCAAGGAAGAGTGGCATTAGAACCATTTCTGCTGCTGGGAACCCTTCTTTTCCCAAGGCTGGGGCACAGGCAAGGAGCAGATGCATTGTTTACATCCCTCTTTATTACTGAGAATGTCCTCTAAACTGAAGCCACCAAACAGCTTATTTTCAGGCCAGCTGTCTGCCTAAGGCTGGTTTCTTTCTAGGAAAGGGTTTTCAGAATAGGATCAGCCATTTCTGGGATTGAGGTCAGGAAATACACTGAACCTAGATGCTGTGCTCTCTCTGCTTATGTCAACGTGTTCAGGTTTTACCTTATTTTCCAAAAAGCCTCAGGTCCATGGGCAGATCTTGGTGTGTGGAAGTGTCTTTTCATAAAATCCTAGAATATGCTGGGTTGGAAGGGACCCATCAGCATCAGGGAGTCCAGCTCCTGGGGTTTTTTGTTGCCTGGGATCAGCCCTCCCTGGTGCAGGACATGGTAGGCCATGTGGCAGGAGAGACTTAAGGAGAAGGGACTCCATCCCCTGCAGGGATGGTTTTTAGTGTACACAAGGCAGGTTTAAGCCAGTAGTAATTTAAACCACTTGTTGCTGTGACCCACAGAACTTTTGTTCCAGCCCTATAGATTGTTTTTACTAATAAAGAAAAAACAGGGTCTCTAAGAAGTCCCATTAACTTGCTGAGCATTCTGAAAACATTTAAAGCCAATTCAGATGTTGGCATCTCATTGCCAGAGGGTGGCTGTGATTGTTCTGCTGCATTTGGTCCCATGATGAGTTGTTGGTTGATGCCCTGGAGATGGTTGCTTTGTCAGAAGTGTCCCAGGCAGAGCAGAGAGGCTGTTAGCTGGGCCTGTATGCTTGGTTTCTTTCACAGACTCTAGAGGGTTTAGCTTTGGGGGCAGGAACCTCAAAATCAGATTTCCCCAGAATGCTTTTGTGCCCTTAGATCCAACACCCCTGGCCCTGAGGCACTGAACCACCTGTAGGAGAGCTGGCTGCTGGCTGCAGGTCACATGTGAAGGTGAGAGGCTTCATGGTTAGACTGGGCCAGGAATGCTGGGCTCTACCTGGTGGTGAATCCACTGCGAGGTGCTTGGGCTGGCAAGTGCTCCGAGCTCCTGCTTCTCCCAGTAAGGCCGGGAGCTGAACTCAGCCTTTCTGCTCTCTGGAAGGTGTTGGCCTGGAAGCTGCCAGCTTAGCAGTATCTGAAGGCAAGCAGCAGCAGCAGGAGCCTGTGCTCTTCACACACCACTGGCTTTTCATGAGGTGCCAGCCTGAGGTTTGCACAAGGCCCCACACGCTGAAAGTCCAGGTTTGCTGTGCCTGGGGCCATGTGCAAGCTGCAACAACTGTAGGGTGGAGCCAGGAGACCTGGAGGCTTCAGCCCACAGGATCCTGCTTGGCTTTCTTCGGATAGACAACCTGCAAGGAAAACCAGCAATGGGCAAAAAACAGCAGCAAGAGATTGATTAACTCAGCTTCCAGCAGCGGGACTAAATCGCAATATCCAAGGAAACCTCAGGTTGTCTACCCTTGTATTTTTCAAAGGGCTCCATTTGCCACCTTTGGTGAAGTGGATGTGTCATTTGCTGAAATAACTCCTGCCTCTTTAAATGCTGCTGTAGGGATGCTGACTGTGGAAAGCTTTGTCATTTGGCACCACCTTCTCTTTCTCATTTCCAGCTGCTAAATTGTGCTGAAATGGCAACAGGAATAAAACCAGCTCTCACTCCATTCAGTCCTTTCCATAGGGGAATTTGTCCAAGTTGCTGGCCCAGCTGCACGGATGGATATGCTGTGGCTGCAAATGGGAAAGAGGGGAGTAGGCGTAGGGAAGGCAATCGATGCTGTTGGTTGGGAAATCTCGGTGTTACTGAGTGAGGGGAGAGCATGGGGAAGCTCTTGGCTGTCCTGTTGCAGCCTCCTGCAAGTATTAATGGCAGTTGTTACCATAAGGCAGAGTTTTACTAAGCTCCCAGGGTACAAAGCATTAGTGAGTGTGGAGCAGAGCCCTTAGAAGTGGTTGATCACAGCGTTTTGGAGAACAGCTGGAAAGGAGCTGCAAAGATCATTTGGCAGATGCAGCTGGTACGTTCAGGTCTCACCAGTGAAAGGTAATGGGTCATTTCAGCACTGCAGGGTGAGCTGTTCTGAAATAACACCTGCTGTGAATGCTCTGTGACATTACAGGTGGCATGAAGGGAGCAGGCACTCAGCACCACCACTGCAAGTGTGCACACTGCTCACAGCTCTGTCCCACCTGGCTGTTCCCATACACCAGGATCATAAACACAGCAAATTTCACTCCTCTCTGGAAAACAGGAGCTGATTGTTTTATCTGCTCTCCAAGGAAGTGCATTTGGTTCTCCAGAACTCCTGCAGCATCACAAGGTGGATGTTCTGAGCAGGAGCCTGAGCTGCAGCTGAGACAGCTTGAAGAAAAGCAAATTGACAAGATTTTCCACAGAGCAACGAGTAAACCAGTTCTAGTGCTCTTCAAGCAAGAGCCGTCCCCATAAAAGCTTTAAATCCATGTTCAGCTGTCTTCCCAGCAAGGCTCACCAGCATGGCACTGCTCTGGTACAGCCAGACACCAGAGTCCAGCCAGGCTGCTTATGGCAGGGGTGTGCAGCACACATGCAGCAGCCAAAAATGAGCTTTTGTGGCTGCAAAACCTTCCCAGCCGGGAGATGTGGCAGCAAGTTATTGCCTGCCCGGGTGAGGGGAGCTGCCCCTGCCTGCAGCTCACCATTTTTCATCTGAAACACTGCTTGGTTCAGAGCTAAGGAGATTCTTGCTGCCAGATCTCTTAGCTGTGGGCATCTGTGGCTGTGAGAGAGCTGTCCCTGTGTGCAGTGTTGAGTTGGTGGTTAATGCTTCAGCTGCTCCTTGCTTAGTGGAGGTGTCACTTCGTGTGCCTGCTTTGGATAAAATAAGTCAATACTGTAATGTATGCCAAAAGTGGTGTAGAAAAGGAGTCACAACTTCCAGCTCCTGGTCCTCCAGTGATGACAGCACCTGCCTCGTTAGCACTCGGGATCTATTTCAAATTAGGGTGTTTCTAGAAAAGCAGCAGCCTGGGGAGTCTGCTCAGTCCATGACATTTCCCTGCTCCAAATTCCTGTTGGCTCCAGTGGTGTTTCTGTTCTATACTTGCTCCAGAATGAAACAAACTTCGGTGTATTTAAGTGTATTTTTATTCACTTGCTAGATCTGATGTAAAAATGGGTCATTTGGTTTGAAAATGCATAGAGGAACAGGATACCACTTGGAAAGGGGGAAATGTTTGAAAAGATAAAGATAAGAACGGTGTGAGAGGGGCAGCAAGGGAGATCAGCTGGGAGATGATGTAGAATGACCCTGGGAAAAGTACAGAGAATTAATATTAGTAATAATTATATAAGGAATAATTATATTAGGAATAATTATATAAGGAATAAAGAGATCAAAAGTGGTATCTTGCAAGCCATGAAGAGGCAGAGAATATGCATTTTGGGGTTGAAAGCAGAAAAGGAGGGATTTTTGCAAAGAATTAAAGGAGCTACAGGGATGACAGTAAGACTGCAGCTGAAAAGAAAAGGTAAATTGGAAGACAGTTGTGAGTTGTTCTGGTGATCATTAGAGATGTCTTTGGTGGAGTGAATCAGTAATAAAGTAGAAAATTGGAGTTTAAAGGACTAGAAGTCCCTATTTCTACAGGACATGTAAAAGGGGAAAAATCCCTTAATAAATAAAGCAGAAGTAAGAATTAAAAAAGCAGCTCAGGCATCAAGACAAGAATTATGTGTGTGTCTGCAGGAAGGGCAGCACCACCACGTAACAGCTCCCTTGTAGTGCTTGTTTTGCTGTGAGCAGGAAGCCTCAGGAAGATGCAAAATGGACTCAAAATCTCCCTGAGCCAGGTGAACTGCAGGTCAGAAGGGGATAAAAGGCTTCCTAATATAAATGTAAACGCTGAGGTGAAAGCGGAAAAGCAGAAAATTGACGAAAACTTGGGATGACAACACAAGAGGCAAGGCCTGAATATGTTCAGAGCTGAAATTTGGAGCTGCAGGTCAATGTTGAAACAGCGTTTGGCAACAGAGACACAGCAGGATTGAGAATGTATTGGCAGAAGATGATTTCAGCAGGTGCATAGTCTGACAGAGGCAGTAAAAGTAATAATCATGTGGCAGGTGGATGTTAAACTTCACAGAAGAGTGCTTATTAAATTCAAAAGTGTTCACTTTAAATAAAAAATGTGGCCAAGCAGGGAAAGTACGAGTTGGTGTAGGGTAAGAAAGTCAATAAAATTAACATCCAGAATGGAGTTTCCATGGGCAGATTTAAAACTAATTCTAACTAATAATTCAAAACCGTATCTAAACCAGAAACACAACAGGTTATGTGTTTCTAGAGAAGAACAACACGTGGCATTGCTCTGGACACTGGATGGAAACAGGATCTAAACCCCTGACCAGCAAGTTTTACAGCAGCTCCTTGGGAACAAAAGGGACGTGTCTGGATGGTCTCCAGGCAGCACAGCCACAGCCCAAAACTGTGGGGAGGCTCAGGAGAGCCCTAAGGGACAGCAGGGTAGAATCAAATGGAATGATTTTCAGGGAAAAAAATTGTACAAAAAATTGGATTCAGTTGGATTCTTACTAGTCCATGGCAACTGCAGGCAGGAAAGGTATTGAAAAGGCTTAGTACTTATTAACAGTGCTTAGTGATTACTGAAAGTGTTTAATACTTATTAGAAGTATTTCTGGTGATGATAGTGCTTGACACCATCACAAATAACTCTCAGTCTGACTCCCTGGCCATGGATTTCCCTGTTCCTTCCTCCTGTGCTGGCTCTCAGCTTCCCACAGCTTCATTCCTGTGGGAACAGGAAGAGGGACACAAATGACACAAACCTGCACAAAGAGTGGAACAGAGCAGTGGGTTGTGATCCTGCAGTAAGGGATGTGAAGGGTCTGCTCTTCCTGTCAGGCATGGATTTTGAGGTAAAAAACAGAGAAGGAGACAACAGCTTTTCTCCTCCGCTTGTAGCTCTGGCTCAGCCAACACAGGTGCTGGGGCACATCCTGGTAGTGGGCAAAGGGAGAGCTGTTGGTTTGATTTCATCTTTTCCTTCTTGGTGTCTTAAAAACCAGCAGTAAAGGAGCACATTTTCCCCTCTGCTCTACCTTCCCCTCCTGCCAGAGAGGCACCACAGGGGGGGAAAAAGCCAAAGAACACATTTTTCTGCAGTTGCACAGGGCTTGTTTCACACTCACAGGCAAGACAGGAATGTTCAGCAAAGTGGAGCCATCTGTCTCGGGCGCTTCCAGGACTGTTCAGCTCCACATCACAGGGATCATCTGGAGTGGAGAGACTGAAGAGGGCCAGGCTTTGCTCACAGGGCTTTAGAAGGTGACATTCTCAGGTGTAGTAAACTCAGAGTAGTCACCTAAGGGGGAAAGAGCTGGGAAAAGCTTGGTCAAGAAACAGGCATCACTGAAGAAATAAGACACGTCTGCAGCATTTTGAATGTAAATGCTTCTAAGTGTGCTCACAGAGGGGTTTCCCATCACGGCAGGGATAAAAGTGCCCAAATAAATGGGTAAGTGCCCATATGGTCTTCAAATTGTAAAAACACAGATGGGGAGAGAGGTTGGCAGGAGATGGAAACAAAAATGAGAAAAGTGCTCGGATGAGAGACAGCAGATGAAATTGCTATGGTGTGTTAGGAGTCACCATCCCTGGAGCTGTTCAAAATGTGTGGATGTGGCACTTGAGAACAGGTTTAGTGGTGGCCTTGGCAGTGCTGGGGGAAAGGCTGGACTCAATGATCTTAATGTTTTTTTCCAATTTTAATGATTCTGTGATTCTAAGCATGCTTATGGCAGAAAATAAGAATAGGTAGCGAATTTAATCTACCTTCAACTCAAGGCTAGGTAAAGTAGGGGGTTTTGAAGAAAGGGGGGGAAAAACAACATCCACAGGCCTGGCTAAATAAAGTAAACTTGGAGCAAAAGCGTAGCAAGAGGTACCCAAGAAAATCTTCTGGTTTTTACCTCTCGGTGTCAGCCCTGAGATTACTGTGACAGTGAGGATACAAGCGTGGGTCACACCTCAGCTCTGCCTTGCCACGATAATCCTCAACCTGAGCAGCAAAGGCACCAGTAAAAACTGCCTGAAACAGAGAAAAGCATCGTCAGGTAAGGGATCCTATCCACATGTGAGAACTTGTGAGCGTGTTGTGACAGAAAATTCCCAGCTTGCAGCCAGACCTCAGCACTAGGACTGGTGTAAATTGCGGAAGGCATAAGACGTAATGAGGGATGGGGGTTGGGTGAAGAGGCTGAGGCACGGGGGGGGATACCGCAGAGGTGGGAAGACACAGCAAGAGGCTGAGGGAGATGCAGGCTGGAGTGCCCGTGATCGGGCAATTCACTGGGGTACACACAGAACCGAACAATAGCTGGTTGGAATGGGACATTTGGAGAAATCCAGTTCAAACCCTGTTGAGGGCGGTCACTGAGGCAGGTTCACCCTGGAGCAGGTGACCACAGGAACCGTCCACACGGGTCTGGCAGGGTGAGAGACGCGGCGGCGTTGGTGGCAGCCTGGCGGGGCGGAGGTGAAGGTGAGGCTGGACTGCAGCGGACAGCCGCGGTGGAGAGGTGAGGGTGGGCTGGACTGAGCTGGCGCACGCGGGGCTGCAGGAGGGTGAGGCTGGACTGAGTGGCAGCCCGGCGGGGCTGAGTGTAGGGTCAGGCTGCACTGAGCGGGGGCCAGACCGGCGGGGCTGAAGGCGGAGGATGCCAGCAATGTGCTCAGCGAGGGGCGGCCCGGGCCGCCCGCCGTTTCTCCCTCAGCGCAAAGCAATGTGGAGGAAGCGCGCGTGCAGCCCCGCCCCCGCCCCGCGCACGCGCGCGCCCCGCGCGACGTGGAGCGGTGAGGGCGGTGGGGGTGAAGTGGGGAGGGGCGGCATTCGAAAAATGGCCCGTGGCCTCCATTGGCCGGCGGCGCCAGCCGGACACGCCCCCCCCCGCCGGCGCCCACTGGACCCGCCTCCCCGCGCGGAACGGACCTCAGCCACCCACCCACGCCACGGTCCCGCCAGCCGCCCGCCGCCATGAGGCAGACGACGCTTTGTTCCGACGGGCCCGGTGAGTCCCGGCTCCGCCCGACAACCTCCGATCGGACCGAGTCGGGGGAGTCGGGGCCGCGTCCAGAGAGGCCGCGGGTGCTGCGGTGAGGCGCGGGGGCGCCCGGCGGCGCAGCCGGAGGGGCCCCGGACCTGCCCTAGCCGCGGTCACCCCCTCGTCCCGATATCTCCTGCCACTTGAAAGGACCTGGGGGAGCGGGAGTGTAGTGACGGGGGAGTCGGCGACACGCTGCGGCGGGCACGGCGCGATGCTCGCGGTGGGAGTCGGTCCGGCACAGGCCCAGAGGAGGCGGCCGGGGTGTCGCAGGGCCCGGTGGGGCTGGAGGGGCGCGGGCCCTCACAAAAGGCGTGCGGGGACCACACGCCGCAAACACCCGCTCCCGTACCGCCGACACGGGTGCGAGCTGCGGGGGAGGGTCAGCGGCGGAAGGGGCTGACGGGGCCGCTACACAATGAATAATCGGCTATTTATAAAACTTAGGGAAGCGCTTTGCTCCGCCGCGGCCTTGCCGCCTTTCGCTGCATGCCTGTGTGCCTTGTTTGGGTTTTGCATGTAAAATCACTTCCTCAACGACCGAGGAGTGCCGACAAGCCGAGGGACCTCAATCGGCTCGGGGTGCTTGCTTCCATACAGTGGTCTCTAAATGCCGTGGGCGCTGACAGCAATGGATACAGACCTGCGGGGCTGCCGGGCGCTCCCGAGTGCCTGGGCTGCGCCCCGGTTGCTCACAGCAGCTCAAGGAATGTTAATCACCTCCTCCCCGTAGTTCACTCTGGAGAAAGAGGTAAATGCCAATCTGGAGGCTGGTCCAGGCAGGCTTCAGTGCCTGTATCGTTATCTTTTGTCCGGCTTAGTGTGGGTGTTTTTGGGTAAAACATGGCAAGGGTTGAGAAGAGCAGCTTCCTGGAGGTGGCTTCTTGCCAGGCCAGGGGGTCCCCACCACCTCTACATGCTCAACTCTGAGGACAGCCCCAGACCGGGAACACCTGTTCAGACAAATCTTTCCCGTCGTGTAATTTAACTGTTTCCCCACTAAACAGTTGTCTGCAACACTGTGGCACTGACCAGCCTGGTGCCTGCGGAAGAAAAGTTGGACTGTGTGGATTGTGGGTAGGTTCGCTTCTTTTTATATCAGTGTAGCAGAGAATGATAGTTGGAGTAGTGGTTTCTATAGTGTGGTTATCTTCTCAGATACTCGGGTGGTGGTTTCTCACTTCTTAGGAGCCCATACTGGATATTTCTGGTAGCAAGTGTGTGTTTCCCAGTTCTTATCTAACTATGAGTATAGTGTTGCACCTGAGTATTACCAAACACATGACTTCTCTTTTTGGCTTGACCATAAATAAGTTATTTTTTAGCATCTTCTAAGAAGAGTGGGCCAGCAGTCTTTGGCAAGCGCTCCCATTGAGGCGGGAAAGGTTTGGAAGTGCTGTGTTTGTAAACAGGTCCCTTCTCCAACGAGAGCAGGGAGAGGAGAGGGAGGTCAGTTCACTTCAGGAGTGGAGATGTTTGAGGACTGGGAAGGAGGGCAAAGACCTTCACTCAGGTGAGACTTCAAAAAGTCGTTGGATAGAGGGGGAGATCCTTGGGAAAAATGCAGGAATGAGTACGGGAAAAAAATAAAAAAAAAACACCTAAAGAACCCCAATGCATAATTCACCTGTAGGGGAAGAATCTGGTAGGAATACCTAGGAAAAAAGTGGCTTTTGAAGCTTCTCTGCTTTATGTGTGCGAGTCGGCTAATAATTATATTATAAATTTAATTCATCGAACATTTGTCAGGCCAAGAAACTCCTGAATTGTTTTTGTCTTCAGACCCGACACAGTCTTTTTCCTGTGTTTTTTCCCTTCAGGCCAGGAAAAATGACATGTAAATCTTCTGGCAGCCTTTTGTTTGAACAGGTGACCTGGGGTCCTCTGAGGACTTTCAATCTTTGTGAGAGTGAATAAAAGTGTTAATTGATGGGACTATACTGGGGAGGTGTTGGTAGATTTCTTACAAACTGCAATGAATAATGGCTTTTATCAGTATAGTTTTGGTCTGTAGAATAATAAATGATAGCTGCATAAGTAGTAGTTGGGAGGAGGGGTATACAATGGTTTTAAAAATCATATCTATCCAGGCAGGAGGAGATGGCCTATAAAGGGTTCAAAACACTGGGGTAATGTAACACTGAGCCAAATTTCATTCAGGTGTCAGCAGTTTGCAAAAATTCATAGTGGATTCGTGAATTAAGATACTTTATCCAATGGCTATGAGAACTTTCGGCAGGGGATTCAGTAGGGTTGTTTTAACTTTGGACATGACCCTGTTTTAAAGCTGAGCTCTGTGTAACTTAATGGGTGATTTCATCCCTCGCAGTGCTGTTGGTATAGACAGAGTATGGAGAATTGGATCAAGGGGTCATCGAGCCAAAAAGTGTTTCAAAAGTGTGGTTCACTTTTTTTCAGAAGCTTGTCACCATCATGCTCCTGAAACATCAGCGTGGAGATGGATATTTTGGAACTGCCATGCTAAGCAGAAATTCCTGCTTCCATATTAATCCCTTGGCAGAAGTTTCTGTGAGGGTTAGGTGTGTGGTGGGGTAATTTAAGTTGCTCGCTAGACCGTGGCGGTTTGGGGACATGAAGGAAAAAACCCTTTGGGGTAGAAAATGGAAAAAGAATACAGGCACAGGAAATGCCTCATGTGCAGGTCAGAGATGATGGAGAGGAATCAGAAACTTGTGAGTGGTTTCGGTTGAGCTGGTTCTTTGTGTACGGGAACAGTGGAGGTGTAGGCATGTGGGTTTAATTCGTTTTATAGAAGAGCAAGGTGGGGATTGAGCTGAGCTTGGGGCTGCCGTTTTGCCTCTTTTTTTGGGCCCTAACAGAGACAAGTGTTGAGAGTGTGCTTGGCCCGGTCTTGCTCTAGTAACCTGCCTCCTTTTTTCCTTTCTATTTCTTTTTTTTTTTTTTCAGTGAAAAAGCGCATCTGTTTTGCCGCAGAAAGGCAGGGTTTAATTTTGGCTGGCTCTGTAAAATTCAGGGACAGGCAAGGTGTTAAGTGGTTACATTAGTGAATTGGAGGTCAGAGGCTCAAATGAATGCTGAATGGAAGGGTTTAAATGAAAATAGCTTCGTAGCCTTAAAGGCCCC